>JAQMRL010000028.1:2334342-2934342 GCA_035578175.1 Catonia carolina | reverse complement strand
TTCCCTCGCAGTAGTGCATCGATGGCTGCTTCGTCGGGTCCGGTGGGCGTAAGGCTCGGTCGAGGGACCGCTGTGGGCATCGCTCGCGTCAGCGGGCGATGACGGTCCGGTCGACGGCTTACGGTGACGGCTCGGCGAGCGGAAGCATCATCTTCTCTCTTGCGGGGTCGTCAATTAATCCTCACTGGAGTCCGGCAGCCGTGTGCCGTGGTGGACGTCTCGTCTGCTGTCTGGTGGAAGTGAATCCCTCGGTGTCTTGATTGGTATTCCATCCCTCGGCTCAGTGCAGCGCTCTTTATGTAGCTGACGAGAGCGCTGTGGTAGAGAGCGGCTACTGGCTTGGCCTTGATGACAAAGGCCTTTGCGGTGCGTAGCCGAAAGGTTTGTGGGTATGCCGTCAAAGGGCGGGAGAACTATTGAAGCCGGCAACACAGTAAATGATTAATTAGAAGGGGTGGCGGTGACAATAATTAAAATTGCTATGTCTACTTGTATTTGATTTGATGCAGTGGTGTAGATAGTAAGGGGTTCAGGGTGTTCAGACCCCCCCCCCCCCCATGAAATGTAAAAAGAAGAAAAAATTATTATAAAGATTAGTAAATTTTACCAATATCACGAAACCTACCAAGTTAAATTAATAACTAACTAAAATAATTTAAATTAGCTGCACTTAACAAACTTCTTTAATGGTAATTATTTAATCAGATCATTTGAATATCACCCCTTGTTTTAAGGTCGATTGGGTTCAGCTGCGCTCGGATTTTGAGGTCATGTATAAAAATACTCACCACTGTGTACCGAATGGAAGGGGCTTGTTCTCCTGCACCGAAAAGAGTTTAAAGCAATCAAAACCGGAAAATGCTTTTGCCAAGGATGGTTGGTTAGTTCCAACAGGGAATGGATGACAACCGGTTCAAAATATAAATTTTTAAGACACTAAACAGTAGACCTAAGGTGTCAGATATTGTTGAAAAAAATGGTTTAAAAAATCAGAAAGGATATTAAAAAAAACCGGAATAAACCAAGGAAAGCTAATGAACCAAACCAAATTCAGATAACTATTTACGGACTTTTAAGCTACGGCCGCACTGCAGGAGGCAAGTGTCAAGGCAAGATGAAAATGGCCTTCGGATCCTTCTTCCACCTAAAACCAACACGTGAAATCTTATGGTGGTGGCCGCACTGGAGCCACCTAGCACTTTTTGAAACCAGGTGTGTATCCTAGCAAACCAACTTGTTGGTACGGTCGGTGACGAGGCTGGTGTCACACCCAGCCTATTCTATTCATTTATTGGCTGGTGTCATACCCACCCTATTCATTTATTGGTGGCTATTCTGTTCATTACCTCGACTGAGCTAGTTGCAATGTGTCACCTCTCTCTTGCAATTCAGCCATAGTGAATCTTGCCACTAGACTCTTGCCTCTTGCAGTGCGGCCATAGCCTGAGGGCGTCCATAAAGAGTAAAAATGGAAAGGGGTGGACAGAAGAAAGGAGAAAAGCCAACAACAAGTGAGCAAATGCTGAGAATGTGAGCTGCAAAAAGAGCTTCTGAACAATTTGTTTAAAAATAGTTATTAATTTGACCTATCCTAAGAAATGGAAAATATAGTTGGAAAGGTTAATCACCTCATACATAAATTTAAAAGAAGAAATAAATGTGTATGTAAGTGTAAAATATACTGCAATGTTATTCATACCTCAAAAAGTTTTTGGAAAATAAATTATTATTAATATTACAAGTAATTGAAAATATAACTTTCAATAGAATAATTTTCAACTTGTTTTATGTTTTGTCTACTCAGGTAATAGTAGACCACTAAAATATTTAGTGTAGGCTTAAAAAAATGAAATAGTAAGTGAAAAGGAATTTAAAACAGCAAAAAGGTCAATCAAAACTAATAATATTTTTGGATTAGGTTAATGACACTTTTACGTACATTTTCTACAATAATTATCTCACCCATTAGTTGGTCTAATGGTAAAGTCGCCACCGCAAGTCAGTTGTTTGAGAGCTGATGTTTTTTTTTTTTTGTTTAACGTCGGATTGTTCTGCAATTACCGCTAATGCAGATGGTGAAGGATGAAATGATTTATTGTAAAGTATGAAAATATGCCATACTTGAATAGGATTCGAACCCAAGATCGAATGATGAGAGGCGAGCACATTACCAACTATGCCAATGGGGTCGGCATTGGCTGCATTGAGAGCGACCAATGCCACAATTTGTACAGAGAAGAAGGTCCTCGGTTCAAATCCTAGAAAAGGTAGTTACTTTTATAAATGGGTTTAAATACTAGACAGACTTTTATAAATGGGTTTAAATACTAGACAGTGGTTACTAGTGTACTTTGATAGTTGGAGTTTAATTAACCATACTTTCTAACGAATGGTCAGCCTGAATCTGTACATGACTACACTTTATTTACATGTTGTTACACATATCATCCATAAACCAATGAGATGAGTCTCATTTGGTTATGGGGTTTCTTATTGTTCAAAATTGAACAGATTGCAATATACACACATTAGGTTTAAAAAAATTATTATTCAGAAACTTAAACCCTTCTTACAGCTACTAAAAATCATTTGTCGTTTTTTTAATCTACAATATTTTATACCTACACATGCAAGATAAAGTCTTATTGTCAAACACTTTTACAAAAAAAAACTTGTTTTGATATTATACTGTAGGTGCTTCACAATTTTTATGTTTTGTTTTCTTTATTTATTATTGTCCTTACAATATTTTGCTATATCTTTGTCAAATTGTCTAGCTGTATTTTTCCATCATATTAATTTTATCAGGGTTTTATCAAGACAGGTTAGTAATTGTATTAAGTTTAATTTTGTTTAATTTTCTATTTAGCTACTCAATGCTTCCTTCATTGAATGTAGCTACAGTAAAGTTAATTTCTTTCCATATCTATATATCAGAACCATTTTGTTTTACATTATTATTTTATTTGAGTTACATAACCCAGGTGAAGTATCTTCTGTGATAATCTAATAATTTACTATAGAACTATGCACAACAGGTTTGAAATGTAGTCTTACTAGAAATGAGAATATTGTCAATGTTGAATTATTGAAATTCAATGCATAGAATGCATGTTGGCAATATCGTAGGCATTTGTAGAATGTCCAACAGCAATCAATCTTATAATAGTTTGTCATGATGTTTTGACCATGTTACCAAATGCATTTAATTTATAATCATAGGTACAGCTGAAGTTTAACCATGCTAACCAAAAAATTATCGAACACATCTGTTTAACACATATTCCTCTACATTCCAAAGAGTCCAAACAAGTGAATTTATTGATTAATTACATTCTAACATAGAAAAGAATTATAATTTTTTTATTGTTCAGTCACCAATTAATATTCCTATTAAAAATAAGTTGTTTACAACAGACGGATGGTGTTAAATTGCAAATTACAGTTAAAATTATAATAACAAATCACAAATATAAATTACAACAACAATTACAAATAAGAACAGGAATTTTAATGAAATACAAAATTAAAATAATATATAAAATTTATATAGTAATGATTTTTTGGCTAAGAAGAAACTAATTATGTTAAACAAAATAATTTGTTTCTGTATTTACCTGTAATGGTTAAATCAATGTGAAAGAAAACAATTCACTTACTTTTTCAGCCTCTAGAACACGTGAAGGATGAACTAGGTTAAATTAGTGTTGTTACCATAGCATAACATCCAAATATTCTTTCGGTAGTCCTGACTTTTTCATCCTGTCTAGGGAATTGCTTTAGGTTCGGAAATATCTGAATTTGAGAAAAGTCATTATATAATCAAAATACACTGCTAAGTTATTTTTGTCTGTTTCAGCTCAAATGAGGAATGTGTAACTTATGTATTGATTTGACAGTTTACTTTGTATTCAGTTATATAGCATGGTCATTATAATCTAAGGTGTGTCTCAAATATTAGAATATGTAAATTTTAAAAAAAGTAATTTTGGTTCTCTAGATTACTCTAGAACAGTGGTCATCAACTAAATTTGATCAAGGTCCATCTAAAATTTTGATTCCACTGCCAATGTCTGCCCAACTTTTATGTAGGCCTACCTTGCCGACTAAACATTTAGCAATCACACTAGATCTTAATACTAATTGCTCACTTTGAAAAGGTTTTGCCAGTAAAATGTAACAACAGTTTCAAACTACTGTAAGCCCATGTACAAAGTTGTTTATATATATTTTTTTTTTGGATTTTGTAGCACAACACCATCACAAGTTGCTTTCAGCCTGACCACAGCCATAAACTTGTTCAGCAAGTATCAATTCTCTTCAGAGAAACTTGTGTATACGTCGTGTTGATGTCACCAGTTGCTTTCAGCATGTACACAGATAGCTTAAGCATAAAAAATTCATATCACACACAATAATTAAGAACAAAACAAATTCTCTACACTTCGTGGTTTGCCAGTTGGTGACCACTCCTCCTGAACTATGGTTGTAAGCCATAGAGCTCTTCTCTTCAGTTCAGTAGAGCAGATGCTCCATCTATCCAAAGCCACTATGTGAAGGGTCACTCGTTACTGACCATCTCTGGCAGAAGCTTCTGCCAGTTCTGATCAGTTCATACTCTTTTCAGTGCAGAATATGAAGCATCATATCTATTTAATATGTAAAAGAAAAAATTGTAATTATCTCATTCAGTTATCTTATTTTGACCATTTTGTGTTTTGTACCCTTTATCCCTGACACCCTGAAATTATACAGTTGAAAAAGCTTTTGGAAACACCAAAAAATTGTTCACAGAGTAATTTTTATCAAAAATAGTAATTTTTAACAGTCAGTCATTATTACTTCCCATTTTTTAACAAATTTAAAGTAAAACTTAAAATAGTGTACATGAATAATATGAAATTTTTATGATACATTTTCAAAAGAAAGAAAATTAAATATCTGATCAGGTTTAGTTAGGTTTTTTATTTACCTAATGTGTATACATTGCAATCTGTTTAATTCAGAACAATAAGCAACTCAATGAGATGAGGATTATGTGTAAATGAAATTTAGTCTTGTACAGAGAGAGTATGGTTAATTGAACCCCAACCATCAAAGTACACCAGTAACCACTGTCTAGTATTCCAGTCCGTATAAAAGTAACTACATTTACTAGGATTTGAACCAGGAACCTTTGTCTCTGAAAATCAACTGTTAAACAACTGACTCACGGCAACGACTTTACCTCTGGACCAACCCGGTGGGTCAAAAATTAGATAGACATTAAAATGACCAATTGTCATTCTATACCTTCATTTCTTAAATAAACTTCTTTGCAAAACTTATTTTAAAATCATACACGAACTAAGAAATTAATTGTAGAAGTAAACCTCATTTTATTATGTATCAAATAAATCTGACCAAATCATAGGATACTAGGGTAATCATAGACCTTACTACATACAAATGTATTGATTTTAATTAAAAATTAGAACACCAGAATTACCATACAAGACATTTCTCCCTTAAAATAACTATTTTTATTAAATTTTAGTAGTTTATTCTACTACCATACATAAATGTGTAGAAATTATGAAGTGCTTTCATTTGAACTTTTGAACTTGGAAGAAGTTATCATATAATGATAACCTTCAAAATATAACCTATCATTACTAGTTAGATAAACTAAACAAACTATTGACTTCACCGATTAATAGTATTATAAAATGTAATTAAGTAACCAATATGTAATAATACTCTAAATTATATTGATAGCACTGGTTATTATAATGTGTAGGCTGTAAACATTGTGTGCTTCATTCAGTTAAATGTTAGTAAAATGAAAATAGATTTTATGCTGGATCAGTGGTACAGTGACTCCAGCTAGACAATTTTTAATTGTTTTTTAATAACTGCATTTAGGAGACTCCAAAAGGGAGCATAGAACATGTCAAGATAAAACTGATGTCTAAATTTGAGAAATATATTAAATTCATTACTTACCAATTCATTTATTACCACTACTTTACTTGCTTACTTCAAAATTAAATACTTTAAATTAAAATTATACACAATATCCCTCAGCATTTACCGAGAAGTTTTTATATTTTGCAACCAAAAACTACTTATATAGGAATATTTGTGTACACTGTTAAATGTTTCATCAATCAAGTATTTTTTTATATTGACTTTAATTATCACAACTTTTCAAATCTTGTGGTAATTTATTGATGTATTTTCTACCTGCATAATTTAGGTTTTTGTAAAATGGTGTAAGTTAGTTGTGTTGTTGTTTAGGTCAACAGCCGAAAGGCTGGTTTGAACCTCTAGAGGTTTTACTAAGTAAAAATGAGGAGTGAGGTGGTTTACTTTTGCCTTCCTCACTGAGTTGAAAGAGTATGCTAATCAGCATGCCAGGCCCTCTGAAAAGCACCCACTTTCCACCCTGCAAATGATACCTTCACTTTATTCACCACCGGGTCTGGCTGTATAGTGAAATTCATTACTCTCAGAGGAGATAACTCGGACTAGTGTCTTTTACACCTCTTCTGTTCTTAAATAGTTCAGTCATATAATTGGCTGACTATATGATAAGAAACAGAACTATTTTTTGTAACCCTGAAACCAACAGATTGAGTGCAATTAATTAAACACTCCACCTGCCCGTAATGAGCAAAAGTTAGTTGTAATAGACATTTAAATTTTGTAAAAAGGATTTTGCTTTACATATATCATTGCTTCAAAGAAGTAGGTACAAAGAAGAAACTGTAAGCAATTGGAGCCCTTAAGGTTGTTCTATGTAGGATAATTGTTCAGAAACACCCAACCACAACAAAAGAACAAAAGTAAAGAAATTTATGTACGGTAGCCTTATTTCATGATTATTGTAACTGCATTTCAACATTTACAGAATCATTAATATTATGTAGCTAGTAGTATGTTGTTTACAAAAGAAATCATGGAGGCTTATTTTCTGATTTTTGTAATTTTTATTTCAACATTTTACAAAACCAGAATAACCTAACTCATTGGGCTGGTCTAGTGGTAAAGTCTTCACCACAAGTCAGCTGTTTACAACTTTCATACAGGTTTCAATGACAGTGGTTACCAGTGTAATTTGATGGTTGGGATTCAATTACCCATACTCTCTCAGGAGTGGTTGGCCCAAGTCTGTACATTACTGCAACTCATTTACACGTCATAATAAAATAATCTTAATCTCATTGGGTCATGGGGTTGCCTATTGTTCTTAAATTGAACAGACTGCAACGTACACACATTAGGGATGAATAACAACCAGAATAATCAAAATCATTTTTTTTCTTCTTGTTTCTTTTTCAAGGTTAGGCCTACTGATTATTTATAAAGACGTCATGAATTCTTTAAAATACACTATTCATTTGTAATTTATCAAAATGTAATTATAATTTAAATAAATATTTTTCTTAGTTTGTTTAAAATATTATTTCTCAGTAATAACAAAAAGTAATAATAATGACATTAGATAAAATTATGGAGATACAAAAACATAAAATGTATTTCTTGAACCAATAAATTATTACAGTGTAATGACTTATTTAATATAGGCCCTGCATTTTAAGATACCATGGTATATAAAATTAAGTGTATAAAATTCACAAAAATCAATCTTAAAATTTTAAAATGTATGATCAAAGTGCATGCAAAGGAGAGTTCAAAGTATTAAATCTGAAGAAACCTCGGGTTCCTTCCTTGAATATCTAACAAAACCAACCTAACCTTTTCAAACCGTCTGCACTAGGAGACATTGGCAAAACAGTCAGTAAAACCAAAAAATAAAAAAATAAAATAAATAACCTTTTCAAAAATTATATACTTCTGAAAATAACTTTGTAAACATTTGTTTATAAATTATGATTTGCACATTTTAAACAAGAGTGGTTTTGTTCTTTACCACATTGACCTGCATGTAGTATAGTATATTATTTTTAATAACTCTATTAATTCTTCAAAAATAATCTTCACATTTTATTAATACTTGATTACATTGAATCTACATTACCTTGTGTTACAAGATGTTGCCTATATCAAAACTCAAAATAATTCTAGTTGAAGGATTCTACATTAAAACATTACGTACACCATAACTTTTTCACCACAATAACACCAAATCTTTTATCAAATTTATGAATCAAACTAAAATACGCTTAAAATTTTTTCAAAAGATTTTCATATAACTTTAAAATGTACTAAATAGTATTAAAATGTACTACATTTTGACTTGCATTAAAAAACTTAATTGTCTACAATACCATGCCATTAATGATATCCATAGTAAGCTATAAAATCTTTAATGTAGGAGGTATTTCAAATTTTTATAAACAAAGTAAATTTGGTTATATCTACTTAGAAAATTTAAATTTAACCCAGAGATAGTATAAAAAAAATAGTGGAGATTTCATTCGGTACTACCCGTTCACAAATAGTGGGTAGTCCAAGTAAATTTTATTCCTGCTACCACACACAACATGGAGAAATGAATTTTTCAGAAGCTCAGAGAATTTTAACAAAAGATTTTTTTGAGCTATCATACTGTCCCTATTTTAAGACTTCTGTATAATGGGAATTACATTTTTAATAATCCACCTTTTTTCTGTCGGTTGTATTTTTAGTAATATTAGATCTTCCTTAAAATCAGTGATGCAGGATGGATCCATATTAACTTAAATCATGAGTCTTAACCCCTGTTAACTATTTGTTAAAACATGTATACTGGCTTTTGCTTGGTCTTGGATCTACTATTTCAGAGAAGGTCTTCGGTATTCATCATGTACGAAGCCTATGCTATTCCTAAACCTATTTGTAACTTAACACCTGAGTGCAGTGTTAGCTCTGTACTGCTATATACATAGACCACATTGCATTTTGTACTGGAAAGAATCACATGTATACTGGCTTTTGCTTGGTCTTGGATCTAGAGGCTACTACTACTACTACTTGTCTATAGAGGCTACTTATATCTCTATAGACCAGATTATCCTACCTAAAAAAATGCTATGAAAGGAAATAATTATGAAACAGTGTTCTGTATTTACCATTAAATGCTTAATTTTATTATATCCATCACATTATTGGTTCCTTTTAAGTATAAGATATTTATGGTCAATCTCAGACCTAGATCCTTTTGAATATTGACAATTCATTACCATTTAAAAAATGTATAAAGTAGGTATAAGCATCAGACGAACTAATGTCCCTTAGCCGAGCAAGTGAGAAGGAGATATGTGGCATAACTACGCATGCACTCAAAGGTCTTTACTGTTATAATCCAAATCTGAAAACATACTACAGTCATTATCTTGCTTGTTAGTTCACTGCATGCATAAATGCTTGCTCACAACAATGAGTAAAATTAAAGACAATGTTATTGGAACGGCGCGTATGGCTTGTGTGAGTGAGAGCGTTATACATTCTCTCACTCCCATGGCTAGGGGACATTAGTTCATCTGAATACTGTACTGTCCTGGTGTTATTACATGTTGGTGAGGTCCCCACAGGCTAGTTAAGAGGCAATATCTATGAAGAGCAAAACAATAGAGGGAGCTGGTAAACTAAAAAACACTTCTTTACATTTCATATTATTTATTGTAAAAATTTTGTTACATCAAAAATGTTTTCTTAAAACCACAGTAGATTTAGCACTGCCCAACAACTATACAAAGGACTGCAAATAAAAAGATTACTTTGTGATTTTCTGACCAATATGTTTCATTTTTTAGCTGCAGGTCTTTAAGTTCCTCAATCTATTTAGCTATAATTTATTATTAGGCTACAATGTAATAATTTTCAATTTTTATTATTTACTTTAACGTATACATTTTTAATCTTGGAAATTTGTCATTAATTTTATCATGAATACATCAAATTATATACAAACATATTTTATCAATAACCAGAAATTATTTTAAATAAAAGATTGGTTGAGATATAAATACAGTAATTTATTTTGAATATATTTTTATAATTAACGTGTAAAAGAAATACATATTAATATTTTTATAAAAAAAACCATTATTACATTAGAATAATATTATTTACTGTGAAAAGATAGATCATTTACAATAAAATATTGTAAATTTATATTTGTGTTATTGTACTATCGTTATTGTAAATTTAAATTTTAAAATGTCTTGAAAATGATGATTATAAAAGTAATATTATATGGTAGCTTCAAAAAAATTGTAATAAATGAACACCTTTCGAATTTGAAGTAATGTGTTATTTAGTAATAAAAAATAATAAATTTGATGTAACTACTGTCTATTTTTGTTTTCCTATTGATATTAGCTAACACAAAAAAGTAAACTGTTGGACGTAAAACACAAATAAAATAAAATATTAGGCTAACTTTAGTAGTAGGTAACTTTAATTATTGTATGTGAAGTGGAACATGAGCTATGGAATACAACAACACCGGTACTAGAACAAACTGAATGAGAGTGAAACCAAGGCAACTGCCTGTGTGTTGCTTGTGAGGTTATGTTTTGTTAACGTGTGTAAAGTTTAAAAAAATTGATAAAAGGAGCACTACACAACTGAAAAAAGTTAATTTACTAATGTTTTTCAAAAAAATTACATTTCCCATGATTCACCCAAAAAAGCAACTTCTTGAAAAAATTACCAGAACTTTACTATTAGGCAAATAAGAATTCTACTGAATGATACTCAAATGAAGTACCTGAAGAAGTAAACTAATCAGAGTTGCATTCTCTTAAAGAACCTAATGAATTTCATTAAGCAGCCAGAGCCTGTAGTGAATGAAGTGAAGGTACCTTTTTCAGAGTGAAAAGGTTATTTTCTGAAGGTTTTGTGTACTGATAAAACGTCATATTTTTCAGCCCAGCGAGGAAGGTAACGTAAATTACCTCACTGTATACTTTATTTTGAAAAACATCTAGGGCTTAAACCAATTTTTAGATATCAACCTAAACTAAAAAACAATGAACATTACAAAATGACATTCTACAGATTGTCTGACCCACTGGGTTAGTCTAGAGGTAAAGTAGTTGCTGTGAGACAAAGGTTCCTAGTTCTAATCCTAGTAGAGGTAGTTACTTTTATTTGGATTTGAATACTAAACAGCAGTTATCAGTGTACTTTGATGATTGGGGGTTAAATTAACGATACTCTCTAAAGAATGGTCAGTCTGGGCTGTACAAGACTCATTTACGCATCATTCTTATCTCATTGGGTCAAGGGATTGCTTGTTGTTCTGAATAAAACAAATTGTAACATATACATAATTAGAGATTTTAAAAAAAAAACAATTTGCCCATAAAGATAAGGTGTTTTTTTAGAGAGTGATTTTTTTAGTCCTGTTATCTAATGTTAATGTCTGGTAATTCTTTCCTTGAAACGGAAATTTTGTTTTGTGACAAGAAGTTGGTAGCTCTACTCACCTGGTAGAGTAGAGCTACTTGTCCTGTTTCCGGTTGTGTTACAAACAGAATTTCTTTTACCATAGAACGAGTTTTCATTTTTAAAGAATATTTTGCTACAAAATCGTACATGAGTGTAAAAGAATCATTTCAAATTTAATTTGTTGGTGCTCCTCCAGCAGAAACAAAATGTCTATTTCTAGCCCAACAAACCAATTTCAAGAGACAGGTAGTGTTTGCGACAGAAAACGTAGTGGATGACCAACTCTCTTAACAGATGACGTTTTAGAGAATGTGAAAACATAATTGCTTAATTCTCTATGGAAAAGTTTACAAAAACTTTCCTCGCAAGTTGGTTTGTCATATTCGAATGTTCAGAAAGCTGCTAAAAAATTGAAATTTGTATCTGTATCTTGTACGATTAATCCAAGAGCTTCAGCCTACAGATTTAAACAAACGATTGTTCTAGGGTAACAGACATTCTGCTTGTAACACGACCGGACACAGCACAAAAGACACAGCTCAAGGAGAATCAACTCACACTGCCGTATCTATACCGGTTGATTAGGGCTACCAATTTCGTGTCACAAAACAAAATTTCCCTTTCTTAGAAAAAAATTACCAGACATTAGCTACAACATTCATTGGGTAACAGGAATAAAAAATTACTCTGTATTAACCTATAACCTTACACCTCTGTTTCCTAATTGTTAAGGTTCCCATATTTTTAACCCTGTGGTTCATAATTTCTAGGCAATAAAAAGGATTGTTGTTATACATACGCTACAAATCAAAATGCATAGTTACACTGTGTTAGAATAATATACTGAGGTGGACAACTAATAATTTTAATGATAACTGGTCATTCTATTGTTAATGATGATTTTGATAATTATTATAATGGATCTAACTTCTAAATAGGACAAAAGGAAGTTCTTAAAGTGTTGTAAGTACAATACATCTACAGTTCATTCAACCAGAGATGAGAGTAAAGCACACAGCAGTTGATGGACGAAGAGTTCACTTGTTGATCATGGTGTAACAATGTATACAGTAACTCTTGACTCCTCCTCAACATGCCCAACAAAGGAATCAATTCCCTTCTTTGGTGAGTTCCTCTCATATGTAATAACAGAGCAACAAATACACATGTCTCAGTTATACTAGCTAACCTATAAAAACAGAAGTTACTGTAAAATGTTTCATCAATCAAGAATTTTCTTCAACAAATATAGATTTCTACAAGTTTTTAAATTTGTTAGTGATTTGCCTGTATCAGTAGATTTTTGTTAAACAATTTAGTGTTGTGACAGTGAGCATTTAATTTAAATGTAAAAAGGTATTTTGCTTTACAAACATTACCAACTCAACAATGTACAAAAAAGGAATTGTAAGTGATTGAACCTTCTTAAATAATGGTCTCCATGAGGTTAGGTGGTTTGCTCCCACCTAACACCTAATAATTAGGTGCAGTAAAAGACAATTATTGTTTTTTCTGAAGTTAAAAAACTCTCCTCATATTACCCATGAAGAATTTCTACACACTTATGTAACATAACTTGATATGAGATAAAGTTAGATCATAAGCTGCTGTTAGTACCAATTTACTTATCATTTGAATCGTGTTTTTCCGAAACATTATAAGTGCCATTTCTGTTGGAATTGTTTTTATTACAAAAACACATTGTACATGCAATGTTTACCAATAGCACAGCAGATTGTCTGCCTACAATAATTGATCCTAGTGACAAAATTTGAGCTCAAGAAAACAGATGTGCAGGTCAAAACATTGTAACGCAGACGTGTTTATTCCTTGTCCTGAAACTGAAAAAGATAATTTAGACGATGTCGTGGGAAATACCACCTGATCGTTCGAAGATAAATGACGGGGCTAGGTTTCTTCAATGAAACATTACGAAAGGGTCATTGGAAGCAAAATTTAGTTTCAGAATCAGAAAAACAAGCGGAAGTATGCCTAAATACCAATATATACATCGGTAATAATTTCAACATAATAATACAGAACAATACCAGGATTTTCCAAAATATTAATATAAATCGACATAAAAATCTCGCTAGGCGAGAAGGACTAACGTTAATATAAAATACAATTTTTATGTTCAACTTACACTGAAAGTCGCGTTACTACAGAAAGTCATGGAATGGCAGTTGGTATCGTCGGTAGTGGGTGTAGATGCTCCGGATGGCTTTAATTTCTGAAGCCATTCAGGCGTCGTGGAGATTCCTTGAGATGTTTTGGATGTAGTCCTGAATGGAGGGAAAGAGAAGGTGATTATGGATTATGGAGTTAGGAATTAGATAGTGGAAATTTGTAATGAGGCGTAGGATGTGATTTTTAAAGGTGTGAAAGGACTTTTTATGTGTATTGGCTAGGAGTGGCCACCAGACCGGCGACCCGTGTAGAAGGAACAGATGATGGTAGAATATATGAGGAGTTTTACAGAAGTGATGATAGATTTGGAGCGGAGAATGGGGGTAAGTTTGTGTAGAAGGATCCTGCCCTTATGACTTTTGTCATAATTTCATTGGCGTGGTCAGCGAAGGTAAACCTCTTATCCAACGTGACTTCACGGTACTTTACCCTGGATGCCCAATTGAGCTGGTGGTCGTCAATGGTGAGCGTGCTCGTATCAAATGTACAATGTACCACAATCAATTTATGTTCCCTCACTTTTGAGTAAACGTTTGAATTAGAGTTGTAATAATTATCAAAATTAACTTTTAAAATACCTTTTATGAAAGAATTTTCGGTTTAATTAATCAGGGTGTCTTGAATTAGTTTACGATTAGTTCATAAGATAACCCGTATAATGCTGCGCTCTATACAAGAACAGTTGAACTAATACTTCAGCATGAAAGGATTTGATAAAAACAGTACATAATGGCAAAGAATCTACTTACTGTTCATAAATTTTCATTTATTTTAACCCGTTTCTTTAAATTACTTTTAAAGAATTGAACAAAAGATATTTAATGATAAAAATTTTATGTTAATGAACTGGTTACAACCAGAATTAAATTTTCTGACTAAACGAATCACAGATTTCTTAGAATACTGTATTTTATTACGATAGTATCGCAGAAGGAAACACATTTTGTCCCATACAGAGCTGCACTCTAAGAAAAAATTTCGTAACTATTAGTACCAGTATGATAGTACTATTTACAGTTCAGTACAAGAATGACATTCCACTTACATAGGCAAATTAATTGTCGTACGATACCTATATTAATAGTCAAATTTTACAAATTTAAGCGACACTTAATATAAAACTGCAATAGAGGTTTTATTTCTGATTTCCATCAGGTAAAGCGGTACAAAAATAAAGTTATTGATTTGTAATTCCATTACCCGTATTAAAAACTATTTTCGGTTCACCGAAAGTTTTTCGGAACCTGTTAATTCCTTCGGGTCTTTTCTGTTATACCCCTCCAGCATAATTTGTCACATTCTGTTGGTATTTCGTATGTAGGTAATCTTACAGTAATATTTATTGATGTTAATTTAATTTAATTTTGTTAAATTAATGTAATGTTGTTATGTATTCTATCAGTTTATAGATCATTATTACACGCAGTAACAACATCGAGAAAAAACAATGTGTTACCCTACACATAGGGCATAGGTTTAAAACAGGTTAACTGTAAAAGTGCCTTTAGACAACTAGACGAGTCCATCGGATCATAACAACAAGCGACCCTTTCACCAGTAATAAAACACAATAGGCAACCCTTTCCACACTAATAAAACACCGATTTCCTTAAACCTCCGGTCCCTCAGGTAGATGGCCTCGTCCAGTTTACTTTACCCAAATATTTTTCTCGTTTTTATCGTTAAAATTACTGTAAGATAACATACGAAATATCCACAAAATGTGACAAATTAAGTTTGGGGGGGGGGGGTAACAGAAAAGACCCATTCATTTGCAGAAATAAATGCGAGTTCTCAAATTTCAAATTAATAAAATTATTTGACCGTATCTGTGGTGTAGTGGTCAGTACAACGGAAGGTTACATGTGTTTGGGGAAGAGGCATTTAGCTGCTTCTAAATTTTGTAAAAATATGAAAACACTGGCACCTTTGCTCTCTTAGTTCAACGACAAACTACTTAAAGTGTTTAACATCTCACGCGACCTTATTACAACTTGAAACAGGAATTTTGTTGACAGAAGTATGAATCACCAGTCAACAGGAATATGTTATAAGAAAAAATAGCTAATATCTGTTTCTTAAAAAATAAATTTACTCACCGGGTCACCGGGTTGGTCTAGAAGTAATAAAAGTTGTCGCAAGGAGTCAACTGTTTAACAGCTGATTTTTGCAGACGAAGTTTTCGTGGTTCAAATCCTAGTAAAGGTAATTTATTTTATACGAGTTTGAATACTGGACAATGGTTGTAGGTGTACTTAAATGGTTAGGGTTCAATTAACCATACTCGGTCAGGAATGGTCCGCCTGAGTCTGTACAAGACCACACACCTCATGTACACGTCCTAGACTACACATCATCCTTATTTCATCGGGTCGTGAGGCTAGACACATTAGGGATTAAAATTTAAAAAATAAAATAAATTTATCTTTAGTAGGCCTAAAGTTCTCGTTAGTTTTTGAAAGGATTACATATCTTCCATGCAGACATCGGATGTCACATTATTTTTTAGTAGTCTAATATCTGTTACGTCAATAGTTTTTTTTTTTTCAAAAAAAGTAAAACGTAGGACCTAAGCATATCGCTTATATACCTATATAGTACGACGTCGTTTTGTAGTTACTGTACCAACTGTGTTGTTTAGGTCATTACCCAAAAGGCTGTTTGAACCTCTGGAGGTTTTACTAAGTAAAACGAGGAGTGAGGTGGTTTACCATTGCCTTCTTTCCTGAGTGGAAAAGTATGCTTATCAGCATGCCAGGCCCTCTGAAAAGCATCTACTTTCCACGCTGCAAATGACACCTTCACTTCATTCACCGCAGGGTCTGACTGTATAATGATGAAATTTATTACTCTCAAAGGAAATAACTCTGACTCATGTCTTTTACACCCCTACCTCTTCTGTTCTTTAATAAGTTACTTCAGTCATATAATTGGCTGGCTATGTGAAAGAGAACTATTTTTTGTAGCCCAAGAAGTAGCAGATCGAGTGCAAATTATTTAACACTTCACCTGCCTGTTATGGGCAGGTAATTCTTTATGTTTATTATTTACTCCAGATATGAGCAGTAATCCAACCTTCGGTTAGGTCACTGCTTGTAGAGTGTAGGAGCGGTATTTGGTTAACTATTTTTCTTCGCAGTCCACATTGTACCTTCCCATCGGGTCAGGAATTTATCCTCAACCTGAGCTTTATAAACTTAACATGAGCAAATACAACGGCAAACAAACGAACTAAACTTTCCAAAACGTTCTACATAAAACAAATAAAATATGACTCATCAACTATAGAAATATGTTTTCTTCAAAATTAAAAAAATACATTGTGCTATATAGTCTGTGTTACTAAAAAAACCTCTAAGCTTTTAAAAGCAAAACAATTTTTTAAATCGATTGGGTAATTTCTGAAAATATTTCATAACTTACAAAAAAATCAAGGTTACTTCTTTATAACACCTGCAGGTAGGTACAATAAAGTTACTTACAAATGGAAAACCGCAGGTTCAATTTTTTCAATTTTTCACTCCTCCGAGATATTCGTCTGAGCAGCTTTTCGCTTATTTTCCAGTGTTTGATATAAGAGAACTTTTATGTTAAAGAAATTCTAATTAGGGGACTTAAAAACTCAATTGGTAAAAAAAGGCTCTTTATCAGTGACACCATCGTTATTTGGCACCCAAAATGTTTAATTTTCTCCTTTTGCACGTGACAAATTTTAATGATAGCTTAGGCCTTTTAAAAGTAGTCTCCATGAATGGATAATTAGCCTAATGTAAGAAGAGGCAATATAGAAAGGTTATTGTCCAGAAAAAAGTTATTTTCAATAAATAATTTCATCCTCATTTAGTTATATATAGGCTACCCCAACGTCGTCGCTAATTAGGGCCTACCGTTGCAATTGATACGACGTTAAATAAAAAAGAAATATAAAAAGGTTTTTGGCTCACTCATTTTTATATATATTTTTCTAGTTCAATAAATAATTTTAGATGGAACTTTTTAAATAATTCTATAACTTTTAGAATGTAGGCTGTTAAAAAATTTATTCTTTTAGAAATTGTACTATGTACACAGTATTTAAAAAAAATGCCTTAGTTGTAAGCCGTAGCGTAGTTTTAAATCACTCTTGTACTGCGTTACTAAATAAAAAAAGAAAATAGTAGGCTACCTACCTTAGGACATGGCTTTAGACATAGTTGGGTAGGTCAATTTCCTCCACCTCGTACACAGGGAATTTTTGTAAATGCATTATATAGCTTTTCGGAAGAATGTCTATGAAAATAATTGGAAAAAGATGTTTAAGTAGCCTAAAGTTTTATTAGGCCTATTATTACTATTATTATTGTAAGTTGTTGGTAACAAACGATGTAAGAATGTGTAGACTTAAGTTACATTGAAAATTAGAACATCAAGTAGACTAATTAAACATGAAAAACATTGCGCCAGACAATTTTGAATAAGTATTAACATAAAAGATTTTTTTACGTTTGAAGTAGCCTACTATGTAGGCCTACTTTATTCTTTTGTAGAATCGTAACAATAAAATTATTGAAATGAATTAATATATTTAATAATAAACTGCAGATAATAAATCAAAATTCTAAAGAGTTAGGGGTAATAAAAAAAGATTGATAAAAAGAAGCAGGACGTTAAAAAACTTTGTCAAAAGTACTATGTATTGTAAAAAAAGCTTTAGTAAAGATCACCAATATTATACAGGCATTCCGTTCTATCAACGGAGACACCACTTAGCCGAGTCAGAATGGAAATCCAATCTAGGTTCTATGGGAGCGGGAAATAAGTGTAAAAATTGACTGGAGGGATGGGACTTCTGGATGAAAATTGAAAAAGGAAATTTCTTTGCTGGGAAACTTGATTCTTCCAGACCAGCGCACCTTATCCGATCGATGACTTTCTATATCAATGCTATATAAAGTAACTTTAAGATAACGTATATTTTTTCTTTATTTCATTCATGTTCGTATGCAAAGTGGGTTTGTATTAAAAATAATATAGGCTACGGTTAACCTTATGTAAATATCTAATAAACGCCGCTGCATTTCATTATTTTAAAACCACTAAACGGAAATTCAACAACTGTTTAATCTGATTTCTCCGTGCAATGGAAATGTATAAACTTACAAACATGAAAGACTCTTGAAACAAAAACAAACACATATTAATTATCTTGTTATTAATCTCATAGATTAAAGTTATCTTATACCAAACTAATTTGAACCTTAAAAATAGTCTACTAATTCTGGGAGTAAATTAAAACATTATAGATCCTAAGTAAATACAATACAATACAATTCAGATATAGTTTGAACAAAAATTAGTTGTGCTTACCTTTGGTTCAAAAATCAAGGGGTAAAGGTAAGTGACATTAAAAACTACATAAAATCGTCAGTAACACAATAAGTTAATAAACGAGTAGAGAGGAGCTGGTGTAAATGATGAAAAACAAATTAAAACTCGTTTAAACCAACATGAAGCAATTTTTACTTCCTCTTGCCTATATGAATATAGCCTATAGGAAGGAAAGTAAGTATTGTTTCCTGTCGATTTTTCGAAATCGAGTTTTTACCGGATCTACACGTTTTCAAACCCCCTGAACCCAAAAAACATGTTTTTAGCGATTGGTGTGTGTGTGAACAAAACATCTCAAGAACGGAACATCGAACGAACTTGAAACTTAAGTTAGATACCACTAGAGGACACGACACGAACAATTTCATCAAAATCGGTCAACAGGAAGTAGTATAGTATATTTGTGTCATTTTTCACTTTTTTGTAATTTTGTTAAAAACGGCTCCTACGATTTTTTAAAAATAGTCTTATTTACTACATTTTTTATGGTCTACAAGATAGGGTAGGCGCCAATTCTCAATTTCTTGGAGAGGCTGTTTTCTCGTAGAAAAAAATGGTATTTAAGATTGCGGTCTTAATATGCATTTTAAGTCAAAAAAGTATTAATAAAATTTGTAGACAATTTAAAAATCTATAACTTTTAATTCAAACATTATTTTGTATAACGCTTAGTTTAGCAGTAATTAGTGATTTACTGTTTTTTTATGAAAATCTGTGAAAATCCATTTATTTTAGATTTCGGCCGTAGTAACCATTTTATGACAAAAATGCATAAAATCAAATTTATAGGACATTAAAAGATCTACAATTTTTTTCAAACATTTTTCTCTACAGAACCCAGTTTAGCGGCAAAGAGTGATTTTCCGTATTATTAAGCCAAACTTAAGGTTGGTTTTCATTTTGTATCATTCATTCTTGATTAAAATAGGTAAGATTATGTTTTTGAGGTTAGTTTTTTTTGTTTATTTCTAATGTTAGACTATATTGTTCATTATTTGCAAGGGCAAGAAAAAGTCGTGTGAGTTTTCAAACCAGATTTTTACAATAACAGTCATTTTTATTTACCCAATGATGTTTACAGATGAAATTTTAATGCAATCCTTAAGAGGTTAGCAATAAGTTCCCGCGCAGAGCAGGTGCAATTGAATCGGTGAGTGGAAAAAGGGTAATATTCCAAAATTCTTATTTTCGAGAAATTAAAAAGAACTGTTTTGTGACTTTGTTTTTGGTTTAATGGTAAAATGTTCAATTGGTCATTTGTAGTACCATATTAAAGCTTTTTAATGGTGAGTTTAGAATTTGTTTTACAATAATCATGGGATTGATTTTTGATTATTAATATGTTGACTATTCACCTTTTTCTAGATTTGGTATAGGAGAATAGGACCAACAATAATAATAGGTTCGCTATTGAGTGGAAGAAGGGTAATATTCCTGGAATATTATCCTTTTTCCACTCTACTAAATTTTTAATGTAGCTTAGCTGCTTTCAGATACAAGGAATATTTCCCTTTTATCAACCAATACATGCGCCGAAGTAAACTAAACAAAACTGCTTTCTTCGTTCAATTTCGCATTTTTTGGAATATTATTCTTTTTCAACTCACCGATTCAATTGTAAGTGAATTATATTTTTAAATTAAACAAATTAAATGTTACTAATATTTAAGAGTTAGTTTTTTCTTTACTTCATACTATGTTGAACAATTTATAATAAGAGATTAAAGGCATAGTGGTTAGAGGGAAATGTTGGTTGGGTGGAGAAGGGATGAGAACAAGGGAGGAAGGAAGGAAGGCAGGAAGTAAGGGTGAGTTTTGATAGTGAAGAGTTAGTTGATCACAGGACCCGACCGAACCGAGATGAAACGGAGACTGGACCAACCCCCATCAGTAATCACTAATCACGCCTCGATATAATTAAAGGGCTCGATGTAAGGGTATACCCTCCTTTTAGTTTAGTTACTGGTATTACAATACTAAACCATCATTTATTAGTTACTGCTGCTTTTGGCAACGAACAAACGAGTTAAACCTATTTCAACTGGGCTAACGGATCACCGTCTTTATCTTTCTCTCTCCCTCTGTTTATTCAGTTCGTTTTGTTAATTAATTATAGCTTTAGTTTTGTTACTTTGTTTTACTCGGTGCTGTTTTCATGTAACACGATATACCTGATGTGTTTTAACAAAAATAACGTTGACAACATTTAGATTAAATTTCAAACATGTTCTCTAGTATTATTTAACGGAATAAAATTAAATAAACATTAACAATCTTCAATTACAGTCGTTGCCGGTCTATTTAGTCTGTATTAGGCTATATAAATATTGGCAAATGATTATTTGAAAAAAACTAAAACGGTAATATAAAAGTCAAATAAAGTCAACAAAATTCGAAATAAGTTTGTGTAAATGTTTAATTTTTTTAATACCTTCTGTCTTGGTCTAAGGTTTTTTCAGAAGTTTTCTTGGTCATTCCAACCAATGTCTCCCTTTACCTTTTACCTTTCCTTTTAGACAGTCTCCTTTTACCTTTCTGTGCAAAACTAAGTAAATACTTACCCAGAAAATAAAAATAAAAACAAATTAAAACTCGTTTAAAACCAACAACAAGCAATTTTATTTTATTTTATTTTTTTATTTATTTATTTAACGTCGCATCAACTGCAACAGTCATTAGCGACGACGTTGGGGTGTAACTTTTGAGGATGAAATGATTTTTTGTAACGTATGAAAATATGCCATGCCTGAGTGGGATTCGAACCCACGACCGCATGATGAAAGGCGAGTACGTTACCAACTACGCTAATGCGGCCGGCAATCAATTTTTGGTTTTATATAATGCCTATATATTTTTTAATTTAAAATAATAGACAAAACAAATTTAAAAAATCATGTAAGTAGGTTAAATTGATCGACAGGGTAGGAAGTAAGTAGAAGCAAACTTATTTAGCGCTTGACTGAAGGTCAAAACACCGGTTTAGATTCCCGTTAAGACAAAATGATTTTTGGTATCATTGATTATTACAAACTTTTCATTAGTGACCCATAAAAGAGTTAGTGTTGTTGTTTAGGTCATCAGCCGAAACGCAGGTTTGAACCTTTAGAGACTTTACTAAGTAAAACGAGGAGTGAGGTGCTTTACAATTGCCTTCCTCGCTGAGTGGAAAAGTATGTTTTTCAGCAAGCCAGGCCCTCTGAAAAGCATCTACTTTCCACTCTGCAAATGGTAGACTACCTTCAGTTCATTCACCATAGGGTCTGGCTGTAAAATAAATTTCATTACTCTCAGAGAGATAACTCTGACAAGTGTCTTTTACATCTCTAACTCTTCTGTTCTTAAATATTTCAATCATGTGATTACCTGAACATATGATAAGAAACAGAACTATTTTTTGAAGCCCTGGAACTAGCTGCTATGGGCAAATTATTACCTAACTTAATAATTAATTGTTATTAACTACTAATTCAGCAATTCAGTTGTTAACAGCTGTTTTATTGTAAACTTTTGCGAGAAAAATCAAATTTTCAAACTTAAAAGGTGCATAAGTATTTGTTTAAGATGTTTCTTTATACTGTTCTACTCCTGGCCAAAATTTGATAAACAAGTTTTAGAATATTATTGTAAAATGTTTTATCATTTACAGAAAGTTTTTGTATTAGATCACTACATAGTTCAGACACTTTCTTTAAAGGATAATTCTTCCAAAAACTTAAAAAGAATGAAAAAAACATATGTTTAATAATTATTTTAACTCGTACCTATATTTTGATCATTTGCGGCTATAGTGGTTTGTAAAACGGTAGTAGGCCTATAGTAGGTTTTAATTTTCCAGTGCCTAGCCAGGAATTGAACATAAGACCTTCCGTTTTGTAGATAATTGTAATCTAACTTTCTAAATCATTGTGCTATATAAGCGGGCCTTTAAGAAAGATAATGTATGATATTCATGATAAAAACTCAACCAATTTTGTTGTATATCCGGGAACATAACGTTTCTAACAATAATTTCGTTTAATTTCTTAATATTTATTTTATTAATAAACTTCTTCATAATACCTAAACCAAATAAAACGAGAACATGTGTACAAAATCTTATCTAATATTTTCATAATTAAACTGTTGTGATCTGGAGAGAAAGCCACGGAATTTTATATTTAAACAACTAACACGTGTGTACTATTTACAATTATATCTACAATAGGAAATTCCAGAAATATCTAGAAATAATAACGCCTAAAATTGAACTAGACTGCGTGGAGACTTTATGGATTTACCAGTAGCCTACCCGTAAATATTCAAATAGATCTGTTTACGTGTGTATATTGTTAGATTAGACCGGGACTTTCCAAAATACTGTTTTATATTCGTATGACTATTTAGGTTACATTTATAATACAACCAACACATTTACTTAGCTATATGAGTTATGCTTTCAGATTCAAAAAGAATATTTTCTAAATATTAATCATACTATATTGTTTTGTTGTTGTTGTTGTTGTTTAGGTCATCAGCCAAAAGGCTGGTTTGAACTTATAGAGGTTTTATTAAGTAAAACGAGGAGTGAGGTGGTTTACCATTGCCTTCCTCACTGAGTGGAAAAATACGCTTATCAGCATGCCAGACCCTCTGAAAAGCACATATTTTCCACTCTGAAAATGACACCTTCACTTCATTCACCACAGGGTCTGGCTATATAATGAAATTCATTACTTTCAGAGAAGATAACTCTGATTAGTGTCACAGTACACTTCTACCTCTTCTGCTCTAAAGTGATTCAGTCATTCAATTGGCTGACCATGTGATAAGAAACAGAACTATTTATTTTAGCCCTGTAACAAACTGATTGAGTGTAAATAATTTGACACTCCACCTGTCTGTTATGGGCAGTATATTGTTTTAACAAAGTATAATTCTTTTGCAATCAGTTTAAAAAAAAATGTAAATACAAACTTTAACCAAAGACTATAAAAGTCTGATAATTAACGTTCGTTGAATGAAAATCTAAAACTATTTCAGTAGAGTGTTTAAGAAAATGATTAAACACTGAAAAAACTATAATTTTGACTCTGAACTGTGCATTAATATCTTGAAACATGAAGTAGTTGAAGCTGAAGATGACTATGACCAGGATGGAGATAATAATAATCGGATTATAAGATGTCTATGATTTGTACTAAAAGGAGAAAAAAGCAATATGATTAACTAAATCGTAAAGAAAATAATTATAGACTATTATTTAAAGAGTAAAATCTGGGTCCAGTAACATTAAGGCGGTCACGTATCCCTATACTTCACAATGTTAACGTTTGTACCTTTTTCTCAGAAACTACATAAGGTAGACACTTCATATTTTTTTACCTTTTAGATCATTCTTTTCTGCACATTTTGAGCGGAAAAAATGTTCAAATTGGTAAAGTAAAAATTTTTTACAATTTTTTTTCGAAAAGACTTTTTGGTGATAATTTAAAAATTTCATAAAATTTAATTTTTTTTAAATTTAAATTGTTAAACGCTCAGAATAGGCAGAAATAATGGATCTTTCAAACAAACAGAAATTCACTCAAATATCTTTAGTAGGTCCTGAGAAAAAGGTACAAATGTGGTAAAAAACCTAATTTTCGGAAACACTCATTTTAATAAATAAACACGATGCTAGTAACACACTTTTGTTAGTAAATATTTACTCTAAACCAACTGTAATAAAACGGCAAAATAACACATGTGCTATGATAATAAAACTTACTACGGTACTTCCAACCTTAGATTTCAAATTAAAATAGTATTAGAACAAAAATAATGGTAAAATAAATAGTATATAAAATAAATGTAAAAATATTTTTTTGTTTTGGTGTGAGTAGTTGCACCAGCTGTAGAGGTTAATGAAAAAAATATTTATAATTATCGTAGAAACATAATATTTACACCATTTTTTAGCGGAAATTTCAAACTACATTATGCAACAAAAAACAAAAAAATCATAATTTTTCCAATTTTTCGAAAGGTGACCCCCTTAAATTGAGTTCTGTTTGTCCTTAAATATTGAGTTCTACGAAACGGAGAACCATAATGATATTTTTCGAAGTGAAAAAATATTCTGGTGGTAACGCTGCAAAGTTCAATCTAAGTAAACTACACTATAAAATACACTAAAACCTGCCTGAAGGATCTAAGTGCCCTGCGGCGATTATTCACTTGAAGGATCCTAACGGCTGCAGGTGGCCGTCAGAAAGTCTCCCAATGTAAACCTGATGGAATAAACGAATGGTCTTATTTCGCACTTTGCATTTTGCAGATCACTCAGAACTACTGTTTGTCTACAACTTGATGGCCTCGCACAGAGAGGAGCAATATGCGGATTGTAAAACCATTTCAGAAAACATAAATCTAGCCTATATTTTTTTTAAGTTACATAAACTTTTTGGAAATGACGGATTTTTATAAAGCAAAGTATTTAGCATGTTTTTTGTTCAATAAAGTTATTTTGCAAAATACGCGTTTAATGAGATAGGCTAATGTATAATTTGGTAAAAGTTTTGTTTTTGAAAAAAGCGTATTTTTCAAATAAATCGTCATTGTTCAACAACTATTTCACGGATTAATATAATATTTAGCAGGTTTTTTCTGTAATAATTATGAAAAAAGATGATGCAATGAAATTTAATAGAAAATCATTACTTTTTTAGTTACGAGGTATTTTCATGAATCATTTTTTTAAAATCGCGAAACACGACAAAAAAGTCAGCACGCGAGAATTTTTCCGGTCTTTAAAGATAACTGTACACATGTAAGAAACGAAATAAAGAGAAAATTTTCATTTAATTAGTGAAAAATATTTATAGAACAAAATACAAATGCGAATATATTTTTATAAAAAAAATACGTCATATCCGACGCGTTTTAGTTACCTACTTAAAAAATTATAAATGTTTTCTGAAATGGTTTTACAATCCGCATATTGCTCCTCTCTGCCGGAGGCCATCATGTTATAGATAGACAGTAGTAGTAGTAGTTCTCCAAAGGGTACAGAAGGCCAATAGCGGTGAAGTAGTACGTGAGGGTGCCACCATTTTGGGGCTACTTTCCAGCTCTCGCCAACTGTCCGATCTGGTTCCCTAAGAGAACCTCGGATACCAACAGGACACTCCTCGCGAAGACGCGGATCGGTACAATAGAATTGGAAAGCTACAGCTTACCATTGTTGTACACATTGAACAATGCATGGCTTGTTAACATCTCTTCAAAAGGGTCAATTTGGTTCAACCTTCATTGAACAGGGATTCTGAAACCCTGTTGCTGTTCCATTGAGCCCCGGTAATCGAAGCAGTTAGTTGTAAACAAATATTCAAGCACGTACGACAATAATAACAATAACTTTTTTTTTATTCCTAATTTGTGTAGGCCTACGTTGCAATCTGTTCAATTCAGAACAATAAACAACCCCATGACCCAATGAGATGAGGATGATATGTTTGACGTGTAAATGAGGTGTAGTCTTGTACAGACCCAGGCCGACAATTCCTGTGAGAGTATGGTTAATTGAACCCCAACCATCAAAGTACACCGGTAACCACTGTCTAGTATTCAAATCCGAATAAAAGTAACTGCCTTTACTAGGATTTGAACCAGGAATCTTCGTCTCCGAAAATCAACTGTTAAACAGCTGATTTTGGCGACGACTGTACCTCTAGACCAACCCGGTGGGTTACAATAACTTAAAAAACTTTTATTTTACTCTTTACGCGTAATAAATAAATAATTTTTTGTGCATTAAGACAAACAGAAGGGTGTCCTGTTTCTATTTTCAATCGTGTGATTTGATTGTTAAATATAACAAAAATTAAATATTACCATTAATAATTAGTAGTGTAATAACCTAAAATGCAAGTATAAAATTTGGAAACGTTTTATTTTTTGTTTCGTTTTACGACCTGATCAGAAATCGAACCTGGGAACCCTGGCGTAGAAGCTCGTTGGGCTGACCACTACACGAACCGTTGTCATTATTAACTTTTATTTGACACAGGATGTACCGGATTGTTTTCCTGAGTACTTGTTACTTATTCCAAGTACTTCCGTATGTGTTCCAAAGTATCAGATTCGTATGTTTTGCCCTGTGATTCGTACGATTTCATATCTGTGGAGAATACACCCAACCAATGAACGCAATTAATCCTTGTGGAGCACAGCCGCAATAGCTAATTTTTTTATACATACTACAAATTCATAGATATCTATCAACGAGTGTACGTGTACATGCACTCAAAGCTGTACCAACGCTTCTTTTAATACCGGAATGGGGTTTATATTGACACTCGTTTAGTTTGATGAGGAAAGCGGGTAAATGTGAAATGATGTAAATGTAAAAAGAAAAAACGATGACATTGGGTAGGCGAAGTAGACAAAGTAGGTGGAAGTTTTGGGTTGAGGGGGGTTGGGTTAACGACACAATAAATATTTATAGTGTTTGGTTGCAATGTTGGTACTCTCCCCAAACAAACAGGAATGTTTGTGTTTTGCTAGGCTCCGGCTGTCGCCCCTCAAATGACGTTTTCCTTTTTTATATACATGTGTATAATGTTCTTCTATTCGTTTATATCTATATATAACAGACTAGAGTAAATTAAGAAGCTAACAAGAGCATTAGGGCTCTCTTCCAATATAAACTTAACAGTAGTATGTGTATATAAATCAATGCTTGGAAGGTTCAGTCCTTGGTGTTGACTGTAGGCCTAAATATCATGTCTGGAGAGCTTGATAACATCCATATTGAACTCACCTATAGGTCTACTAACACAACACTGGATATCTTTGTGACGTCGAAGCCTTTGTTTATTATTATTATTATTAGGTTCACATGACTACTTTGAACTGGACCAACATTATATTGTCAAGAATTGTACAGTTATTTCTAAACTTCATTGTCATTCAATTCCTTAGATAATATACGCAGAATTCTGAAATTAATTTGGAGAACTTTCATTATTCTTTTGTCTTATGGAATTTTATTTATCAGTGTTATCAAATCATCCTAGTTGGTTTACCAGAAAACCAAATTGGTTTGAAATTCAGAGATTGGACAGTTATTTCAAAACTTCTTTATCATTCAATTCCGTGGATAATATAGTATAACCAGATTTTTTATATTAACTCGAAGAACTTTTATTATTCCGTTTGTCTTATGAAATTTCATTTATCTGTGTTAGCAAATCGTCCAAGTAAGTTTATCAAAAAACCAGGTGTGTATAAAAATTTAGAGAAAAGCAATTAGGTGCATGGTGAATGCGAATTTTTAAACTTCATGCAGACCATTATTTAAGGAACTTGCAAAGATCCTTGTGTAAAGAAGGAACTAACAAAGTTCTTTCTTTGCACATTTTCGAACTCAAAACGTATTTATATAAAACTACCATTTTCTTCATCTTCTTTCCTTCTCTTCCTCAAGGTTTATCTTAAGCCTTAAGTTTTGTATTTAATTTAATTTAAGTAATCTAACTCTAATATAAGTACTAACTGTATTTAGTTTTCGTATAGAAAAGGCCAGAGGGGTTTTCAATGCAATGGGTTCTGTGTTTCGGAGCCATGACCTGACCTGCATCAAATTACGGCTTCTCAGATGCTATGATGCTACGGCTTAGATGCTATCCGTTCTTCTGTGTGGTGCGGAGACTTGGCCTTTGAGCAGGGCGACTGCACGCCGGCTTG
Organism: Catonia carolina; assembly: GCA_035578175.1. NCBI lineage: Eukaryota > Metazoa > Arthropoda > Insecta > Hemiptera > Achilidae > Catonia > Catonia carolina. The sequence goes on along the minus strand of JAQMRL010000028.1, from coordinate 2,905,698 downwards.
AGGCTTTTGAACTGTGGTTGTGTAGGAGAATATAGAGAATTTCGTGGAGGCAGAAAGTCTCTAATTTTGAAGTTTCATTGAGAATGAACAAGGGTCTGGAATTGGCCAGAATTGTTAAGTGCAGTAAGCTCCAATACCATATAGGCTAATGAGAAATCAGAAAGATATGATCTACAGCAGCGCTTTCTGCAGAGGAAGATAGAGGGAAACCAGAATCCTAGTAGAAGAAGAATTTCCTGACTCGCTCATTTGAGGACCTGGTCCGGTAAGAGATCCACGAAATTATACCGGATTGGACGAATATAGTTAAAACATCCATGATGACCGCCAACATACGAACCGGATAGCCACGACAAGAAGAAGAACTGTAATTTCTTAGTAATCTAAGCTTAATAAATAACTGTAATTAGTAATCGTGTCAAAAAATAATCGTTATAAAATTAAAGTACTTTGTTTATTATTAGGTATAGGTATAGAACCTAGCTTTATGTGTTACAATATTTTTGATTTAAAGGATCTTCACCCACTGAGCTTTTCAGTTGAGAATGGAAAAGAACAGTAAAGTAAAATTTTAATTATGATTTGTAACTATAGATGGATCTCTAAAATTTACTACAGGTCAATTTGTTGGTGTTTTCAAAAAAACTTTTCTGTTGATTGTTTATGAAAAATTGTACAGCTGTAAGCAATTGGAAAAGTAGGCTAATCGAGCATTAAAGTGCAACACTACGTAGTAGTTGATAACAAAATAAAGTTCATATTACAGCGTTATTTTAGGCACAATACGTAAAAGGATATATTTTTTGAATAATAGAATCGGTTTGATATTTTTCCATTATTGTTACAAGGGATTGGAAAGGGTTTTCAACATTAGTCACGTTTCGTCCGTATCATCTTGCTCCATCAATGAATACATGATCGCTATTATACCACTGTCAGTTAACACAGAAAGAGAGATTAGAAATGTGTCAAATGTAACGGCTGATGTGTCCTGCTAAATACAATACGAGCATGTAGGCTACAGATTGCATCTAACGACATTCTCTTCTGGTATATCTTTATGAACGTAAAATGGATACTTGTTTATAAAAAACGGGTCAGATTTATGAAATTCGAATGATATCACGTCCGGACTTTTATAATAACTGTACCGGATTGTCCTATCTTCATCTATTATCTATTTCATCAAAATCGTGAAAATGGAGGTGAACAAACATATTTGTTATATTGTTTGTGTTGTTTAGGTCATTGGTCGAAAGGCTTGTCTGAACCTCTAGATGCTTTACTAAGTAAAACAAAGAGTGTGGTGGTTTACTTTGCCTTCCTCACTGAGTGGAAAATATGCTTATCAGCATTGCCGAGCACTCTGAAAAGCATCCAGTTTCCACCCTAAAAATGACACCTGCACATCATTCACCACAGGCTCTGGCTGAAACGATGAAATTCATTACTCTCAGAGGAGATAACTCTGACTAGTGTCTTTAAAACCTCTACCTCTTCTGTTCACAAATGCTTCAGTTATAATTGGCTGACCATGTTAGAAACATGGTCAGCCAACCATGGTCAGGTTTCATGATAAGAAACAGAACAATGTTTTTTTTGTAAGCCCGGAACTACCAGTGTGCCAATAATTTAACACTCCATTTGTTTGTTAAGGGTATATATTACATTAAAACTTAAAAATGTATCCTTATCAACAGCGAAATACATTTGCAAACACTACAAAATTCATTATAGGCTATTGTTTATTTTTTAGCTTATGTAAGAGATTATGCGTGTACATACGTGTGATTGTTCATCACTGAGTAGAAAAGTATGGTATCAGCATGCCCTCTGAAACATTTACTTTCCACCCTTCAAATAACACCTTCACTTTATTCACTACAGGGTCTGGCTGTAAATGGTGAAATTCATTACTCTCAGAGGAGATAAATTTGATTAGTTCGTTTTCATCTCTACCTCTTCTATTCTTAAATGTTTCAGTCATAAGGCTGAACATTTGTGAATAGAAAGAGAACAATTTTTTTGTAGCCCTGGAACTGGCAGATCGAGTGTAAATAATTAACACTCCACCTGCCTGTTATGGGTAAAAGAGGGTTAATATGAGTTTAAATAATTAAAAGGAAACTATGTTTCCAGTATCACAGTATCGAGATTTTTATTTTAAACTCTAGATTGCTAAGTAATTTTCTGCTAAGTTATAAGTTCTAGGTTAAAGTCCCGGCTAATCTCTTTTGTCTGTAAATAAGATAGGTCTACACTCTATGTAAGCAACAATCTGATATGTAGGCGAAATCCATTAATGCTGACTAACAGCAACATTTATGAATATTTTCCTATGTTCTAAAAATTCAGTAGTATTAGAGTATAACTTGAATTTCCAAAAATTCTCCCGACCTTGAGCAGTTTCTCCATTTACACACTTAATTTAATTTCCATTTCACACATCGGCCATTGACTGATACATTAGGAATTAACACCTGATAAGTTAGTCTTTAACATCGTAAAATTAAAAATATGTAACAACGAAAGTCGATAGTTTAATATTATATTATCACATAATAAAAACAAGGACAGTGAATGGAAAACGCAGACTTCTTCCTAATTAAATGATATACTATAAGGAGAACGAAACCTTAATCAACATTATAAGGAAAACAAATTAGCCTTTTGTAGTCATCTAGTAAGGCTAACTGAAAAAAGATTGACCAAAAACAGCTAACTTACCAACAGAGAAATCATTTAAGAATAATTGGCTACGGAAACTAGAGGAAGACCTTGAGAAGAAAGAAATAACGGAAGAACAGATTTTAAACATGGAGGAAAAAACAAATCTTAAAAAAATTAAAAATCAAAACTCCAACACAAAGAAAGTATAATATAACAGAGGATTAGAGATTCCAGAGATCTAAAATAATGAAAGAGTATTGGGCAAAGAAGAAAAGTTTCCAGAAACAGTCTTTCCATCCTTGACTAGATTTGCTCCAATGAGGGCCTAAATAATAGGCCTAATAATAAAAAACAAGTAGGCCTACCCATAACAGACAGGTGGAGTGTCAAATTATTTACTCTCAATCTGTTCGTTGTAGGGCTAAAACAAATAGTTCTGTTTCTTATCACATGATCAGCCAATTAAATGACTGAATTATTTAAAAACAGAAGAGGTAGAGGCGTAAAAGACACGAATCAGGGTTATCTCCTCTGAAATTAATGTTTTTCATTACACAGCCAGACCCTGTGGTGAATAAAGTGAAGGTGTCATTTGCAGAGTGGAAAATATGTGCTTTTCAGAGGGCCCGGCATGCTGATAAGCGTACTTTTCCACTCAGTGAGGGAGGCATATGTAAACCACTTCACTCCTTATTTTATTTAGTAAAACCTCTACAGGTTCAAACCAGCCTTTCGGCTGATGACCTAAACAACACAATAAAAAACAAGGTTGATTCAAAAATTTGGACGTCAAGCCAATAAATTAAACCTCTGAATAATAGCCTGTAGATAGGCTACTTCCTACTAAAAAATTAGGTTAAATTAAAGTATGGCTAAGAATAAGTAAGTATCATTTGAAACACAAAATTTTATTATAATATAATATAGCTGTTAAGTTATTTTACATCAACACTCAGTATAACAGCAATACAAAATGTTTTGTAAAAACCGCATGAAAATCGGTGGTTATTTGACTAGTTTCACTGTTAAATAAATTTTATTGGTAATATAATTTAGTTAACAGTATAACAGTAGATATTTTTATTACAAAAAGATCAGGAAAATTAATAAGAAGTAGGTAAAACAATTTTACAAGGAGATACGTAGTGTTTTTAAAAAAGGAAAAACACGTGCAATCTTCTTTCATATAACCTAAGTTAAAAATTATATTCATGCATAACATTAGTAAACTTTAAAACGTAATACTTCTATGGGGAAATAATTCGCAAAAATTTATTCGTCAATAAATTTAATAGTTTGACATTAATGGGACAAAACATATATTCAAAAATTTAATTTAATCTTAATAAAACACTGAAAGGAAACGGAAAGTTGTCAGCTACTTTGAAGCTTCATAAAAAACATAAAACTTACTTTGTCCCAAAAGTTAAGTTACGTTCGTAAATATTTTAATGAGACATAATAAGAGACGGCTAAAGACTTTCTTCGGATGAAAGAGCATTTAGGGGAGTGAGACAGCTAGAATTAGCACCTGGTTAAAAGACCGATGGGGCATAAATAACATTTATTTTAGGAGTGACAGTGCATCCAGTGTCACTACCATTCTCAATCATTCTATCTTTTATTAGCTCACTAAAGTACTCTGTTATCTCTTTCTAATGGAATTGTTATTTAACGTCTTCTACACACATTCTACGTTACGTGCTTTATGAATGGTCGAACTCTTGAGTGTGTACCACCCACTTAGACATTATTACTCGGGTACTCCGCAAGTACCAAAAAGGTTATTGTTCCTTCATGAAAATTGTAAAATATTATTTATATCAAATGAGTAACCCATGTACAATAAGAATAATAAGGCAGCTATCATCACTTTTTTTTATAATTAAACTAACGAGTTTAAATAAACTTTAACTCACCGGGTTGGTTTAGAGGCAAAGTTGTCACGAGTCAATTGTTTTACAACTGATTTTCGGAGACAAGGGTTCCTAGTTTTGTTTTTCTTTTTTTGTTTACGTTCAACTGTTTTTTTCCAAATACTGCTAATGCCAACGGTGAGAAGGATGAAAGATGAAGATGAGTAATGAAAAAATGGATGACCTGACCGGAAATCGAACCCGGGACCCCGGAGAGAAACGAGTTACGCTAAAATCCAGCTCCTGGTTCGAATCCTAGCAAAGGTAGTTTACACGGACTTGAATACTAACCAGTGGTTACTGGTATACAGTACTTTATTTAATTCGATAATTAGCTTTTTTTAATGTAGATATAGTATTGTTATAGTGATAAAAAATTTTATCATTAGTTTTTAAACGTTTCCCCACGCAGCTGAGTTTAGCCGGACCAAACTCTTTTACAATACACTTCACAGAAAGCCTAACTGAAACGGCAGCTATCATAAAAATTAAACAATTACAAGTAAACATAATTTAAATTAGTAATGCAATTTGATGACTGATAGTTTAAACAATTAACAATCAGATAAAAGTTTAAGAAAAGCATTCGTTAAAAATATTGACAAATTTCAATACTGTTTACATATTCGTTTGTATGCATAACTTATCGTACATTTTTATATTTAATTACTCAAAATATTGTCAACAGAGATAAAAAAATAGTAATTATCTGTTCGTAGGTATCTATTTAATTTTTCATTCACAAGTTTTTACAAAAAATTAAGTTTTTTTACTACATGAACAATGGAGATTTATACTTTTCGGATGTAGGCCTATGTATTTATAATTATTTGTTCCCTTCTTTAGTCCAAACCTTTTGATTTACTTTGATATATAAAGGTCGTTGAATTTGAGTAGTTTTAGAGGTGCTATATAGGCTACATCCAATAGCGGACGTAATTGACTATTTTGTCATTTAAAAGTTTCTAGGTGAACAGTTCACCTAGAAACTCTACATTCTATTAAGCCTAGAATGTAGAGTTGTTGAATTTGTTTCGACTGAACGTCTGTACTACCTGGGCTCAAGTAACTAAAATTTCAATGCGGCGGAAGGGATTGGCCATTTTGTTTTTATTATTTTTTGCAGTCTGTAGGTTTTATTTTAATTATAGGCCTACTTGTATATATATATCTGCTATTATATTGTTAGAATGTTGTTTAGGTCATCAGCCGAAAGGCTGGTTTGAACCTCTAGAGGCTTTATGAGGCTTTAATTTATAAACGAGGAATGAGCTGGTTACCATAGACTTCCTCATTGAGTTGAAGCATATGCTTATCAGCATGCCTAGCCCTCTGAAAAGCATTTACTTTCCACCCTGCAAATAACATATTCTTTATTCACCACGGATTCTGGCTGAATAGTAATGAAATCCATTACTCTCAGAGGATATAACTGTGACAAGTGTCTTTTATACTTCTACCTTTTCTGTTCTTAAATGCTTCAGTCATATATATTAATTGCCTAACTATGTGATAAGAAAGAGAACTATTTTTGTAGCCCTGGAACTAACAGACTCAGTGCCAAAAAATTAAAACTCCACCTGTTTGTTATGAGCAAATTTTTAAAATAGAACAGATTTTTAGAATAGTAATTTGATTATACCTCGATTTTCCTACCAATTCAATATTTTTAACTTAAAAATCCTAATATAAAGTTAAATCCCTCATAATTTTATTATTCCATTGACTGATAAAGAAAATATGAAACCAATTTTGTAGAAAGTGTTTTTTTTATAGAAAATCTTAATTTTATTGCCACTTTTAAGTAACCATTATGTACTTTGTAAACAAATTTTACGTAAGATTGAATAGGTACCCTTAAACTTTTTGATTTTTTTGGACTGTTGAACAAAGCCCGACATATCAGTTTCTTGAAATGGACAAAATATATTACCTTCATTTTGTTTCCTTACTTCTTAAACCTCGAATTTATTGTTTAATTTTTATATTAATTCTAGATAATTTCACTTCTGTATTCAGTATATATTTGAAAACAAACGTAACTAGTTTATTTCAGTCTACATACTGTATTTTTAATAATTTTGTTAATTTGTAATAAATTGAGTGATGATGCAGACATAAGCTATGGTTTTTATGTAGGCTAATTACGGAAATATGATATAGGCTGTTTTATTTTGAATTTCTAAAGTGTGAACGTTGCAACCTGTTCAATTTAAAACAATAATCAACCTTATAACCCAATGATATGCGTAAATTAAATGATAGGCTATATAAATGAAAAAATATCAGAACTGATTGGGAATCGAACCGGGACCTAGTATAGAAAAATGCCAGTATAGAAGCAGATTGTGCTGACGACCATACCTGCCACATTAATAAGTATAAAAGTTATTCAAGCGTTGCTCTTTCATCCTGACGTCAAACGATTTCACGTTTTCACTTACTGACCAAAAAATACGTCAATCAAATTGGTCCTAAATCTGTTACTGAAAGCCTCCACACCATTGTAAATCGTATTTAATCAATCGTGCTGGAATCTTCATAGGAACTGGGTAGACGACGAAATCTAAAATTATACGGACACCGGTATAAAATGGACAATAAACCAGTTGACAAAACAAATTTTTAGGTCACTAAACATTACATTCTGCCTATGACAGACAGGTGAAATGTCAATTATTTACACTCAGTCTGTTCGTTGCAGGGCTAAAATAAATAGTTCTGTTTCTTATCACATGGTCAGCCAATTAAATGACTGAATCATTTAAGAACAGAAGAGATAGAAGTGTAAAGTACACTAATCACAGTTATCTCTTCTGAAAGTAGTGAATTTCATTATACAGCAAGACCCTATGATGATTGAAGTGAAGGTGTCATTTGCAAAGTGGAAAATATGTGCTTTTCAGAGGGCCCAGCATGCTGATAAGCATACTTTTCCATTCAGTGTGGAAGGCAATCGTAAACCACCTCACTCCTCGTTGTACTTAGTAAAACTTCTACAGGTTCAAACCAGCCTTTCGGCTGATGACCTAAACAACAAACATTAAATCTAAGACAGTGGTTCCCAACTCGTAGAAGTCCGTGGACCACTAAACCAGAAATTGAATCATGTGTGGACCACTCCTGACTTGTTGAGGGGTGAACGCCCTGGGCAATAGGAATACAGAAAAAAAACTTTCATTCAACTCCTAATAGTCAGGATTTATTTAACCAGTCTCATTCAATGAACGACGCTTTCAAAATCACCATTTATTTGAAAAATTTTAATATATGCTTTCTGACCCTCCCGTGAATCACTCCCAATATGGACCACTCTCTGTGGTCCACAAACCACCGATTAGGAATTACTGTATAAGGTGTCTCATAAATTATTTAAAGAAGTCAGAGAGTAATTTTAGTGCAAAAATTGGAATAAACCGAACCAAGAACAGACTACAGATTACTGAATGTTTAAGAGATTCTAAGAAGAAGAAAATTAGAACACTTTGTTTGACGAAAAAGAAGAAAAACCTAATTTCATCTTATCTCACCTATTTCTTTGTTTTACGACCACTTATTATAACTCAACTTAAGTAGACAGACTCTATACTAACACTTAATTATTCTAAGGCACTGTTTTTTCCTTACGTATGTCCATTTCCTGTGTGTTCTGTATTGTAAATAATTTCTGTCGCTGAAAAATTGTAGGCCTACATTTAAAACTTTAATGAATAAAAGAAGACGTTAAAAATAAAAATTTATTCAAGATAAAAACTATTTAATTTTTCTTTGAATAGCCGCATTCTCATTTCTACCATATTATATAACACAAGACCTACAGCAGAAAATGTCTTCAACATCACGTCCATCATATAGTGACAATGATAATTAGACAACCGTTGAAAGTAAGTTAATTTACTAATTCCCCAAGTTCTTGTAGTAGGCCGAAACTTTTTTCTAGTTGTCTGTACAAATGATTAGAAACAATTACTTTTTCTTAAATTTATGTTCATAAAATTACTTTTATTTTTACATGAGTCATCCTTAAACGCCGCTTTAAAACAAATGCGATTATAACATTATCATAAACGAAATTCATAAACATCAGACGCTTAAAAACCGAATTAGAAGAAACGGTGTGTCGTCTGACAGAAGGTAATTAAAAAAACTAATTATATTTTTCTAAACCGTTTTTGTATACCACGTTAGAAAAATTTTGATAATTACTTTAATCAACGCAAAAAATTTTTGTAAACATGAATTTGAGAAAAAAATAAAATTAATGTAAATATTAAAATTTGTGGCTTAATTTATAGTTATGCCTATTTAAATAATCTTCAAATGGGAGCCTATTACTGTCTCTTGCCCAACATGAATATATCGGGAAGGAAAGTATTGTTTTCCCAAAGATTTTTTAAAATCGATCTTTGATCGGAAATACACGTTTTCAAGCCCCGTGAACTAAAAAATATGTTTTTGACTTCTGTATGTGTGTGAACAAAATTTCTCAAGAACGGAATATTTTATGAAGTTGAAAATTAAAACTTAAGTTAGTTACTACTAGAAAACCCGACATGAACGTTTGCATCAAAAATCGGTCGCCCGGTATTAGTAGGTAGTTTATTTGTGAAATTTTTCACTTTTTTAATGATTTATGATGGTATGATGGTTTTATGATTTTTTTTAAAAATTGCTTCATTTACTGAAGTTTTGTGATCTGTAGGATAGAGCAAGCGAATTGCACTGAACTTATAACATACCATCACCATTTGGAATAACATCACCAAAATTCAGCCATCTAACATATTTGGAACTGTTGTTGTTTAGCTCATCAGCCGAAAAGCTGGTTTGAACCTTTAGAGCAGTGATTCTCAACCTGGGGGGTTCGTGGTGATATTATAGGGGGTCGCGAAACAATAATGAAATCATTTAATCATTTTATGAGACAAAATCATTTAGGCCTATTATAAACATACTTATAAAAATTTAACATCCAATAAGTACGCTAACCAGTAAAGAAAAGAAATAAACCATTAAAATTAATTATTAATGTGATGGTTGCATTTGTTTTTCATTTAAAATGTTCTTCATACGTGGATCTTCGTTAGAAACACATAAAAATAAATTGTTCTCGAATAACATACGATTCCTATATTTAGTTTTTAGAGCAACCATAGAGGAAAACCCCTTTTCACAGAGATAAGATGTGGAAAAAGGTATTAAAATTTTCAATGCTTCTGCGACTAAATTTCCATATTCATGTTAATTATGAGGGGGTCGCGAAATATTAATTTTATATATTTTTACTATTTGGGGTCGCGAAGCAAAAAACGTTGAGAATCACCACTCTAGAGGTTTTACAAAGTAAAACGACGAGTGAGGTGGTTTACAATGCTTTCCTCACTGAGTGGAAAAGTATGCTTATAAGCTTGCCATGCCCTCTGAAAAGCATTTACTTTCCACCCTTCAAATAACACCTTCACTTCATTCACTGTAGGGTCTGGCTATGTAATGAAATTCATTTTTCTCAGAGGAGATAACTGCCACTAGTGTCTTTTACACCTCTACCTCTTCTGTTCTTAAATGCTTCAGTCATTCATAGGCTGACAATGTGATAAGAAACATAACTAGTTTTTGCAACCCTGGAATTAGCAAATCGAGTGCAAATAATTTAACACTTCACTTGCCTGTTATCTGGAACGTTTATCTACAACTTAAATTTCAAATATTAATTTTCTACAGAGGTTAGTTTAGCGTTAGTTATTGTACGTATTTTTAAGTTCTACAGAGGTTAATTTTCATTTTCCGTCATTCACTCATGATTAAAATTTGATTATATATTTCATTTTACATAGTTTACTAAAGATTAAATAAAAGTTACATTTTGCATTAATTAAATTGGCAAAAGAAAGTTGTGAGAGTGTTTTACATCAGACTTTTCCATTTTGAGTAATATATTTTACAAGTTGTGCCTCACAGAGAGAATTTTTTAAAGATATTACTAATCATAGAAATGGGCTACAATTGTTACGTTTTTTACAGTATGCTGTTTAAGAGGTATTGCTGAAAGAAATATTTTATGTGTAAATTCTTCTATGTAGTAGGCCTATATACTATGTTTTGATTGGTTAACAATTTTACACTTACTAGGTAAGGGAAATTTATAGACTGTAGAAATGTGTAGAACTAATAATAACTATTTCAAAAAAAAACCTCTTTATGGTAGGCTTAGTAGCGTTTTTAATTAAACTGCTTTGTTAAGAATGTTTACATGATGTTTTATCACTAATCAGGAACGAGATAATAAAAATGTCATAATCATGGTTGTATTGTGTTCATTGAGATACTATTCAAATTTTTCTCAGTTAAAAGATAATTTGCAATTTCTTGAAATTGTATAGCAAAATTATATAAAACTTATAACCAATCATATGTTAAAGAATAAAATACAGTAGTTTTGCATGTAAATTACATTTCAGTGTAATTGTTTGAATTTATTATCTGATTTGATACAAAAGAATATACCTTGTTTATTACAGTTAACTGCATTATTTTAATTTATGGTAAAAATTTAATTTGTATTTAAATGAGGCACTTTATTGTTTATTAGCTAGTTTCTTTTTTACTGGTTATAATAGATTTTTTATGATTTATTGTGTTGACTAATCGTTTTGCGTTACTCATTAATACGTAAATACATTGAAAGTAATTTTCTGTAACCCATTTTCGTATTTGAATAATACTCGTAGTACATCTACTCATTGTTCTATGAGAGCAGATCGTAAATTTACATTAATACAAAAAAATACATAAAAATTTTGTGTTGATTTGCTAAGATTTTAAATTTGTCCTCGGATTTAACCCACCGGGTCAGTCCAATGGTAATAAATCAATTGTAGGTACTTTTTACAAGAGCCGGAATTTATGCAATTTTTAATTTCAAACCTTCACCTGAATTGGTAAACGAATTCCAAATGATTCATTTTCATTGTGAAAAAATAGAAATATAACCTAAAAAAATTCAAGAAAATTTAAACTATATTTACAGTTTTAGATTGTTAAAACCCAACTGGTTGGTGAAGTGATAAATTCGTCGCCGCAAGTCATGTGTTTGACAACTAATGTACGGAGATGAAGGTTCCGTGTTTAAAATCCAGTTAAAGGTTAATTTAAAGTTAATTTTATACGAATATGGTTATTAGACAGAAGTTACCGGTATCTTTGATGGTTGGATTTTCGATTAACCATACTCTCTCAGAAATGGTCGGCCGGAGTCTGTGCAAGACTACAGCTCATTTACATGGCATACCTCGGGTTCAACTCCCGGTCAAGTCTAGCATTTTTCCGTCACTCATTTTCATCTGTCAACCTTCGCATCTTCTGCATTAACAATAATTTCAAAACAGTCGAAGTTGAAACCAAAAAAAAAAACCGGCATACATATCATCCTCATTTCATTGAGTCATGGGGTTGCTTATTGTTCTAAATTGCAATTACTCACACAAGGGTAAAAATCTTCTTCTTCTTCTTCTTCTTCTTCTTCTTCTTCTTCTATACCAGTCAAGGATTAGGTCCCAAGACCTGTTTCAGCATCCTCCTACCCACCGGTCGACCCCTATCGCGCCGTCCAATTGGCCTGTAACTTTTGACCAGTCCAGGAATCCTATGTGTAGACACTCTTTCAAGATGATCGGTCCGGCAGTACTCCGTAATTGTCTCCTTAAGAGAACACACGTCTAACTCTCGCCGTAAATCTTCATTTCTGAACCGATCCAGTCTACTTACTACACTTCCCGACGCATCTCAAGAAGCGCACCTCTACCGTCTGAATGAAATTTTAATATTTCTTCTTTCACACCTAGGCCTCACTGCCATAAATTACAGTTGGGTAAATATACAATAAAACAAACTATTTGAACATCTCTAGTATCTCAGTATCAAGTATTGGTCATAAGCTCTTTTTAGACATTTTTTACATATAATTTATTACGTTTTCTAAGTTAGCACACACACTCCTGACGTTATCTAAGTAACCTGTCAGTCAAAAATGAAATACCAATAACTTTTTTAATAACTACAACACGGAATCTTTATAAAAGGAGCGTAGGACATGTGAAAATAAAATCTCATATTTTTAGTTTCGTATTTAATTAATAATTTCGTATTAAGGGCCAATTTTAAACCACGTGAAGCGGCTTTAGACGTTTCTGGAAGCTTTAAAAAGTTTTTGGAAAGAATGACGAATGCTGAGAAGCATTCTTTCACTTTAGACTTTTATCCTTTCTTCTGTACATCCGTTGTTCTGTTTTTGCTCATCATAGAAGCCCTTTAAGTCAGCAATCAATTGTCTGTAGACAATTCATATTGGCGTAGTTGGTAGTGTGCTCGCCTCTTATCATGCGTTCTTGGGTTCGAATCCCATTCAGGCAAGGCATATTTTCATACGTTACAAAAAAATCATTTCAACCTTCACCGTCTGCATTAGCAGTAATTGCAGAACAGTCGAACGTTAAACCAAAAAACAAAAACAAAATTCCTGATTAAACTAAAACCATTTTCATTTAAAATTAAGAAAAACCATTTAACTAGACTTTAAGAATACACTTGAGATCACTCGGAAAATGGACATCATAAATATATATAAAATATACTATATATATAATTCAGTTGATACAATTTTAGTGGTTTCATATTTGTTAAGAATTGTTAAAATTAAATTATTTCTGTGTTTTTATTTTGTTTATTTAGGTTTAGTTTTTAAGGTAACACAAACTTATTATTCTTTTATAGAAACTGAATATATATATATATATCAGGAAATGTTTGAGACGATACGGATCTGGAATCACCCAAGGCGCCATGACGACGCTATGATCTTTTACGAGATATGATCCATATGTCACTTACGCTCACCCCATGTTTAGAAACTTTCATTTTCCTGTATTTGCATTTTCGCATCTACAAAATTATTATAAAATCAAAATTTTACTAGGTCTACAAAATTACAAATTCCAGTCTCATTGTACTCAGTTTAATGACAAAGAGGCATTTCACTGTAGGTAGGCTATGTCAAAAAACATTTACCTAGAAGACATTATAATAAGATCAATTTGTTATGTCTTCGTTAATGAATAGATCGTTGCAGCGTATGTTTTGGGGGTAGGACAAAAGAAAAATAATATTTGAAATAAAAGTTGTGGATAGATAAAAGATGTAGTTGGTCAGCCAATAATTAAATGACTAAAGTTCTTAAGAACAGAAGACGTAGAGATATAAAAGACACCAGTCAGAAATATCTTCTCTGAGAGTAATGAATTTCATCATTAAACAGCCATATACTGTGGTAAATGAAGCGAAGGTTTCATTTGCAGGGTGGAAAGTAGATGCTATTTAGAGGGCCTGGCATACTTATAAGCACACTTTACCACTCAGTGAGGAAGGCATGGTAAACCCCCAATTCTCCTGGTTTGACTTAGTAAAGCCTCTAGAGGTTCAAACAGGCTTTTTAACTGATGACCTAAACAACAATAACAACAATTTCCAGACAAGTTAGATGGTAGTTATTTATAATGCAATGCAACTAAAATAATAACCCATAACAATTTCCAAAATGTACCCCTAAAAGGTTGAAAAAGGTGTCTAACCTTCAAACCAATATTTTTTATTTATTACTAAATTCCGGACAAGTTAGATGGCTAAATTTCAGTGATGTTATTTATAAAGCAATAATTAAAAAATTAGGCTACTTCTTTACAATTTCCAAAATGTATCCCTATAAGGTTGAAAAGGTATCCAACCGTTAAACCAATATTTTTCATTTACTAAATTCTCGACGAACTAGATGGGTGAAACCCGGTACAGATATTATCTACAGTGCACCTACAAAACATTACCTCTTAATACAGTTGAACTTCTATAGGTCTAACTCGAATTCTAAAGGGATAGGGAAAAACATTCGAGTTTCAAAAATTTTGAGTTATGGAAAAATAACAACTAAATAGTCATTCAAAAATAACAAAAACAGCAGAAGAACATTCCACGTAGGCTAATAAAGCGGCCTACAATGTGTGAAATATGTAGGCCTACTGCACATGCGAAATTTCGTAATATCTACAGTACTGTACATTGCATAGCTTATCTATTGGCTTCCAAAACTACGCTATTTTAATTACGCAGTTCATGCTGAATATGGTACATTGTACCGACAGACTATAATTCTATTGTTCTGTGGTCGAACAAAGATTTGCAGATTCAAAAAAATTCATTGTTAGGCCTATACAAATGCATCCAGATGACTTTGTGGTGCGAACCCTTTTATGTTCGAACATATCCTCTTAAAATGAAAGAACCAGCACTGTACCTAGTACATTTTTCAAAAGACAAAAAATGCTATTTTGAAAACTATGTTCATATTTTTTTGAAAAGAAACGGAATAATTATTTCGGTTTAGAGAAATTGCGGAATTCGAGTTACAGATGGATTTTTACATGGTAAATGCAAGGAATGTTGAAGGGAACTGAAATTTAATTCAATATATAGAAAGTTTGAGTTATAGACGTTCGAGTTACAGAAGTTCGACTGTATTTACAAAAATGTACCCATAACAGGTTAAAATTGTGTTCAACCCTTAAACAAAATTTTTTTTATTAAGTTCCGGGTGAGGTAGAACGCTGAAACTAGGGGGAGGTGTCCAAAATATATAGTAGGCTATTTATCAGATTTTTCCAAATCAGAAAAACTTATTTTTGGTTTATTTATAACCTTAATTCTAAAATTATTTAAATAAAACCAAATTATACACGGGTGAAGCCGGAACGGGCAACTTGTAGGTTATAAGTTCATAAACCATATATTTAAAATACACAATCTTGAATGTATTTTATGGTGATTCGGTTTGTCGTTAATACATTCGGTTTGCATGATCACCCCAACGAATTAATCACCAAACTATCGGATGCATCACTACCAGGAAATCCGCAGCGCAGGTTGAAACGTCAATGGGCCAGAGATCTTCTATAAAGTGATTTATTTTATTTTTCTTTCTTCTTTTTTTTTCTTATGTTGTTATTTATCATTCATGTATCATGAACTTTATTTCATAGAACATATACCAATGGGTATCACTGTTCTTTTTCATTTATTTCTTTTTATTTTATTTTTTTCTTCCTTGTCATCCTTTGTTTACTGTCATCTAATTTGCTCGTTGTATCTTCGTATATAGTTGCAAATAAAGTTATTAAAGTTAAAAAAAAAAAAAAAAATATTTTACAAGCCTAAAGAAGTTCGCTTTAATAAATTAATCTAATAAATCACAACAATCGTTTCATAAAATTCATGATAAATTATTTCAGGTTTAATCTACATCTAGTTTATCTATAAGGTTGGTCAATCACTATCGAAGAATCTTTTTCTAATAGATCTATTTAGTAATAGAATTTAAAGAGTCGTTAGCATCGTAGAAAAAGCTAATAGTAGTATATTCTAGTTTTGTTTTTAGAGGATCTTTATGAGATAATGGCATTTCTCCAGGTGTAATATTTCTTGATGACTGAACATAACATTTGTACCTTGTCATACGTAGAAATGAAAGCACTCCTTACCCTACACAGTCCACTAATAAGCTCTTAGTCTACATATTTCTTTCAGGCGCGTTCTATCATAACTAGTGTTAGAAACACAACTGTTCTAAAAACATTAAGCTCTCTTGATATTCTATTCTTGTTTACTTTTCTTGTTTATTCTTGTTTATTTTTTTAACAAGTTATTTATTTATTTTCAGTTGTTCTACCCCCAACACATACGCTGCAACGTTCTATTAACTAACAAACATAAAACAAATTGATCTTATTATACTGTCTTTTAGTTAAATGTTTTTTTTTTACATGTACCTACAGTGAAATGGCTCTTTGCCATTGTAAACCAATATTCTGTATTATGATCTTGTTAATAAATAATGTTCTTTCTACAGAATGTAACTGGTATAATGCCTCGTTTCCATTACAACAAATTTTTCCCGCAACATGTTGCGCGTCATGTACCGGCAGAAGTACCCGAAATTCGTGTTGTGGTACAAGTACCGGGGACAAACATGTGCCAAGCGACTGCGGCTCAACTTAAGTTGCGGCCTAAGTTGCGGCTTAAGTTGCGGCCGCAACTCAAGCCACTGGCAATGTAAACAGACTCCAACATGTCCTAAGGACACGCACATACGCAATACAGTCTTTTACGGTTGTCCAGACCTCGCGAGTATAACCTCAAACGTGCTTTCTTGTTTGTGGTTGTCTATTTTCATT
Organism: Catonia carolina; assembly: GCA_035578175.1. Taxonomy (NCBI): domain Eukaryota; kingdom Metazoa; phylum Arthropoda; class Insecta; order Hemiptera; family Achilidae; genus Catonia; species Catonia carolina. The sequence continues at coordinate 2,888,840 of JAQMRL010000028.1, read as the reverse complement.
GCTAATGTTTGTTTTGTGATAGAGTGGTCAAAATGTAAAGTGGTGAAACTTATTGAACTACTCGTAGACTATATGAACAGGAGACAGTGCTGTGGAATACAACAAATCGAAGCCACAAGAGCTGTAAGAATAGAAATGATGCCCTGCAACGGAGTTCTTATATTATGGAATGTTGAGAAGAAACTTCACACACTGAAGTAGATGAGTTATCCATATCGCTCAAAATTTAAACCGACAAATCACTCAAGAAACACTGGATAGCAATGAATTTAATTCACTGTGCAAACTGTAGTCTTGCATTCCACACCTCTGTACAAATGTTACAGATGGCGCAGTAAATTGGAAACAGTAAAACTTGTCAAAATGGAAACGAGGCTGAACAAGTAATACCAATGGAGGAAATTTTTAAGTATTAGGCTTCTTCAAACAGTAGGCCCTACTGTAACACAGTATACTTCTTGACTGTTCTAAAAATCTGGTGTGAAACACTCACACAACTTTCTCTTGCTAATGGAAATAATAAACTATATAATCTAATATTAGTAATAAAACATTAGAAATAAACAAAAAAACTAACCTCAAAAAATATAACCTCATATTTTAATCATGAGTAAATGATGCAAAATGAAAATCCCCTCAAGTTTGGCTTAAAAATAAGGAAAATCACTAATTGACGCTAAAATAGACGCTGTAGAGAAAAATTCTCTAAATAACTTAAAAGTTGTAGATCTTTTAATTTCCTATAAATTTTTATACACTTTTTTCGTAAAATGCATATACTAGGCTGAAATCTTAAAAAGTTGATTTTTTACACACTCTCGTGAAAAGAAAACATAAAATCACTAATTACCGCTAAGCTAAGCGTTATACAAAAAAATGTTTGAAATAAATTGGGTAGGTTTTTAAATTGTCTACAACTTTTATTATGTTACATTTTTGCGTTAAAATGCATATTAAAGCCGCAATCTTAAAAAAAAACTTTCTTTTCTACGAGAGCAAAGCCTCTCCAAGAATTTCAGCAGACATGGCGTCTACCCTATCTTAGAGCATAAAAAATGTAGTATATGAGGAGATTGTTAAAAAAATCGTAGGAACAGTTTTTGCAAAAATGAAAAATGACACGTATAAACTACTACTTTCCGTTGACCGATTTTAATGAAAATGTTCTTGTCGCGTTTGGTAGGCCTAGTAGTAACGAACTTAAGTTTCATGTTTCAAGTTCGTACGATTTTCCGTTCTTGAGATATTTTGTTCACACACACACACACACGCAGACCAATCGCTAAAAACATTTTTCGGGTTCAGGAGGTCTGAAAACGTGCAGCCTATATCCGGTGAAAACTCGATTTAAAAAAATCGACATGAAAATAATACTTTCTTTCCTATATATTAATAAGTTATAGGCAAGAGAAAGTAAAAAAATTAAAGAATTTTAAATTAAAAAGGATTTTTGTAATATGCCTAAAGTTTAATCATTCATTTATTCGTTATCTCAAACACATCGTAGCCTACTTGTTAAGTCTTTTAAAAATAGTAGGCCTATAGTCGCTGTTGTCCAGTATGTTTAACGCAAAATAATTCGGATGTCCATTCAACCTTAGTTTGTTTGCACTGCTCATCGTTTAATATTAATCGTTTAATATTATCGCTTAATCGTTTAATATTCTGTCTTACTGAGTTAAATCCAAAGTCGTTTTAGATAATAGGCTATCTGTTTCGTTTAATAAATTACGCTATCATAAGAACTGTTCCTAAAAATTTTTGTCTAAAAACGTACTACAATGTCAATATTGGAATTATTTGGTAGTCCCCCAGAATTGAATCACAGAAGAAATTAAAGTAAAATGATCAGTTAGGTACATAGCTTAATGCCATGAAAAATAAATTGTTATAAAAAATGAAAGTAAAAAAGAAAATAAGATTGCAAAATATGAAGGAAACAAAGAAAGACTTTTTTCACAGCCACCGCAATCAATATTTGTCAGATATTTTCAATCGCGATTATCCTGAATTCTTTTTCTTTTGTTTTCGAAGGTACAGTGGTACGGATTTTTCCACAACCCTGCTCACCCGTTCAGGCCCCCTCCATTTTTCTCATACCCGGCACAACCCAATCCCCCTTTCACCAGACAGATATACCTACAGTAAACCCTTCTTATTGATCAGTTCTATCTGACAGAGCTAAAACATATCTCGTCTGTTACTGCATTTTTATTTTATTGTTTTCTAATACTTAAGCGTTAAATGAAAGTATGGTAATCATAAAAAATTAAATTTTTTTGTACTTTTAAGGAATCTTTGCTTAAATTAAATACTTTCCTCTAATACACGTCCGATTGTAATATTCTATTAAATACTGGGGAGGTAGGCCTACCCAAAAATATTTGATTGAAAGGTTAAGAGTATATAACCAAAAATCATTTTTTAAGAATTATTTTAAACAAAAACATAAAAAGGAGTGGAAATGGAGGCACTGAAAATCTTTACTATATAGACTACTACAGAAGTAGGCTACACAGCAGAGATTTTTCGACGTACCAAAATTTTAAAATTCATCTGTCAGTCAATAAAATACTTGGGTTCAAAATATTTCAACTAGTAGCCACTGGGGGTGAAGCAGACTGGTAGCTTGGGAAGCTATTGTAACAATATTCGTACTTAATTAGCTTTTATAGTATCAAGATAGACCTATAGATTTTTTAAATACAATCCTAATTTTAAATATTGCCTATAACATGCAGGTGGCGTATTAAATTATTTATACTCGATCTGCTAGTTCCAGGGCTATAAAATATAGTTCTGTTTCTTATCACATGATCAGCCACATGATATGACTGAAGCATTTAAAAATTTAAGAGGTAGAGTTGTAAAAGATATTACTAGTCACAGTTATACCTATCTTCTAAGAGTAATGAATTTCATTATACAGCCAGACCCTATTGGTGAATGAAGTGAAGGTGTCATTTGCAGAGTGGAAAGTAGTTGCTTATCGGAGGGCTCTGAAGCATTTAAAAACAGAAGAGGTAGAGTTGTAAAAGATATTATTACTAGTCACAGTTATCTCCTCTGAAAGTAATGAATTTCATTATTCAGCTAGACCCTGTGGTGAATGAAGTGAAGGTGTCATTTGTAGGGTGGAAAGTAGATGCTTATTTTTTTCATTTTTTCGAGTCCGACTCCCCTTAATCCACTCGCGTCAAATATTTAACATAAAAGACTAATAATTTGATTGGTGTAGTAAACTTAGCATAACTGTAAATAACAATAAATTAATAAGCCTAATATAAAATCATTTAGGGCTGCTACGTTCTTAATTGCAAAATAAAAGATAGATTTACTGATCTAAATGATAACCTACCTCTAATGAAATCCATTCACTATATTATTTTACATTGAAAATATATACAGTAGAAGTAGGCGATGATAAATCATTTAACTAATGATCGCCTACTTCTATTATTAAATAAAATAAATAAACTCAAAGTATAAATTATAATAGTTAATAAAAAATAATATTAAATAAGTTATACAAAATAATAATGAATGAATAACTCGATGAAGACATAACGATTCCCCTTTTTTTAATTTAATAATAATAATAATAATAATAATAATAATAATAATAATACGAGTAGGTGAGAGATGTTGTTACTTGTAAAGAAAATGAAAATGAAATTGTGTCTACCTAAACTATGAAATTAATTAATTACGAAATTTAACTATCTTATATTTCTATTATAATTAGTTAATTTAAATTATTATAATTTGTTACATTTAACCTATTCGCTAATGACTTTCATAATTATTTAATTAATAAGACGGGTGGTTGTTCAGTGAAAGGCTTCTGTTCTTTAAGTAAGCCTGTCAAATATATTTAGCTATTCAATAGTTTTTGCAAGATTATTTTTATGCTTTTAAAAAACTAATTTATTTTTCTTTAAATGTAGGTCTATCTTTACATTTAAAGAGTTTATTTATTGTATTAATAACAACAGAAGAAATATCGTCCTGAATTCAGATTCTTTGTAAAGAAAATGTTTTAAGCGAGTACTTCATCAATAGATTTAAAGCTCCTGTTATTTCATTAATAGTGGATGTTCTTTTTTTAGATCTTATGTTTATAACTTTCTTAATACTAATAGTTTACTAAATTAAATAAACAAATATATTATTCTATTTATTTTATAATTCTTTTTAAATGGTTTGATATATTACAGTGATTTCAAACTTTCATTTTATGAATTTAAATTCAGGTATAGGATAATGCATTGAATAGTTCATATTGAAACTGACTGAAAGGAGAAGTGACTAAGATTTAACTTTATTATGATCTTTCACTTACACGGTTTAAAAATTTCTCATTTTTCAGTTTTTCTTTATTTAAAGTTTTATCAATAATTCAGTTATTTGCGACTATGGTGGGTTATGTTACGGTTGTATCTAACTAGTCAAAACTTTCAGACACAAGTCGGAAATCTAACCCTGGACTCTGCGTTGTAGGAAAACGTATTCTCAATATTCTCATATTTAATACAGACATTTTAAAATATGAACAAATTTATTTAATTTTTAATTAAACGTATCCAATTTAAGTTCCTGCGAATTATTGCCATGCCCTTTGGTATGTCAAAACTAATGTTAACGATGTTTTTCTTTGCTTTAACTAGGTGTTTTAAACAAAAAAGTTTCGAAAAAATCGACTAATACACGACCACAATTCACGAAATTTACCTGAAAACCCACGAAGGCACCTTTCTCGACGTTGGAGTAGAGAAATGGCGTAAGCTACTAAAAATTGAAATGAATCCCGTGGGAGTTTTACTGTTGAGTAGCTTATTTTTCTCATTTAAGTAGGCCCTACTGATCATTATTCATTGAATCATATAATTTTTCATTGTGATAATCAAATTGACTCGCTGTAGCCTAAATTCTCAGTTGTAAATACTGTACATATATATCAATTTAAAAAATTTAATATCTTTATTTACAATTTTGTAGGTAGGCCTACAATTACAAAACGTAGCAAATTTGTTGAAAAAAAATAAGAAAAAAACATGAAATAGATGACACCCACTGATGTACGTTCTAGGGTGAAAAATTATAGGCCTAGTAGTCTATAGCTTTAATTTTATGATAATAAATTTGGAAAAATAATCAAGAAAAATGAAATATCATAGGCTATAGCCTACCATCTTGATTTCTATCTTTGCTCAAATTATTTATTTATGTCACATCAAGTCTCCATTCCACAATTTTTGCAGTCACTTTGGTGGATCTCCGGAAAGATTTTATCTTGGAATTCGTCGTATTAAATTATTAGGATTGTTGGTCAGCCTGTTGTACTGTAGCCTATTTCGTCTTCAATGAAGAGAATTTTGAGTAATGTGTAGTAGCCTATATTGCACCATTAACACGTAGGAGTAAGATAATTAAAATGGGTGTAGTTTAATCAAGCTGTTGATGTGACTTTAAAAACTAAAAAAAAATCATTATTACAAAATATTTAATGAGTTAATTACTGTATTTGCCTTCCTGGGAGTTCAGCCCAACATTTTTAATCCTCTTTAAAAATCTTCTCCGAATAATTATTAGCTTACTTCTGAGTAAAATTACAAAAAGTTGAACCAGCATAGCCTGACCATCGTTTAAATAAATTAACACTAAAATTAAACTTAAAAGAAACTTAAGTTTTTGTTAAAATTTAACACTTAGTTCAACAATTCGCCTATATATGGGCCTAAGCCTACCAGGTATAGGCCTACACAACGATCCGCCAACCAATCATCTTTTTATCAATCTTTGTTTTGTTTTCACGTTACTTGACTTATTATGTTAGACATATGTAGGCCTACCTAAATCAAATTTTCTTATAGACTATAGCAGCCTATGTCCATCAGAGCAGGTGGAGTGTTGAATTAATTGCACTCGATCTGCAGTTTACAGGGCAACAAAAAAAATCTGTTTTTTATCACATATTCAGCCAATTATATGACTGAACTATTTTAAAACAGAAGAGGTAGAGGTGTAAAAGACACTAGTTAGAGTTATCTCCTCTGAAATGAATTTGTGTAATGAATTTCATTATAGGCTACAGCCAGAACCTGTGGTGAATCAATTGAAGGTGTCATTTGCAAGGTGCAAAGTAGATGCTTTCCGGAGGGCCTGGCGTGCTTATATGCATAGGCTACTTTTGCACTCAAGTGAGGAAGGCAAAGGTAAACTACTTCATTCACCGTTTTACTTAGTAAAGCCTCTAGAGGTTCAAACCAGCCTTTCGGCTGTTGACCTAAACAACAATTATTATGAACAGTAAATTTGTTTTAGTAATTTAGTATTATAAGTAGCCTTCTAAATTGAAATTAGACACTTAACACCCTACTAAATTTTTTAGTAGTAGTCTATAAATAGGGTAATAGGCCTAATAAATTTGTAGTAGAATAATAATTAGTCTACTACGAATTTTACCCAATAGGTTACTAAAAATAACTAACATACAGAATTTTATAATTTTTTTGTACCTACTAGAAAACTTTTCTAACATAAAAATTACACATTTTTTAATGTAGGTAATCAAAATTACACATTTTTTGTCTACGTGACGCAGTTGTTAAACTGCTAGACTTTAAATTTAACTTTTCTAGCTAAAGGCCAAGTGTTCGATACAGGGTCTAGAAAATTAAGTTGAAATTCATCGTTTTATAATTCACAGTAATTTCTAATGACCTAACTGTTGGTGCAGTTGAAATTATAAAAACAATAAAATATTTTGTAGGCCTAAATAGCTGAAAACTATTTTTATAGTAGCCTGAATTAAAGAAAAAAGTTAAAAGATTAATAAGAATTAGTATAAGTTATTTTATATTATGAGACCTCTAGGTTTATAGTCTGTTATAATACAAAATACTGTATATGCTCAATCATTTACTGCGGAAGAAACTAATAAAAAGTAATTTAGCCTACAGTTAAAATGTGGCCTAAGGTTTAATTGCAGGTCATGCATAAGGTGTGTGGGCTAACGTAAGTTTTGATATCAGGTTAATAATTTAAATTTAGTTAGAATGGATCGAAAATTTATTTTCAGATTGGCTAGATATGCCTGATAAAGAGAGATGGTAGGCCTTTGTAGCCAACCAATTACGTTAATAAGGCTGGTTTTGTTGTTCTAGACAGTGTTCGTATAAATTATTAGGCGTAGTATATAAAAAATAACAAGTTTAGTCTACGACGTTGGCTTTAAAGCTCATTTAGAATTGTAAGGGAGGGTAATTTATCGAACATGTATTATTAGTAGGTTAGAAGTTGGAATAGATATGTTTTATTTGTATAGAATCATTTTTGATTTGTCAAGTGAACTAGAAGGAAATCGATGTATCGGAGTTATGGGGTCGAAAGAAGGGGTTTAAAGACAAGGATAGACGTATTTAGTTTGGGACGTGGAGGAAGGTATATCCAGCCAGAAAGGGAATAATTTGATGGTTTGGAAGGAAAGTAGCGTTTTAATGGTGCAACGAGCTGCTGTGAGTCGAGTTGTAGCTGCCTCCTCCCCACCCGTCGCCTTGTGTTGCCGTCGAAGCCGTTGTTGTTGTTTGTCCCCTTCCCATAGTCGGTGAATCTCAGTCGCAGATCCATAGCGGCTCGCTGTCGAGCTGAAACCTATCCGGTGAGTGCGCCGGTTGGCGTTGATTGGGTGTTGCCATAGCAACGCGTTAAGGCGGGCCAATCAGGGCGGAGTTGGGGGTCGGAGACCGGCCTGCCGTTCAGTGTACGAGATGATCAGCGAGAGAGAACCGAGCATGGCCTTGTCGCCGCGGCTCGTCGTACCGAGTCCGGTATTCGCGTTACCGACCTTAAACTTTACCGTCTCACAGGTAGCCGCTGTCTGTGAGACGTTAGAAGAAAGCGGCGATATCGAAAGACTAGCTAGGTTCCTTTGGAGCCTACCGGTTGCTCACCCTAATATCGGTGAATTAAACAAGAACGAAGCCGTACTTCGTGCCAGAGCGATCGTTTCTTTTCACAGTGGGAACTACAGGGAAATGTACGCAATATTAGAACAACATAAATTTACTAAAGATTCACATGGCAAATTACAAGCCATGTGGCTCGAAGCACATTACCAAGAAGCTGAAAAACTTCGTGGAAGACCCTTAGGACCTGTTGACAAATACAGAGTCCGAAAGAAGTTTCCACTACCTCGAACAATATGGGACGGAGAACAAAAGACACACTGCTTCAAGGAGAGAACAAGAAGTCTTCTCAGAGAATGGTACCTACAGGATCCTTATCCAAACCCGACAAAAAAGAGGGAACTCGCACAGGCGACGGGACTCACACCTACACAAGTTGGCAACTGGTTCAAAAACCGCAGGCAACGAGATAGGGCAGCAGCTGCGAAAAACAGGTTAGTCTTTAATTTTTTTCTAATATTATTTTAATTAGGTTATGTTTACAAAAACAGGCTCATCGGTTTTATATTATTTTAAAATTATTTCTAAGGAAAGACAAATTATTTCTAACTAACCTAGGCTGTAGAATATAACGAACAAAAATTAATAAATATTACACCGTAGTAAAAAAATTAAGTAAATTTATTTTTATTTTTACATTGGTATTTTTTTAATAATACTTTTTCAACGTATTAGGCCTACTAAATCTTAAAAATTTTAAGAAATTTCTTATTAAATTATGACTAATAGGATAATATTATCTTGTGTTTTCTAACTTCATCACATAGGTTTCATTTGACAGATTAGGCTAAGTAATATTATAGGGCCTAAATTAACTACCTGAAACTATAAAAGCTGTGAGTTTTATGTTGGACTGCTTAAATTTACGGTAAGGTCCAAATCAGCTGTTTATGTTTCGTCATAATATTACAATGCTAACTACGATAGAAAGTGCATTAAAAATAAATTTAAATCCAATTTTTACAGTCTAATCTATAAACTAGTTAAACTTAACATTGTCTAAATAAATTTATTTTAGGTTTTAAATAAATTTGTTAAAATAATTGTTAGTTTTTGGAAATTAATTTTTAATTCATGTAGGCCTAAGTTATAAGATTATTAACTCATTTCATTATAATATAAATATTTAAACACAGACTAATAATGCAGATTACAAGGTGTTACAGACCAAAAAACAATTAACAAACTCAACGATTTTAAGCCGTACGAGTTTGGGAAATATCTTACTAAAAGAAAATCAATTCATTAAAATAAACGTAATTTCAATTAACGCTAGGCCTAGCGCATATTCAACTTAGTAGGGCCCTACCTAGGGCCAACACATAAACGTCCTAAATTTAAAAATTTAAATGCCGACAATTTTTAAAGCTAAAGAGCGGGAACGGAATGTTTAAAATATTGTAAATAGGACAATACAATCAATTAAATAGAAAATATTTTTTTCTTTTTTCAATAATTTTTTTATAGGATTTTTTACTAGATTGAACGGTGTAACAAAATGGATTACTTTTATCAATATTATAAATAATTTGAAAGTGCGATTTAATAGCCTCACTTGAAAACCAAAGCGATTTTACTAAGGCTTCTTTAGCTTACAGAAATTTAGTTAAGCGACGATGATACACTTAATACGATTCTAAGAGTTGGCTAATTATTGTGTACAAAAAACACAAAATGAAAATTGAACACATTTATCGTTATCTGGAGAGTTATCACTGGGTGGTCTCCTCAAAGCCATTAAAAGCGATTTGTTTTTAATTGACACACAATGTAAACAATTTTGCTGGTTGTATTTTTAAAGTGTAAAATAAAATAAGTGGTAATAAATAGCTATTGTAAAAAATAATTTACTTAGATAGAGAAAAACGAATGATAAACAATCATGTAAAGAAATTAATTAATTTTAATTATTTTATTTTAAAAAATTGGCTTTAAATTTGTTATGCATTTTTCTACATTTAGGCCTATTAAAATTTACGGGTTGCATCTATGTAGTAGCTTTCTTGGAATGTATTCATCAATGCCTTGTTAGAGGATATTTTATAAGCTTAACCCTACAAAAATTATCAGTTTAATTCCTTTTATAAAATTACAGCGGTATAAATAACATTTATAACCTTTTGTACGTTTCTGTAGCCCTAATTTACCGAAAGAAAATTCGGCCTAGTAAGGTAACTAAATATATTATGATAAACATATCTGATTGGGCATTATATACGTTACATTTTTAAATGAATTGCTTTATTAATCAAACAAATTGTTTCTGAACTTACTGTAGTATCAAGAGCAAGTGAATCCATGCTTTTTTAACGTTCCGGGATGAAAATTACGTTATTTTTTCAAATGTCTATAGCAATAACCTGTTTTGCGATTGATAAACGGTAGGGTGTACATTTTTTAATTTGATAAGGGTTTTGTCATTAAAATCGAACTAATAAAATACTAGTCTATTATTTTTGAAAATAATTGTAAAATATAACAATGTTTGATGTATAAATTTTATTGTAAGCCTAAGTTATTTAACAAAACAATACATCGATAGCCTATAACTTTTTCACCCCCCACGTTTTGAAAGCGTAAAGAAAATTCAATTTTGTCGGTTATCGCAGTTAATTAGTTATGACAAAATGTAGGCTACTTAATTATTACACCGTATTACTAAATTCGTCAACAAAAATTTATGACGTTGAAGTGTAACAAAACAATTACTATAATCGTTGTCGTGGTTCATTTTTCTTGATTCATGATTACAAAATGATTTTTCCTTATTTGAAATTTTAAGTTATAGACGTACTAAATAATATATTCTAAAAGAAATTATTCAGTAAATTAATTTTTACATTAACAAGTGATATTAAAACTAATTTACAAAAATTGTGTTATTTAGCCTTCTCTCTTATTAATAACATTTTATTTTACTCATATTATGTAATGAAAGATTTGGTGTAAAACAAAATGTGATTCTATTAGAGTCAAAGGAGAAACATCATAGCCTGTAGTCTATAGCTTAAAGTTACTAATGCAAATACGAGCTCGTACTATGCTCTAAAATTTGAGTTTTCTCAGAGTTAAAAATATAGTAGCTTAGTACCAGCTGACAATAAATAAAAATCTATTAAATTTACTTCAAATTTTATTTTTTTGTTTATTTTAAGTCGCATCGACAGCTTGATTATTAGCGACTACTGTGAGTTTTGTTACTGTAACGATTGGTTTTTAACGTGTTAAAATTTCCAGACCCTAGCTGGGAATCGAACCCGGGAACTTTCGCTTTGTAGGCTGGCGCGTTCGTCACTACGCCATGGAGGCGGTAATTGTACTATTTCATTAGTTCTCTATTGAGTCTATTTTGGAACAAAATTATTTTAAGAGAATTGATAAATCCTGAAATTTTCCAATTTTAAATACCTAAATAAGAAATCCAAAGTTGTTTGAAAGTTTAGATATTAAATGTTGCTGACTTTGAATAGCTTTTAATCGTTAATCGATTTAAAAAAATGTAAAGTGTTACTTAATAGGCTAACCTACATGAACTACAAGTTTAAAAAGATTGAAAATATCAATTTGTATTTCTTAGTTAAAAAAACTGTAGCCTACTGATAAAACCATCAGGATAACCGAATATATAGGCCTATAGACTATATAGGCTACTTACTCAGGGGCTGACTGAAATTCACACTGAAAGTCTGAATATTAGCGTAGTAGTTAGTAATTTTTTTAGATTATTTAACAGTTCAGCCATTGTCATTTTTAATATTTTATAAATAACTTAACTTACTTTTCTGCAGAAGATAATTTTATGTAATAAAATGTGTAATACGGCTCAAAATTAAATCCTTAGTTATTTTGAAAGACCACTACTACTGTATTGGTTTTGCACATTAATTATGAACATTTGTGTGGCTTCACTGTATAACAATTCAAATTTTAACATAAGATTTATTTAATTTACAAATTTCTTGTTCTTAGAAATAATCTACCTAGTTTTATTTAGCTATAGCCTAAAAATTAGTATAAAAAGTTAAGTTCTACATATTTTAAGTATTTTTTCTTGTTGTAGCAAATATATTTAATTCAACAACATATTTCTAATTGGGTTTTTCTAAAGCAAAATTGATGGGAATCAAAGTAGGTAAATTGAAAAATCGATCATTTTTATAAAATATCTCATAGGCTAATCATTTTCCGTTACAATCTTACGATTGATTATTTTATTTTATTCTCTTAAGGAAAACTGAAAATCGTTGGGTAATATTGTCGTAAGTGTAGAAAACAATTGATCTTAAGATGCAGCCAAGTAATTTAAATTAAAGCAGAATTCTAATGTTATGTTTGTTACATAATCAAACAAACAATAAAATTTACTGCCCGTTTACGAATAATTTGAAAAATTGACCCTAAAGCGTTCAAAGGATCTTCCTCTGAAAACTGAAAATCGTTGATCCTCTGAAAATTGTAGAGGCTAAAACATTATTAGTTATTTTATCAATTTGTTTAAAGGACAGTGAGTTTTGTTGTTTTGATCCGTTACAAACTACTGATGCCTACCCAGAAATTATCAAAATATTATGTTTCTAAGTAAATAACAATAATTATATATTTAGGAAAATTACAAATGACGTATAAATAAAGTAAACAAACAAATAAATTCTAGGCTAATTTAAATCGTTAATTTTATACGTTTGAACTTAATAGACATAATTATGGGCATTGTTAATAATTTCATCATAACACAGATTGTATCGAATTTACTTTTTTAAAATGATATTCCATACTTAGTTTTAATAATATAACCTGGTCAAAATTCAACAGGAAAAAATTGATAAAGCTGAAAATTTTATTTTTAAAATTACCCTCGGATGGTCTTAAAATAGGTTTCAACTTGTATAGATTACTTAAAAGGGTCTATTAAAATATTTATTTAAATAAGATAAAAAATTTGGACAAATGTTAGGTACTTGGAACGGAATAGATCGTAACAATAAACCATAATAGACTACAATAAACATACGTTCATTGTGTTAGAAACTATTAGGAACTTGATGTTCTAGATTAAAAATTTGTGAATAATTCAAAATAATAGGTCTTATTATTGAAGTAGAGAAATTAAGACATATTAAAATTTTACTGAATTACAAAAGGTATTTCCGAAATAACTACGTAGTAAATTTTCACTTATATCTATTTCATCAGATTATTTTGAGTTTAAACTTATTAAGCAATTAATTTTCTGATTTGACAGAACTTAATCGGATTACTGAACAAAAATATTCCATTAGTTGATATAATTAACAAAAAATAAGGCTAGTATAAAAAAATTGTTATCAGTTACAAAATTTTTCGAATAATTTATTGAACTAGAAGAAATTCTGTTGTCTATATTAAGAAATAACTTATATCTAGATTATTGATAACGAAATAACTAAATTAGGTTATTTATTTAACCAAATACAAAATAAGTAGTTACTGATATAGACCACTTATGTATTTTTATCGTTTAAACAATTATTTTCTTATGTCAATCACGATTCGATTGTAGCCTACTGTAATTAAAACATAAAATTAACGACAAAAATGTATTGAATAAAAAATATGCACTCGAATAATCCGATGGAAACACTTAACATAAATTTATTTTATTTATGTATCCTACAAGGAGAATAACAGAGTTTAGTTGGATTACGTCTGATCATTACTATTAATCCCATTCATCCGGTGTTCTGCTTTTTCTTTTTATGAAATCCCTTAAATTTCATAACCTATGTTTTGTTCGATTCAATATTTTCTTTTTATGTTTTGTTTTTATACAGTCTTTTATATTCTCTTTAAAACATGTTATCAGACATTTTGGTCTAAATGTCCGAAGTATTTCTATTGTTAAGTTACATGTCGTCTGCCTTGTAGGCCTACTGATATTCGTAAAGAGATTAACAAAAAGCATTTTTCTAATAGGCTATTGAAACCTTTTGACATTCCAATTTATAACGATTTTCAGTTACACACTCTACATCGACTACAGCTTCATTACATTCTGTTAGTCCAGATCATTTTAAATTATAACGGACTCCTCTTATCGTCTACTTTAACTAAACTAATCGGCATCATTATCATATCTATCATGATCATTAAGATGTTAATCCAGACTTCAAAGTCAAGTTAAGTTTTATTTTTTGTTTAGAGTTTTGTCTGTCTTTTGAAATACACTACTGTATATGTTTTATATTTTCATTCCAAAAACGTTATTATTCACACTTTTATCATCTTTGCTTAAAGTTTACAATTAGGTACATTAAAAAAAATTGTATCAAAAGAATTACACTTCGTTAGAAAAAATGACTTAATTGAAGTCTGTTAATTACGTCATAGAAGAAAATCTTTTTAATTATAAATCACGTACTTAGTAATATTCATTTAAATAATTGTCGTAATTCTAAAAATAATAAAAAAATTAAGGTAAAAACTTTTTAGTCATTTTACAACTTCAAATAAAAAATATACAAGTCTAAATGTATGTAAATCTTTTCTCTTTACAAAATAAGGTTCTGAAGATTCTTCAGTGACATATTAACTACGAAGAGCTTACTGGTTAGAACTGAGACACTTGACAAGTTGTGGTTAAAATCTTTGTGGTTTTTCGGTCTAAACCACGATTTGCTACTATGTTATCGTGGTTTTTAGATTACTGTTTAATTTTTTGCATGTTTTATTATAATTGTCTATACAGTTTTATTTTTTTAGTTATCTCAATTCAATACTTATTTATGCTTAGATTGTAGCATTAATTTGTTAGACCTTAAAATTATTAACATAATTTCTTATTAAGTATTTAAGTATTAACTCCTTCCTTCAGGCATAGCAATAAATTTTCTGTTAAGATTCTAACTGGATTTTTCTAATTCGATTGATCGAAAGTGATCGATGGGATAGCTGTAACTGGTTTATTTTTGACTGCATAAATTAATTTATTAAAAAGATCTAACTGGTTTGATCTACTTTTCATACGTTCTTAGTTATTTAATCATTATTTCAAAAAGTTATAAGCTTAGGGCCTATATCTCTATTCATTTGATGAAAAACGTTTTGCAGTCTAGGATATTTTGGATTAATTTAAAAAATATAATGTTAATGGAAAAAAAATTTCGTAAGAAGCTATTTTGTATCGTACTGTAATAGTTTTTGTTGTAAGATGTAAATTTCTGTCCAAAATTTAACGTAGTAGTTTTTTTAGATTAACTGTGCAGTTTACTTTAATAGGCTTAACTTTTAGCAAAAAAATTGTTTATTAGACTACAGTTTTCATAATCCCAGATCAACCAAAATTCGTGTGTGATAAGTAGAAAAATATTGATAGGCTAGAGAAATTATTTTTCTTTCAGTAACTAAAATTAATTGAAATTTTTTTATATAAAGATTTGGCAACTTCGCTAAAATATTTTACGTTGTATAATTTGGTAACACGGAATCGGAAATATAAATAGAACACAGGCCTATATTTTTTATATAATAGTCTACTGGCGCCGTCTAAAATATTGCGGTTTTCTGAATCAATTGATATAGAATATAGTAGACCAACAATAATGTTTTACACAAGGATATCAGGAATTTTAATTTTTTAAATTACATTATGCGTAGTCTACATGTTAATTTTGAAAATATTTGTCTAAATAAATAAGTTACGAAAATAACTTAGTTATTGTGTTATTAAAAAAAAGTTTTAATAATTCTGTATGGACTACAAATTTATGGCACAGCTAAACCGAGCAATCTACAAAAATTACAAGCCTTTCAGTCAAAATGCCTACGTTTAATCACCTGCGCACCTTTTTATGTCAACAACAAAATTCTACATGACGACCTTAATATTCCGTTCATAAGTGAAGTAGTTAAGTCCAGCTACAGTGTTTTTCACAGAAAATTGCATGATCACCCCAACGAATTAATCACCAAACTATCGGATGCATCACTACCAGGAAATCCGCAGCGCAGGTTGAAACGTCAATGGGCCAGAGATCTTCTATAAAGTGATTTATTTTATTTTTCTTTCTTCTTTTTTTCTTATGTTGTTATTTATCATTCATGTATCATGAACTTTATTTCATAGAACATATACCAATGGGTATCACTGTTCTTTTTCATTTATTTTTATTTATTTTTTCCCCCTTGTCATCCTTTGTTTACTGTCATCCAATTTGCTCGTTGTATCGTAGTATATAGTTGCAAATAAAGTTATTAAAGTTAAAAAAAAAAAAAAAAAAAAAAATAATTCTGTAGTTATTACAGTAATATTCGGTTGATTTTCATAATATATAGGTATTGTAATTCCAATTTTTCGGTATTTTGTGTTGAATTTATTAATATTGTCACTGAAAATTTACCTATGATTATTTTGATGTGGTTTTATGAAATGGTTAAAGTGATGTACTGTCATAACTTGGTTGTATAGGATTTTTATTTTTACTACCTGAGAAATTGGTGGGTTAATTTTCCTGAAAATTTTACACCATATTTACCTGACGTTTGTAGGCTACACAATGTTAAATTTCATCTTTGATAAAAACTATAATATATAATAAATGGTTTTATAAATTATTTTAGGATAAAGTTATTTTTTAACCTTCAAATAAAAAATAAAACGTTCTAGAGTCCTGTGAGATTTATCATACGAAAAGTAACTCTGCTTATGTAAATTAAAAAGGTTTAAAAAGTTGAGATTGGTTTCCCAGTTTTAAGAAATGTTCCTTAAGTCAACATTTGTGTTATATAAGGGTTATAATACATTAATTAGGCTAATTATTTAAAAAAATTATTTTAACTTATCTAAATTTGAGGATTAACTAATTAATCGTTAAATTGATTAAAAATATTAAAAATTACGCTAAATATTGAAATATTATTCGAAAATCTTAAGTAATTTATAAAATTATATAAAAATAAACACCATGATGTTATTGCGGTAATTATGTTTTCTTCGATTTTTTAGTCAAAAATTAACGAGAAGTTTATCGGATGGTATATTTTTCATAATAGTAACAAGAACAAAACTGTTTAGGTGATAAAAACACAGTACAATCTGCTGAACGTATCCTGTTATTTTATCTGCACAAAAAGTAGACGATAAGACTTGTTACAATATCTCCTGTTATTTTATAGTATAACTTAGATATAATAGGGTTTACTAAAGTTTTTGTTCAGTTCATGATACTCTAATGTCTAGAGTTATTAACAATAGGCTATTCTTTATATTTTTGTAAGGAGACACTAATTCTTAATATGGTTTCTTTTAGAAGTAATTTATACCGTATTAGCTTGCAGCCGTACTACTGAAAAATATGTATTTTTCCAATCGAAGGGAAGTACTAAAATGTTATTCAAAGACTAGTATTTAAGTTTTTACGTTGTTTTAATGGGAATCCGACTTCCTTTATAACTCAATTTTACTTTTAACCACATTTTTAAAGATCTTTCAAGAGCTTTCATTTTAGGCCTATTTATTTTGTTTAGCTAATTTTTATTAGTTCCTTACATGCGTTTTTATTAATTAGAATGAAACCAGGTTGAAAAAAGTCCATATGTCTAAAATCCCTAGAAAAATAATAACAATTTATTTTCTTTCAAAAAGTTATTTTAGGTCTGAAAATAACAGACTACACCTTTTGTTCTAAATGGAGAATATACCACTGGGTATCTCTTCTCCTGAAATTAAATTCCTCACCGCCCGTTCAATTAAATATCATGTAAGTTATACAGAAATTGTGCAGTTCATTGTACAGTCCCATAATAAAATTTAAAAACCAAACAATGTAACATTATGTCGACTTTAACTTCCTAGAGTAAAAAATTCGAATTTAATATGTTGAACAAACCCTGACGATTTAGATACAACATCACCCTAATCATCTTGGTTTATGGCTTGACAAGCGACTAACTTGGAACCATCATCTGCGTGCTAAACGTTTAGAACTTAACCGCTGCCAGAAAATACTCTTCTGCTTGATTAACTCTCGATCAAGATTGAACCTCCAATCCAAAATTTTAATTTACGAATCCCTTTTTAAGACCAATATTATGGTATCCAAGCTCTTTGGAGTAGCGGCAGAGAGTAATTTAAAGTCGATCGAGGCGTTTCAATTAAAATTCTTAAGACTTGCTTCTCGCGCTCCTTTTTATGTAGGTAAGCAATAAAACCCTCCACGACAATTTCAAAATTCTAACAGTAAAAGAGCTAACCGCGTCCTTGTATAGTACCCTACGTACGTTTCACGAAAGACTATATAATTATATCACTATTCAAACCGACTAGCCCGTGATCTAGCTATAAAAAAAAATATTCCTATAAAGTTCCTTATACAAGGAACTTCTCAACTGTCTGAATAACGGCCAATACCCGTTGTTTTAAACGGAAAATGTACCACTGGGTATCACTTCTCCTTAAAGTGAAATTCCTCACCGCCATTTAAATATATATAGAAGTTGTGCAGCTCAATGTACAGTACCGTAACAAAAATTAAAGACAAAAAAAAAGAACAAAATTGTGATTAATTTCGAAAAACCTGGTATAAAAAAAATAAAAATGTTATTTTTGGTAAACGTCTATATACTAAAGTAATGAACTTGGTCATACAAATTACATATTTTTTACGTAAAATAAAATCTTATTTTAAAAACAAAATTTTGGTATACCATTGGAAAATGAAGATTCAAACTGTATATTAAGAGTTAAAATCTAAAAATCGAATTTTATTCTCCAAGTCAGATTTACCTTAATTTTTCCGTAATTTTATTTACTTGTAATTTTATTTTAAAAATTAATAAGAGTAAAACCTTGCAGACGTTACGTTACTCTTAGGACTATGCCAGGAAGGTGTTTCTTTGACTAATTAAAAATTTATGTTTTAATATTTTGTATTTTTATTGGTGTAGTGTATATATACATATTGTAATTAATCGGCTTATAAGAAGCCACAAAAAATATGAGTAGACAACTAGCCAATTAGTCTGCAAACCAGTTCAGATGCTTGACTAACTCAACCGTTTTACGAACAAAGCTTATAAAATTACCTATATCCATTCTACGCCGATGTATTAATTGATTTCAATATTTACTATTAAAAAAAAATACTCCATCAATATTAGGCTATAATTTGTAAACTGTTATTTTATTTATGAAACTTTATTAGGAAAATTACAATAATGAAATTTTCAACAACTAACAAAACAATCAAATAACCTGTTATATTAATTAAATTTAAATACATAATTTATTGTAGGTACTATCAACTTTTTAATTATTCTTATACACTACTCACGTGACCTATTTGGTAAGCCAAATCAACTAGAAAACTTAAATAGTGGGTTTAGTCCTTTAGTTTAAATCTGAGAAGTTTTCAATGTAGGCCTGCTTGAAATGTTCGTATACTCACACTTTAATTAATATTGACAAAGTTTCATGTAATTAATTAATTTTAAAATGTATTAATTAAAAACATAGTAAACCCGAATTCCTTTTAAGGTTTTTATTTGAAACAAAAAACTCAAGGATTTATCGTTAAAAATTGTTATATAAATTGCTATTATAAACTATTTAATAGTTTGATTAATTTACGGATTTGTCTTCATACATTATGAGATACCATTAAAAACATTTCAATCAGAAATTTCACTGAATGTTAAGTAGATATAAAATGCAGTAGAAACCGTAAAAATAAAATTGAACTCCAGTCTTTCGACTGATGTGATTATTAATAATATTCTCTTGTTTGTACATCTCATAGGGATTTCCCTAAAACAAAACGGAAAATAGGTTTAGTATTCTAAACACTATTGTTCTTTTCAAAATTGACCTTTATTACATGTAGTATCAAAAGACATTTATTTCATACACTGCTCAATATTATTACAAAATCCCATAACTAATAATTACAAATCCCATAACTAATAAAGTACCTACTCTAAATTTCACATAAAATAGAAAATAAATTTCCAGAAATTTCTTTCGCATAGACCTATTATAATACAAAACTCTTGTAGTTGACATGTATATAATAAAATGGGGTTTTCTAAGCGTTTTAATACACAGTTTGAGATTAAATTTCTTGTAAAATATTCGTAGAAGGCCTTCATAGTTTAAACAAAAAGTACACCGGAGCGTCGGAACGTCAGTCATCCGAACTGTCAATTATCCGAACCACTATCAATGGAAAAAATACATTATTTACTCACCTTTCCGCCTTAAAAACTGCAATAATACGGTGCAAAAATAGCCTGAATTTAGTGCTGCTGAAGCATTGTTACTAAAAAGAATGATAGATGTTGCTGCTACAAAAAGAATTTCAGTCTTAGTTTAAAAGAAAATTCAAGATTTTTTTTTAAATTACTTTATGCATAAGTTTTTTTTAGCTTTTATTTGTTATCGGGAACTGTAAATTACTGACAACTACCCAATTCGATCGCTGCTTTGCTGTATTATTTGACGTGATTTAGGCATTAGTTTGAACAGTGACCCCCAGTGTAGTTTGTTCACGGATGGCTGTCAGCTGGTCACCATACAAAGTCATTTGCCCAACTGGTGTTACTTACAAATAATAGCGACTTTCTACCAGCTGACTGACTGGGCTGGCTCGAAGGCCAGTATGCATAACTGGGTTCAAAAATATTTCCTAATGTAGTTTATTCGTTAATTTATTCAGTTTTAAAATTCTGTATTTATTCGTTTGTTTTTATAATCTTTAGTACTTGAAGGAACCTAAATTTACATTTTTAGTACTTGAAAGTACATTTGCAATAAATGCAAAAAAATAGTGTTAGGTTATCCTACATTGTTACGGTACAGTGTATCAAATTATGGTATTTAGTGTACTTGATTATCCGAACTATTTGATTATCAGAACTGCTTCTGTCCCAATTAGGTCGGATAACTGAAGCTTCATTGTAAATTCAAAATCTTTTTAATTTTATATAAAGTTACATCAAGAGCTTAGTCTTTAGCATCTAGTCCTCCAGGTTTTAGCACTGTAAGATTTAACTTATTAAACCAAATAGCTAGTCAAGAATCGAACCCAGGATCTTCAGATTTGTATTCTAGTATATTAATCTCTACACTAAATAGGTAGACACGTAATTTTTGTTTCATGAGGAAAATAATATTATATTACTAATTATAAACAGTTGGTGTAAGCTAATAACTATCTCATTCAGTTTTCTTGGGAAAACCAATAATATCATGGCCTAAACTTATACATTTCGTTTTGGTTGTACTCATTGATTCGCTATCGTTAAAATATCCATAACTTTTACTTGTAGACTGTTCAAGTTACAAGTTATAACCTACTTATGAATAATGTGTTGATATTAAAATTTAGGCCAATCATTTGGTTTCGACAGGGTAATATTTCCGCTTGGAATTCCCTCGAAACTAATTTTAGAATTCTAAAAGCAGAATGTGTGTTTATTTTACATGTTTAAAATTCCCTGGTCATTTATCTGTAAAAGACAATCTATTGTAAAATTCTTATAAAAGATTTACTAATATGTTTTATGAGTTCTACATTTTTCACCCTCAAACTTGTTCGTTTTTAATGTGTCGGTAAAAACAGGGATACGAACACTACTATGCTTACTTATTGGTTTGAAATTTTTTTTAATGCGCAGAAGTATTTTTTCAACTGATACTGTAATAATACTGTGTTGTTTAGGTCATCAGCCAAAAGGCTGGTTTGAACCTCTAGAGGTTTTACTAAGTAAAACGAGGAGTGAGGTGGTTTACCATTGCCTTCCTTACTGAGTGGAAAAGTACGCTTATCAGCATGCCGAGCCCTCTGAAAAGCATATATTTTCCACTCTGCAAATGACACCTTCACTTCATTCACCACAGGGTCTGGCTGTATAATGAAATCCATTACTTTCAGAGGAGATAACTCTGATTAGTGTCTTTTACACCTCTACCTCTTCTGTTCTTAAATGATTCAGTCATTTAATTGGCTGACCATGTGATAAGAAACAGAACTATTTATTTTAGCCCTGCAACTAACAGATTGAGTGTAAATAATTTGACACTCCACCTGTCTGTTATGGGCAGGTAATAATACTAATAATGTAATAATAAGCCTACTATTAAACGACTATAAGACGTTGATACGTCTAGAAAAAATTCAGATACTTCGTTGTGACAAAAGATTAATAACAGTTTGCGTGTAAAACAACTCCGTGTTTTTGGCTTATAGTTGCGCGCTGTGCTATAACGCGTAGGGTTTTGAGTTTGATCCTAGCTCCAAAATTGAAACTTTAACATAATCTACTATCTTTTTATAACCCAATTTGTAAATTACCACGATTAATAAATAAATCTATAGAAATTATTATTAAAAAGTAGTAAAATTCTGGTCTATTTAGCTTAATGAATATAAAATTCCGTCTACAAATAATGATATTTATAAATGGCGGTGGGGAATTTTATTTTGATAGGCCAAGTTCTCCGATTATAACTATGGGTGTTATTCGTTATTCAGACTTAGAAATCTTTACTCCATTTTTGCTTTAGATGTCGTAGATACAGTTGTGTAATTATTTCGAGACCCTAGACGAAAATTGAACTCGCTTTGAAGTCTAGTACGCTGACCATTTTAGGTCATAAGTTCAAAGGCTGGTTTAAACGTCTAGAGGATTTACTGAGTAAAATGAGGAATGAGGTGGTTTACCAATGCCTTTCTCACTGAGTTGAAAAGTATGCTTATCAGCATACCAGGCCCTCTGAAAATCTTCTACTATCCACCTTGCAAATGACACCTGCACTTCATTCACCACAGGGTCTATTTGTAGTGTGAAATTCATATTCTCAGAAGAGATAACTCTGACTAGTATCTTTTACACCTCTACCTCTCCTGTTCTTAAACGCTTCAGCCGTATATAATTGGCTGACCATGAGAAAAGAAACAGAAATAATTTTTGTAGCCCTGGAACAAGTAGATCGAGTACAAATAGTTATCACACCACCTGCCTGTTATGGACAAAAAAAAATAGTATAGGCCTATTACAAAAAGATGAATTACATATTACCGAAAAGACTACTTTGCTAGTTCTTTTTAAGTTTTTGGATGTAATATTTTACCTAATATTATTACATTCTATTTTTGTGTTTTAAAAGAAATACTTTAAAATGTTGGAATGACTTTAATACTTTAATCAATCTGTAAAATAAACTTGAATAGAAATGCGTAGAAATTCAGACACATTCCAACTTATTAAAACTTTGAAAATTTATCTATTAGGTTCACAGTCAGTAATTGACTGCATTTAAACAATATTTCCTCATTGAATTCTTTAAATGTTTACGTCGAAAATCATAAAATTTTAAACAATGGTGTAACTCACATATGCGCCGTACTATAAATCTATTTTCATATAGCTAAATAGGTTTACCCAAGAATATTTTTAATTTACTACGAATATCTGTGCCTTATCAATTTGCACATAGAGGTCTACATGTTATGGAATTAAATGAAGTCAATGAATTGGAAATCCCAAAGATTTCAGACTTACACAAAACGTCATGACTAGATCTCGATCAAATAGAAATTAAAGTTAGTTATCTTTAAATACTTTATGGTTATATTATACTATGGCCTTCATTTCCTTTGAAATTATGGCCTGTTATAAACTGGCCTGTTAAATTATTATTGGTTTGTTATAAAATTTAAAGATCAACTGGCTCTAAATATTAAGGTCAGGATATATTTATGTCAAAACACATTAAAAAATCCATAATATTATATGTAATTTTACTCATAAAAGACCTTACCGTTAGGTTTTATTTTTGTACTGAAATTAATAAAATGTTCATAACTTTTTTTAATTAGCAAACAAGTTATCTTTGTTAACCAATTTAAAAATTGTGACACGTGCTTTATATTAATAATTATAACATAACAGTAAATTTAAATACTTTCTAGAGTTTTATGGATTCAACTTCATAAGATTGACAAACATGTTCACAATTTTTTTTTTCAACGAAACTCTTCCTCAAGCAAACAATGTTCCGTATCGTGGAATGCTTTTAGAGAGTCGGTTGACGTGGAACATACACGTCAATCTTAGGTGACAATTATTATAGCCTATGCTAAACTGAAACAGTTAGACCTATACAAACTTTTTTACATTCGACTAAAATTACCAATGACTTCGAAACTGTTGACGTACAAAAGGTAATGCTCCAATCTATCTGAATGTATGGTAGCCCTAATTGTGCAGAGTCGGTAGTCGTCTTCAAAGTAAATTCGTGACTTTTGCGTTTTAAGTCAGCGGTAATTTCTTAAAT
Organism: Catonia carolina; assembly: GCA_035578175.1. Classification (NCBI taxonomy): domain Eukaryota; kingdom Metazoa; phylum Arthropoda; class Insecta; order Hemiptera; family Achilidae; genus Catonia; species Catonia carolina. Next base: position 2,864,564 of record JAQMRL010000028.1, on the reverse strand, counting down.
TGTATCGTAGGTTCAGAAACGGACTTAAAAATCATTATAATCCATTATTCGCAACACAAATGTTATACCAATTTACCAAAAATTGCATAAATACAATTAAAATGCCGATGGACTTGCTATTACGCGTATTGTAGCCTACATTAAGGGGAGTCGGAATGGACTTTAGGAAAAAAACACTTTTTGCGGAAAAAATTAATTACCCTGAATTTTCTCTTTAAAATTATGTATAATTTTTAAAAATCTGATGGGTAAGAAATTTATAATATTTTTTGATTTTCATTTAGGCTATACTATACGTAACTGTTTCGACTGAAATCTACATACGCTGATATTTTCGTAACTGTTTTTCTTATAGCCTACAAGAAAATGAGTTTCAGCAGGTACAAAAACTATTTGTGAAAATGTAGAACTATCACGTGATGTGAGTGGACTGTTAGAACCATTTAACAAAAACCATTTTGTGAGGTCAATTTATGGAAAATGGGTTATTTTCAAATTCAATGTCCCTTTTTCAGGTTAGTTAAAAGATAGAGAGATGAAACTTTGCAGACATGTAGCCTACTTGTATAGCTCTACAAAGTCATTGAATAGTTTTAATTCTTTTTGTACTTTTAGAATTATTCTCAAAAATGTCAATCAAACGACTTGGAAATTTTTTTAAATTTTGAAGATATCTAACGAAAATGTAATGAAAATGGTAATATAAAATTCTTTCATTAAATTGTAGAACTAAAGAAAAATGTGCTCTTGCAAAAATAAAGAAAGAACTGCAAAGTCCTATCTGCAACCAGAAGTTTAAAAACGAATATCAAATTTAACATTGCAGGCATAGACTTTTTTGACTCCGCTTAAAAAAACATTGGTAGTAAAATATTTAATTCAAAATTTAAATTTAACAAAATTTAATTTTATGAAATACTGCCAATGGGTGTTCTCGCACTCTAAGCCGGGAACATAATTTATTTGTTTATTTAAATTGTAATTACAATGCTGACAATACTTCAAACATGAATACTTACTTTAAAAGATTAAAGTACCAATTTGTAATCTTTGTAACGATACTTTATTGACGATAAAACTTATTCATACAATGTTCAGGATTAGGCTACATAGTTTAAAAATACTATAACAAAGTACAAAAATGATTTTTACAGAAATCAAGTATACTTAATGTACGAGGTGTCGCTATTAAGTAACGAGAATGACGTAAAAAATTTTAGTTTTATTTTATACATAATCACTTATTGTCACCTTCCTTCATATACACTCCTTCTCTATCCCTACAACGCTCCACGAAGATGACTTCCAGCACTGTTTCCAGCAATGGAAAATTCGCATGGAGCGTTGTAGGGATAGAGGAGTGTGTATTGAAGGTGGCAATAAGTGATTATAAAATAAAAATAAAATTTTTTACAACGTCAGTCTCGTTATTTAATAGCCACACCTCGTATTTTTGTTCCAGAGAGACTTTATGTCACTGTGGTAGCCAAATACTTTATTATTAATACGACCGTAAATTAATATAGGTTTAAAAAATCTGGTGTGAAACACTCACACAACTTTCTCTTGCCAGTGCAAATAATTAACAATAAACCTAACATTAGTAATAAAACATTAGAAATAAACAAAAAAACTAACCTCAAAAAACATTAGTGAAATACGCAAAATTAAAATCGACCTCAGTTTAGCTTAAAAATACGGAAAATCGCTCATTCACGCTAAACTAGGCACTGTACAAAAAAATGCTTAAAGTTAACGTTGTAGATCTCTTAATTTCCTATAAATTTTATTATATACACTTTTATCGTAAAATGCATTCTAAGGCCGAAATCTTAAAAAAATCGATTTTTCACACGTTTTCGTGAGAAAAAAATCAGAAAATCGCTAATTACTGTTAAACTAAGCGTTATACAAAAAAAATGTTTGAAATAAAAGTTGTAGAATTTTACATTCTCTACAACTTTTATTATATAACGTTTTGCGCTAAAATGCATATTAAAGCCACAATCTTAAAAAGAAAATGTTTTTACTTAAAAACAGCCTCACGCAGAATTTCCGCAAACATGGCGTCTACCCTATCTTGTAGAGAATAAAAAATTGAGTAAACCAGGCGATTTTTAAAAAAATCGTAAGACCAGTTTTTGAGAAAATAGCAAAAAAGTGAAAAATTATACGAATAAACTACTACTTCCGGTTGACCTATTTTGATGAAAATGTTCGTGTCGGGTCCGGTAGTAGTATGTAACTTAAGTTTCAAGTTTTAAGTACGAACGATGTTCCGTTCTTGAGATATTCTGTTCACACACACACACACACACACACACACATACACACACGCGCGCGCACACACACACACACACACACACACACACACACACACACACACACACACACACACACACACACACACACACACACACACACACAGACCAATCGCTAAAACATGTTTTTTGGGTTCAGGGGGTCTGAAAACGTATAGATCCGGTGAAAACTCGATTTCGAAAAATCGACATGAAAACAATACTTTCCTTCCTATATATTCATATAGGCAAGAGAAAGTAAAAATGCTGACAATTTTTCCTAGCTGTCATTTCACAGTTAAAAATTAGCTTCATAACTTCCGGTTTTTAAATATTTATATAATAAATTGTTTTTATTGTAAATTTTAAATATATAATTTAAAATTTTTACAGATAAAAATTTGTTGATTAAAACATTAATTTTGTGGTAATATTTTTAATATTTTTAAAAGATTACTTTCTAACAATTTAAAAAAAAAATAAAAGGTTACTGAACTATTGACAAACGTATAAGAAAGATTTTCTTACTACTACAATAACAGATTTTCCGTTTTCATTATTCGAGAGATAATTTTCTTTTCATTATTGTGGGTAGGTCTAGATGTTTCATTAACAATGTCAAAATTATTTTAATGACTTAGGTTGTTATAGCCTACTCATATTTATATTCACTGTAGGGTTGCTTGTAAATTGTTATTTAGATTAAGATTTTGGTAGTCCTTTATAAAGTAGAACAGAAAATTAAGTTTGCCAAGTAGCGTTTATCTTAAGTAAAACTTCTGCAACTTAACCTTAATATTATTTCGTTCTTACCGGTAATTTCATTCCTCTACCCTTTGTTGTAAAGAACTTTGATATACAGTTATAATTTTTAAAACATTAACTATTTATTGATAATACGTATAGCTATAATTTAGATTTTATATGAAATTTTATTTCAGATAAGATAAATCAATCAAAAGTAAAAAATGTATTTAAATATTTGTTAGACAATTCCAGGGAAATAATTATTAAAATCATAACGTGGTGACAAAATAGTAGTCCAATGATTCTTCAGCGTAGAAAAAAATCTAGTGCCAAAAATTAACCCAATCCCAAATAGTCTAATAGTATATTTAACTTTTATAGAAAAATTTTGCTTTTAAAAACAAATTTTTAAGTTTAATCATACCCTATTACGTAGGCTACCAAATTTGATCAAAAATCGTAATCTCAATTTACACAGTACCTCCAATGATTCTTGAGAGTAGCGTAGAAAATCTAGTGCCAATAATGATCCCGATGCCAAAATAGTCTAATGTTAGTATATTTTACCTCTTTTATAGAAAAGTTTTGCTTTTTAAAACAAATTTTTACATAAATGTCTATTAAACTATTGTCATAAATGTCTATTACGTAGGCCTAGTATAACTTACTAAATTCGATCATTAATCGTAATCTCAATGTAAACCCATACCGTACCTCATAAATCCAGAAATACGAACATTACCAAATTTACACTTACCACAGTATCCGCAAAGGAGATCTTTTAACTAAATAGACGAGTGTTTGCCATTGGTTGGTTTTCTCATTCAAAAAACTTAACAAATGCCAAATAGTCTAATAGTATTTCTTTAGGTACTTTTTTTAAAAGAAAAAGTTTTCGTTTACAAAACAAATTTACAAAAAGTTTACAAAACAGAACATTCACACTTACCATAGAATCTGCAAAGGAAATTTTATAACACCAATGAGGGTTTGGCAGTGCGTGACTTTCTCTTTCAAGACGAAAACAAGACATTACGCACAAACAATATCATATTATAGGTATACTACTGGTAGTAATAAAAATTACAGTTGTTTTAAAATAAAGAAAAAACATTAATGTATAACATACTGTTTATTTTATTCATTTATTTATTTTGGAAAATTGTGATTATCTGTTCTTCTACGTATAAGAATCTGTTCTTTAATTACAAAACTTAATTAAATCAGAAGCCCCTTTGAATGATTATACTAACTGTAGACAATTTAACGAATAAATTTTAGAGAATTTTTTAAAAATTAAAAAAAATGTAGAGAGTAAAACCAATACATTGAATCGTTTACGTCTAAAAATTAAAGTTTTGATAATTTAATTACATAAATATTTTACATCAATGATAGTTCAGTTTTTGTTGGTAAAGTTTCCTAATTAGGCCTATTTTTTTATTGTGTTTATATAGTATATGCACGGCGTGATACATATGCCAAAATATGTTCATGTTTTTTTTTAATTTTAAAAAAGCTGTATTGCGTCAAAAGCTTGGTCATTTACGTGGAACCTCTAGTTTATTGGTTAGTGCGTTAGCCTACAGATAAGAAGTTTACGTGTTGAATGCATGGAAATTTTAACAGATAAAAATCCACAGTAGTCGGTAATGGCCTAGCTGGTGATGCGTTAAATAAAAAGAGTCTTAAATATAAATCATTTTTCATCGATTTATTATTATTGACTGGAGTATACGTTAAATAACAACAGAGTCAACCAATTTACTATATATACGCATTCTGTTGACCAATGGATGACTTTTTCTGATTTAAAATTTATAAATCGTCATTATATAGGCCTATGTATTTAATCTTAGGTAATAAATTGGTTTTCGATTTTTAATTTGAAAATTATGTTAGAATACTCTAAGCCTTCTATTCAAAGTCGCAAAAGCATTTGGCTTGGAGATTATTTTCCAACCAGAAACTCTCATCTCAGTAACTCAAAATAATTAATTTATATTTTGAGTGATATTGCAAATTGTAGTGTTCAAGATCTCTAGCAAGTGAGTAAGGTAACAAGTGATTGCATGTGCTGGTTATAAATATTTTTTATAGTTTAGGATTTACTAGAATCTATGAAGATCTACAAATAATTCGATTGTCATTTTACAGAGACTCCAGTTTAAAACTCTGCGACTCTTATATGACGCCTCATGGTATATCCGAAATATTGAATGGCAATAGAACTTCAAGTACCATTTTTGATGACAGTGATTCAGATATAAGTGATGTGTAGTGGTGTGTAAAAAAAAGAATAATTCATTATATTGTCAATTTCTGGTGAACTTTTTGTATTTTATCACATAAAACATAAATGTAATTCGTGAAGTTTAAAATTATTATACAGTTTGTGAACTTAAAATCATAACTTATGAATTTACTATTTAAAAAAAGTGATTACATATGTGGATGCAATTTTTCTTTTTAAAGGTCTGTAAATATTGTAAATAACATATAATTTAATGTACATGTAACAAAGAATTAATTACAGAGAATATTTAATGTAAATAAAAAATTATATAGTGTTAATAGGCTATGTGAAATAATAACTGTGTATTTAATTAAATAACATGCTAACGGCTCTAAGATTGTAGCAATTTATTTATTAGAATTTATCTATTATACGTTAATAAAGCTTATGTAATAAATAGAGTATTTATTTATTAAATCGTTTTTCCTCTGTTAACTCAATTTTTTATTTTAATTGTAATCAATTCTTATAATTAATTGTGACTACTTCAATAACTGCAAAATTTTATCTTTTCAAATTCTGATTGTTAGGCCTATTTCTTCAATTCAGATATTTTCTTGAAAGATTTAGCGAATTGGTACATGAATCAATATTAATTATAATAATTACAGAAAATCCGAATTTAGATAGCCTTGCTTTGAAAATAAAATCAGTTGTAATCAGTAGTAATAATCAATCATCAGTAGTAATGCTGAACTATTGTAACATTGTGAGAAATATGCCTATTAGGCCTCTCAAATAAACGATATTCCCTGAAATTTAACGGATTTTCTGTCTTATGTTTTATCTTTATGATAAATCTAATAATGGCCACTACTGCCCATTTAAAAGTTTCAAAATTTTAGACACCGTAGGCTGCTAAGTTAAAAATTAGCAGTAACCATCATTATTGCAGACAAAAATTGTTAAGCCAACACATTTTTGTAGTTTTGTAATTACCATAAAGACAAAATTGAAAACCTGATTGATAACGAAGAAAGATTTTATATTAAAGTTACACCAGTGGACAGAATCGCCATCATGATTAATTCTCTAACGGTGAACAATTTCCTTATAGTTAAATATTTAACTTATTGTAATTATCCTACGTAAAAGCTAACAGAAAGCCTTATATGCTAACTAGCATACAGTCTTATACACTTATAAAATTTCTATACTGTATAACGTTCTGCTTGCCATGATGCAGGACTTACATTGAAGGTTTCCTTAAATTCACAAAAGTTTTATAAGTGGTCAATAAATAAATTAAGTTTTCATTAATGTTGATCATACTTAAGAAATGAAGTTAGTAGATGTAGATGAAGCTGTTCATATAACCAAGGTCCACTCCACGATTTTTGAAGTCGTCATAGACGATGGAGTAGAGACATCGTTTATATTTTTACCCACATCGCGAAAAACAATTATCAAATTTACTAGTTGTATATAGGCTACATACAAAATAAATTACTACGTAAATAAAAAGAAACTTTGGATTCTTAAGGCGCATTTCTCTATCAGTACATATCACTAACGAATTTTTTCCTTATATTATTAGAATATTTATGTAGTGGAGTAAATTTTTCAATTATATTGTTAAAAAAGGTTATGCAGTTAAGGAGTTGCCACTAAAAAGCCGGCATCATTAGATGATTTCAGAACAAGTTTTTACAATCAATCAAAGGTGCACCTTGGTACATATCAAACGAAATATTACATAAAGGCCTAAACGTTGTGACAATTAAAGAAGAATTACTTTCCAGATGCGGCATTCCTAATGTCTTGCCATGAATTCACAATTCAACTCGGAACAAGACGATTTAATTTCAAATATCAATCTGACAGCCTATATTAAACAAACTTGAACACATTACACATCCATATGATTACATTTTACTAAATTATCAACAATTTATAAAAAATTAAATTTTAACTTAATTTTAAGAAATGTCTCCACGGAGAGATTACTTCACTCAAGAGACAAACAAGTAAATTCTTATACTTATCTAAGTTTAAGAACATACAGATTTTGCAAATTTACTGTGTAGTAAATAAAAAATATAAATTTATAATTATATTTATGATACAAATACTTCAATGGTCTGCTTTAGTATATCAAACTACTGAATTTAATAAAAAGAAAAAATCGGTCAATTGAAATTAATACCGTACGGTTTTTATAAAAACAAAATGGTAGATATATCTACCTACGTAAAATATATCTATGCTGCAGATTAAAGATATTATTTATTACCTTATTCTTTTTGTTCCCTTAGAAAATAAAACATAAATGGATTTATTGATCACCATGTTTTATCCCTTACGACTTTGTGAAAAAGAAAATTTAACTTTAGTATAACGTCTCAACAACTATTCTATATGATGACTTTTAAAACGTGACAAGAGCTACCGTATTACCATAGTAACATATAAGCTCCATTTTTTATAATATTATTGATATGGAAACGTGTTTAAATTACCATATTTTTCTTTGGCATGTCTTACTAAGTTATAGGGGGTATTACGTACAGCCGCAATTTGCTAGAGTTTTGATAACGTCGATTTTACTTAACAAGAATTTTTCAATACAGACACAATACCTATATCATTTCTTCCATACGTGTGTCAATTTTTAAACTATTACTAGTCTATTCAAGAAATTTATCAGTTGTAGACTTATATGTAAAGTACTGAGTAAAAGATACATCTAAATTGAAAATAATAGCGTATATCTGGAATTATTTTAATATTTTTCAAAATTTTTAGTTTATTTAAAGTTACATCTACAGCTCGGTCATTAGCGACTACGGTGGGTTTTAACTTGTGAAAATTTCCAGATTCTGGACGGCAGTCGAACCCGGGACCTACGCGTGGTAGGCTAGCGCACAACCAGTACGCTACAGTGGTGGTCTTTTACTTTTTATAAACTTTAGTAAATGATAAAATATTGTCATTGAGAACTAAAAAGTATTGTTAAGTAAAACTTGACCTTACTATAGTTTATGAACGTTAGATTTTAATGGTAACAATTTTGAGATTTTAGCCGGAAACATCTGCTCTTCAGTCTAAAAAAATAGCCACTAAGCCATGGAGACGCCCGAAGAAAATACTGGTACCAAATTTTAACGTTATTGAGGGTTTCTGACTACCAGAAACAAATAGGATTCTCAAAAATATATATCTGTGATTGCCTTAGAATTTTAAAAACTAATCCTGAATCAGAAATAGCGCGGATGAGGCTTCCTGATTGGCGCAACGACATCTTTTATTAATACAGAACTGGTTTACCCATTGATGATTAAGGTGAACTCAATTAAATCAACACAGGTTATTTCCATCTTATGACATTAAACTTGTCCACCTGTGATACTGAATAACATTCATATCCCACAGGCCAGAGTGGTCCGATATCTTGGCTTATGGCTTGCCAGGCTACTAACTTGGAAACATCATCTGCGTACAAAACGTTTAGAAATTAACCGCCGCCAGAAACTACTCTTCTGCTTAATTAACACTCGATCAAAGTTGAACCTCCGTTCCAAACTTTTAATATACAAAACCCTTTTAAGACCAATCTGGACTTATGGTGTCCAGCTCTTTGGAGTAGTGGCAGAGAGTAATTTAAAGTCGATCCATGCCTTTCAATCAACATTCTTAAGACTTGCTTCTGGCGCTCCTTTTTATGTAAGCAATAAAACCCTCCACGACAATTTCAAAATTCCGACAGTAAAGGAGCTAACCGTGTATAGTACATTTCACGAAAGGCTAGATGACCATCCAAACCAACTAGCCTGTGATCTAGCTACAAGAAACTTCCCAACTGTGCGAGGACTAAAGCAAAAATGGAGTAGTGACCTCTTAGTCTGAATAACGGACAATACTCGTAGTTATAAACGGAGAATGTACCATTGGGTACCTCTTCTCCTTAAATTGAAATTCCCCACCGCCATTTAAATATCATATATGGAAGTTGTGCAGCTCAATGTACAGAACCGTAATAAAAATTAAAGACACAAAAAGAGAATCAGACATAAAAGATCCAAAAATAAGTGTTCTAATTATTTAAGAAATTCGCAATTGAATCATAAAACAATAATTGTACGAAGAAATTAATAATACAAGAAAATTTTAGACAACTTATAGTTGTACGTACTTTCTAAATTGAAGACATTTTAGGAACCATTCGCCCCTTTCAGTTTCAACCGTCTAACTTTACCGTACAATAAACTAGACTTAATATACGTAAATAAGATTGTAGCCTATTTGGAAAGAAAATTTAGTTGTTTTCTGTATAAAAACAAATTTCTCACAAATAAAATGAACTAATATTACTGCAGGGTTGTGAAATATTAGAAATATCAAATTTGATACATAAAAATTGTCCACTTAAAAACATTTCAATGGTTGATAAGAAATTATTACCCTATTTTTAAATAATATTTTCCATTTTGTGATACCTAATAGGTTATTTTAGACGTTACAACTTCATTTAGGTTAATTTATGAATTCATAGAATGATATAATTTACAAAGCCCTGTTATTAGTTATTCTGAAAATTATAATATATCTTTAAAATAACAATAAATCATCAAGTAGTAAAAAAACTGAATAAAAATTATAAGAATAATATTAAAAAAGGAACGAATAAAATATTAGCGTGTGGAATTAACAAGTTAAGCAGTAGACCCATACTTACCTAAAAATATATAAGTGGGGTAACCACCTTCATTGGGGTATATATATGTTGTATAACTTACCTAAACTTTAAGCAATAATATAGAATATCCTTTTTTATATATGCCATAATAATTACCATTTCGTGACTTAAAAATGAAGTGTTCATGAGACTAATTATCATACAAAATTCACCATTACAGTGTTTATTAATACACCTTATTATAAATCACAGACGAGAAAATAATACACAAATGAAAATCAACATTAAATTATTATATTCTGTATAAAAATATTACAACCGACATTAAATAGTGTTAATTATGATGTAAAATTATATAATTAAATAATATCTATATAAAAATCATGAATGTATTTACAATTAAAATTAAAGAAGTAATGTGTGTAGTGTCATAGAGCAGACATAAATTTTATAGGGTGATTAAAAATTCAACGCTAATCTCTCAGTAGTTGATTCTATTGCTAAAAATATTTTTAAATATTCATATAGATTAGGCTACGTTTGGAAATTTCGTCAGGGAGTTATGACAAGCGAAAGATTTGATTTTTCCCGGGATCTAGTTCTTCTTATTCAATTCCTCCTTTTTCTTCTTCAGATCCCTAGCTGTTCAGAATATTTGTAGAAGATCATTGTTGTCAAATGTCTAGCGTGAAAAATTTAAGAAATAAATATTGTAAATTACTTTATTTTTATTTACTATTTTATTATTTTATTTTTAAATTACTTTTTTGCCCATAACGGGCAGGTAGAGTGTTATATTAATTGCACTCAATATGTTGGTTCCAGGTAAACAAAAAATAGTTCTGTTTCTTATCACATAGTCAGCAAATTACATGACTAAACTATTAAGAATAGAAGAGGTAGAGGTGTAAAAGACACTAGTCAGAGTTATCTCCTCTGAGAGTAATGAATAATCACTATACAGTCAGACGCTGTGGTGAATGAAGTGAAGGTGACATTTGCAGGGTGGAATGTAGATGCTTTTCGGAGGGTCAGGCATGCTGATAAGCATACTCTTTCAACTCAGTGAGGAAGGCAACACTAAACCACCTCACTTCTTGTTTTTACTTAGTAAAACCTCTAGAGGTTCAAACCAGCCTTTCGGTTGTTAGCTTAAACAACAATAAATTACTTTTTTTAAAAAATAGCTAAATGATGTTTAAAAAAAATTATGTAATTTTATAGCCTATTAAACAGAAACCTAAGAAAGCCCAGTATTAATATAAAACCGTTTTCTTTAACTGTTAAGTGTTTAGGCCTTAAACTAGACAGGAGATTGACATAGAACCACCATACATAACAAAAACGTATTTCGCTGAATCACAGGGTAAATACTTTGTAGGCTACTTTCTATTCCTCCGTAGATCACAGGTATATTATTAAAACTAAATTAAACAATATTAAACAAAAAATAAATTGTAAAGTTTACATAGGCTAATTCATCCGATATGAATGTAAGGAGTGTTGATCAATAGTTCGGCGGAAAAATTAAACGTAAACAGGATACAAACTTTTGAAAAACATTTTTACATTTAATCACATGTAATCCCTACTACGTATGAAATTCTGTCATACATCGAAACTTCAACGTACACGTAGTGTAATCGACCGTTAACAAATTATAATATATTCTTTCCCATTAAAAATTAATAAATAACACCAATCCAGAGATACAAACATTGTCACACCCACACTTACCGCAAAATCCACATAGGGGGTTAAAAAAAACTGGAATAGGGATCTTATCAGAAATAACGAGGGTTTGCCACTGGATAATTTCCTTATCCAATATGAAAACAGGACATTAAATACATACATCACAAATATTGCTGGTTGTATAAATATATTATAGTTGTAGTTTTTACTAATAAAAGTTAAAAATAAAATTTATATTAAAAAAAAGTTTTTTTGTTTAAATTTAACAAATAAAACAACAAATCTGGGTTTAAAAGGATAATGGGAACTAGAGATGAAATAATAGCTCTTAGATTGATTATTGGAAAAATAATAAAAAAAGAAAATACTTAATGGCATTTGTAGATTTAGAGAAAGCATTTGACAATCTGGACTGGAGTAAAATGTTCAAAACCTTGAAAAGGCTAGGAATTAAATACAAAGAAAGGAAAGTTATCTGCGGCCTGTATAAGAATCAAATGGCTGTTCTGAGAATTGACAGGTACGAAAAAGAAGCTGCTGTAAGAAAAGGTGTTTGACAAGGATGTTCATTGTCACCACTACTTTTTAACTTGTATATAGAAGAGGCTATAAATGAAGTGAAGGAAAAATTTGACTCAGGGATAAAAATTCAAGGAGAAACAAGAAAAATGCTAAGATTCGCTGATTATATCGTAGTATTAACCGAGACAAGGAAAGAACTAGAGGATAACTAGCAAATGGAATGGATGAGATCATGAGAAAGGATTCCTTCATGAAAATTAATAAGAACGAGACGAAAGTGTTGTGCAAGAGTGGTTTAGAAGAGATGGAAAATTTAAAAGTAGGCAACTAGAACATACAGGAAGTTGGGGAATTCTACTATATAAGGAGTAAAATAACAAAGGATGGTAAAAGCACAAGTGATATCAAAAGTAGGATTGTTCAAGCTATAAAATCCTTTGAAATAAAACCAGCTTCAAACAAACTTTTACTTACAGATTACAAAAAATGTGTGGAGTGAAACCACTGCAGGAAACCATTGCACGAGAGTGAACTTTGGTGATAGGGCTGCAAAAAAGAAGAGGATAAAAGCTATTGAAATGTGATGTTATAGGTAAACGTTGAAGATTAAGTGGATGGACAAAATAAGAAATTTAGAGGTTCTTAGACAAGTGGATGAAAGAAGTATACGAAAACATCTAACCAAAAGAAGGGATAGGCTACTGGAGCATATCTTAAGACATTCAAGAATTGGTCTATCAATAATGGAGGGAAATACTGAGGGAGTGAATTGTAAGGGGAGGAAAAGATTAGAATAGGTATTTAAAGAAAATTACAAAAGATGTAGGGTGTTACAGGTATGTAGACTTAAAACGACTTGCGTAAGATAGAACAGCTTGAAGAACCGCATCAAACCAGTCGAGAGACTGAGAACAAAAAATAAAATAAATTTTAATTTAATCGCCAACCAAGCATTTTCGGACCTATTTTTATATGAACAGTTTTTTTTACTTTTGGCTACACAATCAGATCAAGAGAGTTATCGTTTGAATTTTTTTTTTTTTTATTTATAAAGGTCGCATCAACTTCTAATGGTTATTAGCGACCACAATAGGAGTTATAAATACTAATAACAGTAAAAACAATAAATTCATAAATTAAAACATTAAAAGTAAAAATTAGTAGGCTTCAGATTTTGTCTACAACAGCGATATAGCGTAGAAATTTCAAAATTTTGTAACAACTGTCTTTACACCTAAAATTGTTTTGAAAAGTTTCAGAAATACCAAAAAGTGTACGACGGGTGCCTTGAAGTTTTCTACATTCTGAAACTATATGCGAAACCGTTGCTTTTTCGTCGCAGAAAGGGCACACTGTCGGCGTAGATTTTGTGAGCAGGTGTTGGTGTGATATATATGAGTGCCCAATTCGCAAACGGCAGATGACAACCTGTTCCCTGCGATTATGAAACTCGGGTAGAGGAAATTCTCCTAAAGTTTTTCGTATCATATGGAGTTTCGAAGGTGCCATCTCGGTCCACCTATAGTTCCAGAAATCAAATAGTTTTCTGTTGACGTGTGCCTTTAGGTCAGAATGAGAGACCCGATGGAAATGTTCGTGTAAGTGAACAGCACTCTTGGCCGCAAGATCGGCTTTTTCGTTGCCTGGAATCCCTACATGAGACGGAATCCAGGTAAACACTATTTTAAAATTGTGTGCAGTCAAATCAGAAATTAGCTCTTGGATTTCTTGAATTATTGGTACATGACACTGGACATTTCCCATTGCTTGCAGACCAGACAATGAATCGGTGAAAATAACATATTTAGAAGGAGTTAAATGTTTGAATTTTGTGCCACCCTGTATATTCTACAAAACATATTTTATGTAAAAATTATGAATATTTTTTGTACATGAAACATGTCAGTAGGCTTATGTTTTTATTTAGTTAAATAATATTATGTTATGTTTGTCGGATTAATATATTATATTTTTCTATTGAAAAGAAAAGACGGAGTCAGATAAAAATGTAAAATGATTATACTGCTCGTAACATGGTTGGCATTTTTTCAGGTTGTTTTTTCTTTTGTTTTGTTTATTTTTTAACACAGAAGTTCTTCTCTAAGGTGTTTATTCATTAGTATCCATTTTTCCTACATATTATTCTTTGTATTATTTATGTAATATAAAAATTATCTTAGCGTAAAATTATACAGATTAAATGCTTATTTGATTAATGATTGTAGGTAATAAATTTAAAAAAAATATTTAAATTATTTCTGAAACTAGTTACAATCAAGAATATATGGTGGTAAATTATAGTGTATATTTATATTAATATTATTGATAATAATCTTATTTTATAGGTTAACTTTTCGTTTGTTATACTTGGTCATTTTATGTAGATAGAAAAGTTCTACCTACTGTTTCTTTGTGTTTACTTACTGTAGCTATTTTATGCAATAAGTTGTCAACTAAGCGTTACACGTTTCTTTTATTTAATTAAAGTCACACCAACTTCGTGGTTATTAGCGACTACGGTGGGTTATGATGGAAAAAATCGAGAACAGTGGGTTTTGTCTTATGAAAATTTTCAGAACCTGGCGGGGAATTGATCCCGGGACCTCCGTGTGGTAGGCTAGCGCGCTACCACGGCGCTACCGAGGGGGCCACTTTTTTTATATCATGTTCGATTACTGAAAGAACCTCAACAGTTTTCTGCTGTTATATGAAAGGAACTTGGAAGTAATTTTCGGACTGTAGAGGACGGATTATGATAATGTCTAATATTTGAAACTTAAAGTTTAAATATTAAATTGTAAATTTATTTAAAATTTTGCTAAATATTGTTTTTTGGGAATTATATTTAATTTTTTTAATCTAAATTTAAATTTTATTGAAGTGACTACTTTTGGCGCGCCTAAACTGTGTTTTTTGCACGGGAAAGATCTTTGGTTTGTCGTCATGTCACGCTCGGATATCAACAATTACCATGGAATCAATTACCATTAATTAATTTAAAAAAATCCTTTTCATTTATAGGCTAATTTGTTAATTAATTAATTGAGTAGTCACTTCTGCCGGTCAGTTCCGCGACTGCTGATATTTTGTAAATATGTTCTTATTTTTGTTTAGAGTCACATCAGAAAAAAATGTTATTAGTGACTACAAAAATTATTAATAAATTATTATATAACAACAAATTACACAGAAAAAAATACAACTTTTAAAGAGCATGACACAGTAAAGCTTAAAACATGACACAACGCAATTGTATAACATTTAAACACAAAAATATATAATAAGGTTATTAGAGTTTATTAGTCCCCTAAAGTAATTTCTTTTAACAAAATTGTTTCAGATACGAAAGTCGATTCATTTAGGCAGTCAATTTTTTGACTAAAAAATTATGTAGGAAAACGTCTATGGAATTAAAATAACTACATGAAAAAATAAAAGTTATTTATAATTTTTATTCTAAATCTCATAAGATTCTAAATACTCTATGAAATTTGTGAGTATAAAATAATCTCTTAATATTTTTGGAGAAAAAAAAGTATAGGGTCTATACACAGAGAAAATACGATTTTCGCGTTATGAAGTTAGAGAAACAGTTACGGGCGTAGTAGCGAAAATGACACACTAAGTGTACTGCAGTAACTCACTGGTAAATAATGAACAGGCATTGTTCTCGATGACCCCCTTTGTTGGGCTAGCAGCACACAGAACAATTTCTGAAGGGAGGAGACCAGAGGGAGGAAAATATAACCATTGTTTCCTCCATAAAAGGATCTGTAGAAATATTGACAGTAAATAAATGTGTTACCCCTTATAGCTTTGTATTTATTTCTTTTATACTATAATAGACTTGGCCTGTATACGGACTGCACTTTTTTATTTTGTCTGTGTTAAAATTTTATTAGGTCTGTTAGTAATGTTAGCTTGAACGTTTGTTTGTTTGTTTGTTTGTACACTTAATGGAATTAAAGTTAAGTTTCGTTATAAAGATTTAACTTGTCTTTATTAGGTAATGAATCAATATTTGTTAAGTAACCTAATTTAGTGAAACAAGAAACATAATTCTGCCAATCAAATTGTAATATTCCTATATATTTTCAATTTATTTGTAATTATATTTTGTTTTAGCAAACACAAAAAGAGTAAAATTATTTATTTGTACCATCTTAGTGTTGGATCTTCCATATCGGTTTTCTTTGTAAGTTCCTTGGCAATCGGCGTTTCAGTCTTCTTCGCGGATTTCTTGGTACATATCACGAATGATCCGTGGTATGGCTGGTACAACGGAAAAGAACTTTTAGTGAATCCACTTGAAGTACATTATCACCAAAGTCCATATAATACCACAGGTTGATATTTTTTAACTACTTTAACGCCCAATTGCCACATTAATGTTGCCAAAACCACGTTTGATGTTGTTGGTTGCACTACTCTCTTGTCGCATTATCAGCTGTTATTCATAATATGTTATTGCATGGTTTTCAGAGCGAGACAATGATTCATTTTCAAAATTAACTTTTCCCTCAAGAAGCTAAACTAACATAAAGAAGTAACGTTTATTTGTACAAGTTAATTTCACTAACTACCGAACCGATTTGAAAAATTATTACACTGTTGGAAAGCTTAGAGGTTCCTAAAAAAGTTAACGTAGACTAATGATTTTTACGTAAGCTTTAAATTTTGAAAAAAAACTTTGTGATATGTAAAATTATGTCAATTTTTATTTTACTGTGTTTAACAAGCACGTTCAATTCAAACGACTAACTCTAGACAACTCATAAAACCAACTATTTTTCTCGATATTGAAAAAGCCAAAACTCTCAATTCACCTAAAGCTACAGGTATACAAATATTTCTTGAAAATAACTTGAAATTGTAATGACTAAATTTACGTAGTAGCGAATCATTCCATACTGCAACAGTTTCAATCCAAGTTGCTCAGACGAATAACTGACGCATCTTTTCACGTTTCCAATCATACATTGCAATAATTTATATGTCCATGCACTACCGATACAATTTATCGCATCGATACACAGTTCAAACGCAAACTTGAACATAATAAAAATGATCTCATTAAAACACTGGCATGCTCATCCCTGATGAAGACTAAAACGACGATAGAGTAGAGGTATCATAGTGAAATTTTAAATTATTTGTCTTATTCGGTTATTTAGTTATTAGAATTATAAACTTTAATTCATCGTTGAATTATTGAGTAGCGGTTTACATAATGTTGTAACGCCATTTTCATTGTAATAACAGAACATTATCAAATTCACTAGTAGCCTATTTAAACAATTGTAGGTAAATAATTTTGTTTCTCTTTAATGGGTTTTTACGACTGTTTATATTATACACCTAGTAAATGCGATATGAGTATGATGATAGGTCTAATTGTGTTAAAATGACTTGGTAGTCATGAGAGGGTGCCCCCATTGATGCCTCGCCAAAAGTTGTTTTTAAAAATCTTCTGAATTTTTAATAAAAAATATGCAATATTAAATTAGCAGATCTCTACTCCTGTGACTTTTAAGGCATATTGCGGGATTGCCTGGTAGATACAAGATCGAAAGTGAACGTACAAGTGTTCGTTTAAATTTTGGACGA
This sequence comes from Catonia carolina, assembly GCA_035578175.1. NCBI lineage: Eukaryota > Metazoa > Arthropoda > Insecta > Hemiptera > Achilidae > Catonia > Catonia carolina. The sequence continues at coordinate 2,846,761 of JAQMRL010000028.1, read as the reverse complement.
AAGATATTTTAAAACCTGTACCTATATAAGGTTTTGTTACAAATGTAAAGGGATGCTTGTACTATAAGGCGTATTTTTTTTTGACTAGTATGCCTGAATTCCAGTGCCTGAACGCTTTGTGAATTCAATAGAGTGTTTGATTGAACCGTGAATTTAGGAGCATAAATCCTTATAGGTTTCAAAAGAGAATGATAAACACGAAACTTCTGTGGAAGTACTATTTTTTAACGTTTAATAAGTAGAAAATACAGATATTTAAGTCAGGATTTAGTGATAAATTATTTTTTTAGTTCGTTCTAAGTCAGTCTTATATCAAAACTCAGACCGAATATTGACTATCTCTGCTCAGTGGGAAGTTGATTGTGTATGTCAGTGGTCACAAACTGATGGACCCTGGTTTGCATCCGGGCCACAGACTCATTTTTCTGTGGACAGTGAGAATATTTTTCTAGAGAATATTTTTTTGTACGCAGATCTTATTTTCGTGTGTGAAGTGAATGTTTTTACATTTAGACTGTATCCATGCTGAGAAAAACAGATATCAACACGAATACCTAAGTTTTTCTGAACAGGGTTGATGCTCGCTGGACAAGTTTACGACCGCGTTCAGACTGAAAGCAACTCGTGAAACCGCCGAGCTACAAAATACAAAATCTACAACTTTTGTACACGGGTTCCTACAGTAGTTTAAAACTGTTGTTACATTTTATTGCTCAAACCTTTTTGAAATCAACAATTAGTAGCCTATTAAGATTTAGCATGATTGCCATGTATAATTTTTTATAGTTGGCAAGGTAGAGCTAATTAATAAATAGTTGGCTAAACCTTGGCAGTCTTATCAAAGTTTTAAACCGACCTTGATCAAAGTTAGTTTATAACCAGTGGCCTGTGTGTAGTAGGTACTGGTGGACATTCACCATGGCTGAGTGTGAAAGTTACGTAAAAAGATCTGGCCAAAACAAAATGTACACAAACAAGTAAATTCTCCATCAACAGTTGGTTAGAAAGCTGAACTAACGGTTTAAAATATTAATAACAAAGATTCAGAATATTTTAATAAAAACTAAAATTCACTTTGCACTAAAGAGAAGTATAGAATTTATAAGATACATTAGTTTTTGGTAACATGAGTTTTCTGGGTAGGCCTAAACCTGTACAAACTTTTTACAAATTTTACTGTACAAATTTTTTCATTCAAATAATTTTTTGACGTAATTTAATGTTTTTCTGGTCGATTTAGGTCTAAACTATTGAAAACATAAAAAATAACAAGTAAAAATTTTCAGTCAAAACCATCATCAGTTTCCCTATTGTACCTTTTCCAATAAATTTAGATTTTTTACACTTAGGTGGGCTTAAATCTTTCTCACTAAACCTTAAATTTTTTTTAAACCTACCAGGCTGTAATTTTTACCAGTTATTCATCTTGCACCCTACATGCACGTATACCTACATTTTTATGACTTCCTGAGGTGTTCCAAAAATTAATAATATACAAAAAATTTAGAAAAAAATTTATAAAACTTGTATGTTATTCGTCATTTATTTTTAAAAAATTTATGGCCCAACAGATTTAATTGAAGAAAAGGTCAGTAGCTATCCAATCCTTTGTTGTAGGGTACCAATCCTATGAGAAATGTCCTTAAAAATATAATTGGCAGGATACGAAGTACAGTCTCCCCTTAAATAAAGTAAAAGAAAAACAAATCATCGTGAAGGTTAAACATGCAGATGAATTTAAGTCAGCTTACGCAGAAATAAATTCCGTATAAATATCCAGAATATATAAATAATCGGAAAATGTATTTTTTTAAAGATTGTGATTCCAATTATCTAAATTTTAAAATCTCAGATGGTGAAAATATACATTTTACATCTATATTCGTTAGTCATGTGTGATCTTATTTAGGTTCTGCTGTATCTTGTCTTGTTTTGATCCCGTTGGTATTTAATACATCAATAATCTTTTATTCATTGTTAAGCTGCGGGCATATTAGCTCCAGGGTGTAATAAGAGAACATAACCCTCAGAGAAAGCGAGTAAATCGAGATTCGTGTTCTGTCTTGCTTTTAGCTGGAGGGAAATAAACAGTGACATCAGAAAGCACGACTGACTGAGTTAAAGTGGAAAGAGCACTAATGATACACATAGAGTTCTTCTGTTCGAGTATACACTACAGCATAAGGGGTTACGTTAGTAGTACAGATTTTTATAACGCGTGTAGTTGTAATACTAGGGTTTGCTATCAGCTACATGCGTGTACATAATATTCATGCATGTGTATGCATGTAACTCAATATACAAACCTAATTTGAAAATCGATATAAGTATAGTATAAAAGGGGGAAAGAAAAATTACATTCCCATCTGAATGAAATTGAATAACGTTTTAAACAATAGCCTTCAACGTACGTACAACTAGAAAACGACACAATTTTCTTTTTCCATTTAGGGTTTCATGCGGGTGACTGATTTTCAAAAGGAAAATGTTAGATGTACCTTTTCTCCCAAATGGTATAATTTTATAATATTTTCTCTTTAAAATTCTTTATTTATTGATAACGGTTGCATTTTTACATACCAATAGAAAATATAGGGTGATTCTCAAACGGGATATGAATTTATATCAAAAAAATAAGAAAAATAGTTCACGTAAATATAAATCCGGGAATACTTTGTTAACATGGTACGGTTAGCAATAGATTTTGCCCGGATTTCATGAAATAAGTTCGTAAGTAAATTTTTTGGTTGATTAAGATCTAAAATCCAGTTTCTTATGATTTTTGACCTGAGAAAGTGAATAAAATAGCATCCAGACCCATATTGTTAGTAATTTTTGAGAAAATTGGGGTAAAATATAAATAAATAATGGTAAAATCTCTCTTTTTTTGTTTCTCGTAGTGCAATAACTTTGTTAATAAACATAAAATAAAACTTGTGGAAAATGTAATTCTGAGAAAATTGATAAAAATAAATTTTATTAACATCAAAATATCCGAAACTTTTGTGGTAAAAACTAGTTAATTAATTGAGTTATAGGCCTACAGTTAATACCAGAAGAATAATAGCTACTTCTAATGTTTAAGAAGATCTTAAAATACCACAACTTAAAAAATGTATAAAAAACACGGAAATTCAGTCTATATTGATAAATTATTTAAACATTTTAATGATTTTATATTGCTATCTATGGAGGTATTTACCTCTATAGCCTATCATTTCATTTCATATTTACGACAATAGCCTACTATTTCACGGAAAAATTACTGAAATAAACCTTAACGCGTTTCGTCCTCTATGAGATTTTATCTTCAGAGAAAATATAGACACTGAAACTAACTTATACTTAACCGATAAAGATGATCCTTTAAACACAGAGTTTCCAAAGTAAATACTTGAAACTCATTCCTAATCCCTCGAGTTACGTATCCAATAAAACACTACACGTTGACTTTCATATCCCTTACGCCAACGACACATTTCTGACATTGTACTGTAGGTTCAGACAGACTCCAAAATCTTATTAATCTTTCAATACGCAACATATCAATTATTTTAACCTACCAGAGATCGCGCAAAGATGACTGAAACGTCGATGGAGTAGAGACATGATACATTAATAACTTGTTATTTGTTTACGTGTAAACACCTTGAGTGATTTGATGCCTTGTGTTAGCAGGCCGTAAAAGCCAAGATGGACTCTCGGTAACTTTTCCGGGAACATGTTACTAACTTAATTTCAACAATCTTTACAAACATTATTAAAATAAATAATTTCTAAAAAATAGTTTTTAAATAATATTATTGAAGTAGATTTATAACATTAGATATTTTTGTAAAGTAAGTTGATGTTTTGATGGCTCAATCAATCGGTTATACATCGTGTCGGTAGGCGTGGGGTCTAATCTACCTCCCGTTTTCCTACTTGAGATCTCAATATTAATTTCAAATGATTCGCCTTAAAAATGATAAAATTACAGTTTTTTAAAAGATTTATGTAATTTTCTATTCGAAATTTTATTAAAAACCTTAAAGGGTTCGATGAATCAAACATTTGGCGTAGGGGCGTGTTGACAGGCCACGAAACAAGATGGCCTCCCGGTTACTGGGCCGGGATTTTACAACTTATTTCTTCAGTTGTTAAAAATTATTATAATTGATGCGTAAAATGTGTCTTTTCATACGATTTAATTCGTTTTATTATTTTTATTACATTAATTAGGTTTTAGGATTACATATTTAACAAGAAATTTCTGGTAGTCCGGATCATTCAATGCTGTCTCGTGTTGGCAGAAGGTGGCAACTATATTACCTTCCAGTCTGTTGTGTAGGCTAATGTCGTGTTATCTGTCGTAGGAACAATTTTTTACATAAAGAAATTTTAATAAAATATGTGATTCAAAATAATTTTTTTTAAAGAGATTTGTAAAACTCAGAATTAGTTGTAACTTATTTTTTGCCATCAGTCTCTCAAGTGGTTTGATGCAGTTCTTCAAGCAATAATAACAAAAATTAATTTAACACATATCGTTTGATCTTTTGGAGCTCTATAACTTGACAGTGTTCTCTTCTAAGACAATATTTCATTTTTTTTACATTTAATTATGTAGCTATATAAATATATATTTGCCGGCCGCATTGGCGCTGTTGGTAACGTGCTCGCCTCTCATCATGCGGTCCTGGGTTCGAATCCCACTCAGGTACGGCATATTTTCATACGTTACAAAAAATCATTTCATCCTCATTACACACAGTTACACCCCAACGTCATCGCTAATGACCTTGATGTTGATGCGACGTTAAATAAATAATAAAAAAAAAATATATAAATATATTACACATTTACGAGTAAGAGTCAGTTGTTTAACGGCTGAATTTCGGAGATGAAGGTTCCGTAGTTCAAATCCTAATAAAGGTAGTTAGTTACTTTTATATGGATTTGAACACAAGACAAGTGGTTACCGGTGTACTGTGATGGTTGGAGTTTAATTAACGACACTCTCTCAGAAATAGTCGGGCTGAATCTTTACATGACTTTTTGTTTGACTTTTAATTACGCATATAAATTTATATATATATATATATATATATATATGTATATATATATATATACGAATCACTGTTTAACAGCTGATTTTTGGAGACGAAGGTTCCGTGATTCAAATCCTAGTAGCCTAAATGTAAATAATTCAAACGGATTTGAATAAGATACTAGACAATGGTTATCGGTGTAGTACTGTGATGGTTGTGATTGGTTGAGACTAACGACACTCTTTCAGGAATAGTTGGCCTGAATTTTTACATGACTTTACATTTCATTATTGTTCTAAAATTAAACAGATTGCAAAGTACTACGCAAATAAGGGGTTTAAAAATAATTACGCATTTTGCTGATTCTTTTCTAGTAGTTTTTGTATATTTGCAAAATTAAATTAAGTATGTTAATAAAATAAATGCATTTTGAAGGTTATTAAAATGTTTAAATGTAGGTCGTGAACATGCACTTATCTGTCATAATGAAACAAATAACATGGTTATTATTTTTAATTTTAAAATTAGACACGTGGTTAAATAAAAACAGTAGATCCATAACTGCTAATTGCAATTCAAATTTCATTTCATATGTTATTAGTATCTAATTAGTATGCCTGACAATAATAACCTTACATAGTACTCAGGTTATAATCTCTAAGTCGTAGACATGTGTTGTTCTTACCAATGCAGTTTGAATACAAATAACAAAATATTTGTTTTTTCATACTGTATTTGGTATGGATTAAATACAGACAGTACTGTCATATGAGATGGTAATAAATTTGTAAGATTATCTACTGTTAAGTAGAAAATCATTATTTACACCTGTACAAGAAAAAGTCACTTTCCAATTTAAGCATTATTCATAAGCACGAAGCTTAATTATCCCTACGTGATATTAATACAGGATTTTATTCTTTACCAATTATGAATGAAAGTTACAAACTTACTGATTTATTTTAATTAATACAAACATAAGTAAATAATTAAATTTCTGTAAAATCATTAAGTTCCTAAAATAGTTATGTTGAAAATGAAAACATTCATTAATCATTGTGACAGAATTGATTTAAATCCTTTAATAAAATACCTTTTACATTTTTTAAAAACTTAAAAGTTTCCAAATTGAGAACCGTGTTTGCAAAAGATAGGTACAGATGAAAATTAGAAAACGAATTATCATGCTAAAGATCACAACTACAAAAATCTGGTGTGAAACACTCAAACAACTTTCTTTTGCCAATGTAAATAATGAACGATATAATCTATGTTTAATCATTAGTAAATAATGTTAAATGAAAAACATAACCAAATTTTAATCATGAGTGAATAACGCAAAATGAAAATCAACCTCTGTAGAACTTAAAAATACAAAAAATCATTACTCTAATTGACGCTGAACGTAAGCTCTGTGAAAAAAAACGCTTAAATCAAAAAGTAATAGGTTTAATAGGTTTAATAGGTTTTAATAGGTTTAATAGGTTTTAATAGGTTTTTAATTTTCTTAAAATTTTCTTGAAAATGTGAAACGTCGATTATAGTCTAGTAGGCACTTTTGTCATCAAATGCAGGATTAAGGGCGTAATCTTAAAAAATCCCATTTTTGACAGATTTTAGTAAGAAAAATACAGAAAATCACTTTTGACATTTTTGAGGAACGATTAAAATCAAAGAACAGACTCTCGTATACTGTAATATCAAAAATGAAAATACACTGACCACTTTACACGCCCGGCTAATTTTCAAACACAATGGAAGCCAAATTTTTTCTTATGAATAAGTACCGGGCTATATCAAAATTGAATAACATTTTTGCCTTTTTTTTACTTTTGAGACCTCATAGGATCACTCTAGTTCAAGTTTAGGTCTGTTCCAGTGTTGGATTTATTTGAAAAAGCGAGTTCTCCTAAGCGTGGCTTCCTTTTGTTTGGCCCATATTTTCTTAAATATTCCGATCTCTGTTTCCGGTCGTCATCGGTAAACACGCTGTTGTACACTCTTCTGGTTTTTGGTTCGAATGTTACCATATTAGACTTGACTAGTTGGTTATACTTAGCTTATTTTGTTAGCAGTTCTTGTTTAGTGATTCCAAGTTCCTCCAAGTCCCGCTGTACCTCCTTCAGCCACCTAGGTCTCGACACCCTATTCCAAAAATGGTTGATCAGCCGGTTCTTAAGTCTGGACTTTTCGGCTCTGAGTATGTGTTCTAGGAATAATATTCTTTTCTTTCTAAAGTTATTTGTTAGTGGGGGGATTAATTTGTAGATTTCGTTGTTTGGGATTAACCGCCACTGTCCTTCCACCATGTGCCTTTAGTTCATGCGCTTCCTAAATATTTTTCTTTCTATTTTCGCAATTCTATCGGTGTCTCCTAATTTATTTATTTTTGCCTTTATTTATTAATAATTTGATTACCTATTAAAATCTTTTGTATGTTAATTTTTATTCTGCTTCCTAACGAATGGAGTAATAAAAGAAAGATTACACCCTTGTAATAAGAAAAATGTTGACAGTACATTGTCCAATGTTAATTTCCCTATACATCAAATTTATTGGGAAGTACGGTATATACCATATCATAGCCTATGTTTGTGTGATTAAAAATAAAATATTAATTATGTAGTAACATTATAACATTCTATTAATATCTGCCAAACAAATGCCAAATAAATTTTATAAAATTAAAAAGGTTAAGTTAAACTAATAAGCATTTCAACTTTATTCAGGCCGAATGAGTTTCTAACCAGTTTTAAGTTCATGCTAACTATCTGTTTAACTATACCTATATATTACTAACTATATATATTAACTTAAATAACTTGTTACTGTTAATAGTTAATTTATTATACAGAACATTTTTCATTCTACACGTAATTTTGTTGAAGAATGTGAACATGAGTCGTTAAAATTTAATCTTCAATTTTATGTATAATCCGTTATTCATACAAATCTTGTAAAATTTATTGTCCATGAACTGTAAAAAAATTTAGTAAATATTTGCAACTATTATATTGAGATTTATGGCAATGAAGAAAGTCTTAATACGTATCACGTGTTTATTTTCTATAAGCATATATTATAGTTCAGCGAACTATAATATATGCAGAATGGACTTTTACTTTCGTTTGTCTTACAAGAAAGTATGTTAATAATAAACATTTCTTGTGTCTGATTCTTATCAATTTTTATTGAAATGTGTAAATTTTTTTGATGCTACTTTTTGCTGCTGTTTTAAATCCGTAAACTATTTAATTATTAATTATATGTTTATCTTTAATTCTGAATCTTTAACATTACTAAAGAGAACAATCACAAGATGAGCGAGCATCAATATTACATTAAAATTAACAACATGCACGAATATAAAATACAACATTTAGCAATGTTAAATTTGGAATCAAAATGAACGAAAATAAACTAAAGAAAGAAAATAAGAAAACAATAAAAAGTTCATTCAATCAAAAGCTATTACTCTTACTAATAGTAAAAAAGCATATTAAAAAAAATACATTTAATATTTCACGATTAGCTTTTCGACTAGGTGAACTACTTCTACTTCTTTTTTTTAAGAAAAAAAAATAGCTACCTTTAGTTGAATCTATAAAATTAATTTTCTTTCTTAATCTCATTAAAACCAACGTAGGTCTCGGCATTTTCAATTTAGATCTCAAAATGTTTAAATCATTACATTCCATCAGCAGGTGTCTTATCAAAAATTACAGTAACTAGTTAATAATTAAGTGTCTGTTTTAGATAAAAGATGACTATTAAAAGTGAGTGTCCTGTGAGACTTGAATTCATGATTTCTTTTGTCAGTTAATGTCGGTTGTTTTTTCAAAAATATTGTGTCGTGATTCATGTATTTTGTTTATGTGCTATTTAACCATCCAGTGTACAACAGTTTCTTGATTTTGTTTTGAGCAAATTTGTTAAATCTCTGAGTGATGTGATGTAAATCTGGTGTGTAAGTACAGTGGCTTATTTGGCTAAGTTATCTGCTCGTTTATTGGTCAAAATAAAATAAGATTCATCATCAAAGTATTCACGATTTAATTTTTGCAAAGTAATTTTTGAGAATAAAATTTAGTGAATAGATGAGTTTGAGTTTATTTAATAGATGAATTGCATTGTAATATTTAAAGAAGTAACTTAATGTTGCAGTAATAATAAATAATAATATAGTCTGGCAGCAAATGAATGGAGTATTTTTAAGAGAGGTAGTTAGGGCATGTTAACAAGCAAAGCAAGTTGGAATCCGTTTTATGATTCATTCGACCAACATCCGTTTGTTCATTCACAGATATGAATCGTCTATAGTTTTATATTTTTTAGAGTCGGCAATGATATAGAGAGAAAAATTATGAGTACAGGTACTGCTGGAGGTAGATAAAGATATAAAAGAATGAGAAAAAAACAACAAAAAATGAGTGCGGCTTTACATCTGGCCAAAGAAACTGTGAACGATTGCAAACACTTTGTCACACTGATCGCCGCCAGGTGGTGCTAATGATAACTCTATCACTCAAACTCACACCTTTTACACTAACATAATAAAGAGCACTCATACTAACACACTTAAGCTCATCAGGTGATATTTCACGCGTTCCCTCCTGTCTGTAACTTTTTCCATTACTTTTTAATAACTCTATTAAGTTAGTCTTTCATTCTAGCCTACTAAATGGTTCTGAAAAAATAAAATGATATCTTAATTCTATAATCTAAAAATAAATTTTTACGTTACCCTACTATTTATAGACAACTAGTAATTAATAAGCTCAAAAGGTACATTATGTAAACTGGTTTTTTGATTTTCCCGGTTTCACTCAATACTTTAGTGATTTAGGTATCATTTACACCTATAGAATATACAGCTGATTTTTAGATGTTTACCCTGTACTTGGAGGAGAATAAAACACGTAGAACACTTAAAACCCAATAAAACACTTTAGTTTTTTAGGCATCATTTACACTTATAGACCCACCGGGTTGGTCTAGAGGTAAAGTCTTCGCCAAAATCAGCTGTTTAACAGATTTTCGGAGACGAAGGTTCCTGGTTCAAATCCTAGTAAAGGTAGTTACTTTATTCGGATTTGAATGCTAGGCCGTGGTTACGGGTGTACTTTGATGGTTGGGGTTCAATTAACCATATTCTCTCAGAAATGGTCAGCCTGGGTCTGTACAAGACTACACCTCAATTACACGTCATACATATCATCCTCGTCTCTTTAGGTCATGGGGTTGCTTATTGTTCTGAATTGAACAAATTGCAACGTACACATACCATATAAGGAAATAAAAAAAAATTTACACTTATTGAATAAACAGCTGATTTTTTTTAGATCTATACCCCGTACTTCGAGGAGTAGGCCTACGTTAAATAACATAATAACACATAATTCTACAATTTATAAAATCCACAATATAAAATCTCAAAATGCAATCCGACCAAAATTTATAAATTTTCCTTAACAGTTTTTTTAAAAATTTGATTCATTACTCTGAAACTATGGGCCTACAATACAGTAAACATCAAAAAAGTTCGTCTTGAAAAAAACAAATGGTATGAAAATAAATATAAAAGTTTCTTTATAGAATACTACCCCAATGGACAATTCAAAGATTAAACACAAAAACAAACAAATTAATAAAAATAACAAATAGCCTACAGGAAAATTGAATAATTCTTTTAACATTTATTTTTTTCTTGTGATCGGGAACTGTTATCATTTTCACAAAAATGACTTGCGTTTTAGCTCATTGTTTGGTATGAATAGATGTAAACAATAGTTTCCAGATATGTTTGCTTACACTTGATTGTCATGGTTCCTATGGATATAATCAGTTAAGTAACATGTGTTAGGTTTACTTAAAGTGGCTTTCTCTAAATTGAGTAACTGGGCTTAATTTCGGTGAATTTAAGAATTAATTCTTGGGATTTAGCATAATTTTTAATGATTTATTTTAGAGCCGTGAGTTATCTATTAGATACTAGGAACAAATAAAAAAATAAATAGAAAAAGAAAAATAGTAATATAATGTAAAGCAAAACAACTAGCAGTGGGGAATTGCTAATAAATTTACACGTGATTTTTATTATGTACGTTAAGAATGTTAAGACTGAAACTTTTATATTTACTAAAAGATTTAGGGTTAAACGTAACGGATACATTATAACAGCTGTCATGATTACCATTTTTAACTGATACGCTCTCACGAATTAAAACTTATATATTATATTATATAATTAGGTAAAGAAATAAGTTAGTTTAAACTGCATCAAATTTATGTTTCACGACTTTTAATCTATCGGAGATATTAGTTTACAACAAGTTTATTAATATCGTCTGTAACTGACTGATCAAATTGAAATTTCAAAGGCTTAACTTATACTACCTAAACTAAATCTTATAAAATGTTCTGTTATTAGTTGACAATATAATTATGTCACTTTAATTAGATTTCTCAATCGTGCCTTTAAGTTGTCTTTATTGATCACTTTTGTATTATATATAAGCCTATAAATAGGCCTAGCCATCTCATAGACTTAAATTTTTTACGATGGTGTAATATTAGTGCAAAGCAAGATTTTTTTAAATAGAGCAAAATCTACTATCTATTTTGAAGTAAAACATAAATAGATGAGTTTTATTTCTTGTAAGTTATAATCAAAGGAAATCTCCCAATAGAGGAACTTCATGGATTTGTCATGTTTAGTTTTGTCGCTTTAAAAAAAAGTCTGTAGGATGTCAAGTGTCGTTTGAACAGTCTAAGAGTGGCGAGGTGATTTGTGTGTGATTCGAGTCTTGTTTGCTATTTTTTACTGTATGTGTAGATTTCTTGTTGAACTGTAGGAATATTTTAAATCTCTGTGTAATATGTTGTTCGTTACGTACGAAGGTGATTCTGTAATTTTCCAGAGTAGTTTGAATTGAAACCTTTGCAGGATGTTGGAGTGGCTTACCGCGCATTATAATTGGATTTCATAAGTCAAAATTGGTTTAATTGCTTTGTAAATCGTATGATTGTTAAAAATGAGTGTCAAACGTTTACCTAGTATCCAATAAAACTGCTTAAATTTTATGGCCACCTGTTAAAGAAAGATACATTCTAATTTGTAATTTTAATTTAGTATTCATTTTAAATTGTACGTTCCTTGTTAAGGTTGAGTGTCGAAAGTTTACCTAGTATCCAATAAATCAGTTTAAATTTTGTTTTCAGCTATTAAAAATAAAGATACCACTTCAATTTTTAATTTTATTGATTTGTGAGAAACAATAAATCTATCTTCAATAGCGGACTTACAAGATGACTGAACAATTTTTTGATACTTTTTTCATTTTTCGATTCAGTAGGAATAAAATACTATAAGCTATAATTTTTGGCCATTTAGTATGATTTAAATAAAGATTAAAATAAAATACTTCGTACTCTCAATACTAAAAAAATATATAGAGAAATGAATTCTAAAAGACTTAGTTTTTGTGCGTTCTATTTTAATTTTTTGTGTCTTTGATCGCAGTAGGCTACACTTATTTTCAACATGAAAAATAAATGACTCGGAATTTCAAGAAAAAAATTGTAGTAATTGAAATAGTGTTTATACCGTAAATTATAAATCATTATTTGTTATTAATTATAATTAATTTCTATACAAACATCCATTCTATTAATCGAGACGGTGGAAATTAACATATCAAACTATGGTATACATTAACAAATTGGTACATATTAACAAATTGTATACAATTTGGTAGCAAAGTGAGTAAAGTGTCACTTATACAGTGCGTTTCTTGCTTTGTCTGTAAGAAATACACATTAATCCTGTTAGTCCGAACATCGCTATCCGAAAATTCGGTTAATCTGAAAACGTTCTGGACTCTTTAAATTTAATAGCAAAAGAACGAAAATAAACAACGTTTTACATGAAAAGAATATTTTTTTAAATTTTGGTGAAAAAATTGAAATACCTACATTAAGTTAATAAAAACGCATCTAGCCCACCCACGCGAGGACAGTTTACTCAAGACGCTTTTAAATTAATTAAATTCTTTAAATGAATTGTTTTCTGTCTATTTAACGTCGCATCAACTACTGTAGTCATTAGCGACGACGTTGGGTTGTAACTGTGAATGATGAAATGATTTTTTGTAACGTATGAAAATGCCGTGCCTGAGTGGGATTCGAACCGAGCACCGCATGATGAGAGGCGAGCACGTTACCAACTACGCCAATGCGACCGGCAATGAAAATTGCACTGATTGAAATTGTATGATTGCACTGTATTTCGGTTCATCCGAAAATTTCGTAAACCGAACAGGGTTTGGTTTCAATAAGTTCGTATTAACGGGTTGTAGATGTTTGTTTCGTGTGTAATACTAATAAATGTACATTTTACTTATTCTTTCAAATATTTTATTTGCTAAAGGATTCATTTATTAGAATTTTTACGATGAATTAGATAAATACAAATAAAAGGTTGATTTTAATTGTTTATTTAAGTATAAATAAACTGACAACTGGCTTCTACGCCAGGGTTCCGGGTTCTATTCCCGGTCAGGTCTGGCATTTTTTCATCACTCGTTTTTCATACATCATCATTCTCCACCATCTGCATTAGCAGAAATCGCAAAACAGTCATATGTTAAACCAAAAAAAACGTAAATACCCAACGTGCGGTAACTAAAATAATATGTTATTGTAAATACATTTTGTTGTGTACGAACAGAATAATATAAAGTGGAAAGTTTAACAACAAACCTATAAAATTTAATATACCTACATACTGTTTTATATATACTATACCATGTTGAAAAGGGACGAGGGATTTGATTGGTCGGTAGACTGGGAAAGTGAAAAATGTGGAGTAGAAGGGAGTTTATTATGAGTGTTTTACTGAGAGGGGGATATAAATGGAAGGCACTTCAAGTTTTAATTGCTCACTTTTAGGGGTTGGTTGTGGTTTTCAAAATGATGAGGTTGAGGTAACAGGAATACAATATATAATAATTTAATAGGGAAATAAACCGCAGATTAGACCAATGTGGCATCTGATAGGCATATTCAAGACAACCAATAATAATATTCTCATTATTTTGTCGTTTTTAAGTAGTTACTTGTAGCCGACTTATTATTATCGTCATCAATTCAATTATAAATTAATAAAATACTTCTTGACTGTTGTTAGAAATCACTTTTGAATATAATTATATAAGATTATTAAATAATAAAATATTATTAACAGTCATCATTGAAAACTTTTAATTAAAATAGAAATATTCTTAAATTTGGTTTTTATTATGAGTGCCAAGTGTCTCAAAATAATGTAACTTATATAGCTCTACATATTTTGAACGGATATATTTATTTGAAGAAAACATTTACTAGTAAATACATAATATTTGTGTTATCTTGTAATATAAACTTATAAATGTTCAAAATGATTACCGTTAACTGCAGTGCATCTACCACAACGTGCTATTACAGAATTGTGTAACCACATTGAGATTTTCATTACTTGTGGAAGTTTTTCTCTGCTCAGACCATTCCTTGTTCACATTTCTCACAGTCCCATGTGTTTCAAATTTGCCACGAATCCTATTAATTGTTATTTTTGAAGGAGTTACAATCCCAGCTGTGAGCTGGAAAGGGATTTCGATTCAGTTCACTAGAGAGATTCGCCATAGTTTCTCTAGCTATTCATCCGGACCACGCGGAGGCTACAATTCTGGGTTCTCTGCTTAAGTACTGGCGAAAGGCTTAGTAAATCCAGAATTTGAAATAATTTCCGGACAAATACATCGGAGAGATTAAGAGGGATCTCAATGAAATTGGACTGGCAATTGAAAACGCGTTTGACAAGAAAAATAAACAGTGCTCTCAAAACACACAAATTTTATTGGGAAAAATGAGAAAGATGCACGGTGGAAGTTACAGATGAGATACGGAAACAAAGATCGGACCGTCTCAACAAGTACTGGCAAAACCGAAAGGCTAGACCAATACGTTATCCGAAAAAAACTAGAAATTGATTGGCTTAGTGGTTTAATGTGGCCTCAAAAAAATTTCTTTAAAAAATCTGATGTGGTGTGAAACACTCACACGACTTACTGATAAGGATACTTTTCCACTCAGTGAGAAAGACAATTGTAAACCACCTCACTCCTCGTTTTACTTAGTAAAGCCTCTAGAGGTGATGACCTAAACAACAACACATATTCATATAGGCCAAGAGAAAGTAAAAACACAAATCATGCAGAAAATGAAGAGCTCTATTATCTGTTTTTGTTGGGAAATTCGTGTAAAGAAACAAGAACCAAAAGTTTTCGCGTATTTCAGAGGCAATCTATGGAATTCGAAATAGCCACAAAAGCGGTAAAAAATTATGTTATATTCGAATGTTAGCATGGTGGAATTAATTTAACTAACATCTTTTGATAATCAATACATTTAACATCCAAAATAATATAGAATAAATTTATTTACATATCGGGTTCATAAATTTATAAGCTACAACACGCCTTAACGGTTCGTATAATGACTAAATACTTTTTATATTTATTGAAATGTAACTTATAAAATTGAAGAACAGCTATTTTCTATTTTGAGTGACAGGAAATGTCATGTTTGTCAACAGATTGATAAACAAACAAAAATCAATTCTGGAAATATCAGTAAGTGAAGAGTCGAAACGTAAGTTAGTTTTAACGTTTTAGACGTGATTACTGTGAACAATATTGGAAAAGATTGACGTGAAAATTTGTTTGCTAGCACCTACTCATAGAGTTTCTTCAATTTCCTTGTTAGTTTGTAGTCGTAGAAAATAAACCTAATTTTCTATAATATATAACATAACTCACAATATTCAAAGAGTTAAATTGTGACATCAGACAAATATTAATATAAGTAAACCTGCCAAGTAAAACATACGAATTTTATTTGAAAGTTAAACAGATTAACGGAAATTTGTATCAAATCAATTTTGTCATACCTACGGTATTTTTACATAGAACTAGACGTTTATTTTTGTTTATATAATAACCAAATATTTATAATATTCAAAATTACAGTGATATTTGACAAGCAGTGAAATTGATTAAGAATGTTATAGTTTTAAAATTAAACTTTAGAAGGTTTGTTGGTTTAACCCTATACCCGGCAATAACATTTTTCTTGACCGGCAGAGGATTTTTAGCATAAGAATTACCGAACCGTAAAGAAACCATTAAAAATTTGCTATAAATCACAAACCTTATCACGTGACGTATCAAAATAACAAGAAACTTAGGAAAATAGAATAAATACATATTTGAAATTTCAATCTGACAGTTAGGGATGCTGGAGCTATTTGAAAATAATTTTTTGACAGATATTTTTCTAAAATTTCAGATAAACTACTGTTTAAAACTATCTTATGCTCTACTTTCAAAATTCATTACATACGAATGATTATTTAAAATTTTTTTTTTTCAAAATAAAACAAAAAAAAGATTCTATGTTCAAAACTGAAGAAAATATATAATAGGCATAGAAGATCATGTAAACCAAGAAATAACCAAATTCAGCTCTAGGATAACGTAGTTTCAACAGAGAAATCGGCAGAATATGCAACTTTAACTATTGTATTATACGTAAAAATTGACTGTATACAATACTTAACTATTGTACAAAACAGCAACGCTGTCTGTAGATGAATTTAAAACTATAACGACAACATTGCAATGCTATGAAGTAAATCCGATTTTGTGAAGTTCAATTCCCGGTCATGTATGCCACTTTTCAATCTTTATACCATCTCATATACCTATGCACAAGCCAAGGCTTGAATAAGCGTCATCGCCTAATTATTGTGGTTAAAAACTCAATGGTTCGTTGCTAATACTAATTACTATGTAATTACTATGTATCGTTCTAGATTCCAAGACTCGAGGTCTTGCGTTCGATTACAGTTAACAACCAAAGAGAGTTCAACTAGTGAAACAGTCGGATCTTAACTTTCTTTCTTTGTCTGAAATCACCCTTCCTATTTTCTGTTTGTTGATCTTGGTTTGTAGTCTGGTTCGTGTGTCCTTGAGTACCTTAATTTCTTCATTATAATATGAAAATAAAAAATTGAAAAACGGACCCAACAATCTTATTCAATGAAAAAATCGACTGGAAGACTATTTCAGTGTTCCTCAACTTGGTTTACTATGGTGCGTAGCCCACACGAATGTAGGTACCTTCTAGTCGTGGATACGATTAACAGTCTCCGATACGTTAATATCTGTAATATGTATAGGCCTAATATGTGTAATTTTTAAAATTACTTAGATTTATGTTCATAAAGAAATAGTAACTTTCAAAAGTCATACTCAAAAACAACGAAACACGCTCATTTGTAGTGTACGGCAAGAATTTTTTAAAAATTATTTTTATATGGAACTTTTTTTGAGCTGAATACCAAATATTTAAGATTTTTACCACAAAAATGAGTGTCTTTTAATTACTCACCGAATAAAAACAGCTTTTAATTCTTTAGCTAGATTCGATAATCGCTATAATTCTTGTAGACTGTGTTGTTGCTTAGGTCATAAGCCGAAAGGCTGGTTTGAACCTCTCGAGGTTTTACTAAGTAAAACGAGAAATGCGTTGGTTTACCGTTGTATACCTCACTGAGTAAGAAACTATGCTTATCAGCTTGCCAGGCCCTTTGAAAAATATCTACTTTCTACCCTGTAAATGACACTTTCACTTCATTCACCACTGGGCCTGGCTGTATAATGAAATGCGTTACTTTCAGAGGCGACTCTGAGTAGTGTCTTTTACACCTCAGCCTCTTATGTTCTTAAATGCTTCATTCATATAATTGGCTTACCATGTGATAAGGAACAAAACTCTTTTCTGTAGCCCAGGAACTAGCAGATTAAGGGCAACTAATTTAACACTCCACCTGCCTGTTATTGGCAATTTTGTAGACTAGATAGTCTAATTATTTTTAGCAAAATTGTTTTCATCAAAATTAATAACGATATTTTGTATTAACACAATAAATAAAACAAAATATTTAATTGATTACCTATTTATTTCAGGTGAAACATTCTGTTTTATTCTAATCCTAAATTTTTTTGTTTTAAATTAAGTTTTACATAAACTGTAATTTTGGCTTATTTTAAAATTATTTTTCAAGTCAACAATTTATCGCATTGTTACTTGTTAATTATTGAACGGACATCTCAAATGTTTTATCGTAGGGGAGAAAATAAAAATTAACATTACTTTCTCCTTTTGGGCCTGAATTTAAAAGAAATAAAACATGTTTTTTTCAGTGAATTAAGTTTATTGAATGCTATTCTAGTAATCGGTATAAAACTGCTGACTTGAAGTGTGATTCATAGGAAATCATTGAGCTGGAAGTGAAATGTCTATATAACCTTTAGCTAGAATTAGACGAGGAGTATGTGCTAGAAGAAGTTTGTTTGAAAAGAGGGCCTAAAAGTGTGCATGAGGGTGTGATACTGACAGAGTTGAAGAGTGATACGAGAGGGTAGTCAAAGAATATTAGAAGTGAAGCTGCCGATTAATGGGAGGGTGGTGAAACTACGCAGGAGTTCCATACCGCGCGTTTGAGAGATGGTCAAAATCAGTTTTTATCAATAAACAAAGTACTTTTGACCTATTTACAGATTTGATTATTTCTTCGAATAAGTTACAGTCAACGATTAAATTTCGTAAAGTAATTATTTATCAGTTATCTTTGTTATCTATTAAGACATTAAAAAACCTAACAGCTTTTAAAAATTCTATACGTTGACTGCCTTCGTGGCACAGTGGTTAGTGTAGTAGGCTGCAAAGTCGAAATTCTAAGTTTGAATCCTGTTTAGGATCTGGAAAATTATTACATGTTAGAACCCACCGTTCTTTAACCAGAAGTAGCTGCTTGATAATGACCAAGCCGTTGACATGACTTATTATTTCTTTTGTTAATAATTTTATTAACTATCACTTAAACTGTAGTCAAAGTAAATATTATGTACAGTAAAATGGTTTTACAAAGATAGAGTTCATTGACACTTTTCGAATAAAACTTAAAAATTTAGCAAAGCGATTTAAAAACCAATAAAAATACCAACAGCAATAGACCTTAACAATAATAATAATCATAAAAACCATTATTATATTGATGAGTAATAATAAATGAATAAAAAAATTACTCATAAATCAAAAACTTGGACAAGGTTTATTCGCCAAACATCAGCAGAATTATTAAGGGACCCGTATTGCTGTCTCCGTAATGTTAATGTAAGGAACATTTTCTCAGAAACTGTTAGAGTAATCCTGTCCAATTTTTTTTTGAGGTTACTTTTAAAGCTATTCTACACACACTGAGTTAGTAGCATCTAGATTATATTGTTAGGAAGATAAGACATTTTTTTTTAAAATTACCACTTTTGAAAATCATAACTTTTTGCCTATTGAAGTGGAAAATAAATATTTAAACACATTATTTTACTGTAATATTAACTCAGTACATTGAAATAATGGTATGAAAGGCTGTGCAAAAATTTCATTAAAATCCATTCACAGTTGGCTGAGAAAATGTTCCTTTTGCGTCAAATATTGCTATTTACGGTAAACAAGAAAAACTAAAAGAGATCACATTATACGTTAAAAATCTGGTGTGAAACACTCACACAACTTTCTCTTGCCAGTGCAAATAATTAACAATAAACCTAACATTAGTAATAAAACATAAGAAATAAACAAAAAACTAACCTCAACAAACATAACCTAATTTTAATCATGAGTGAAAGACGCAAAATGAAAATCAACCTCAGTTTAGCTTAGAAATACGGAAAATCACTCTTTCTCTCTAAACTAGGCTCTGTAGAGAAAAATGCTTTAAATAAAAGTTGTAGATCTTTTAATTTTCTATAAATTTAATTATATACACTTTTGTCGTAAAATGCATACTAAGGCCGAAATGTTAAAAAAATCGATTTTTCTCACGTTTTCGTGAGAAAAAAAACAGAAAATCGCAAATTACCGCTAAACTAAGCGTTATACAAAAAAATGTTTGAAATAAAAGTTGTAGGTTTTTAAATTTTCTACAACTTTTATTATATAAGTTTTTGCGCTAAAATTTATATTAAAGCCGTAATCTTAAAAAAACAACGTTTTTACGTGAAAACAGCCTCACCGAGAATTTCAGCAAACATGGCGTCTACCCTATCTTGTAGAGAATAAAAAATTGAGTAAAATAGGCGATTTTAAAAAAAATCGTAGGACCAGTTTTTGAGAAAATCGCAAAAAACTGAAAAATTATACGAATAAACTACTACTTCCGGTTGACCGATTTTGATGAAAATGTTCGTGTCGCGTCCGGAAGTGGTATGTAACTTAAGTTTCAAGTTTCAAGTTCGTACGATGTTCCGTTCTTGAGATATTCTGTTCACACACACACACACACACACACGCACACACGCACACACACACACACACACACACACACACAGACCAATCGCTAAAAACATGTTTTTTGGGTTCAGGGGGTCTGAAAACGTATAGATCCGGTGAAAACTCGATTTCGAAAAATCGACATGAAAACAATACTTTCCTTCCTATATATTCATATAGGCAAGAGAAAGTAAAAATAATTCAATACGTTATTTTTTACAATTCAGACGTTAATAGGCCTATATTATATTCACAGGTGGTCTGGTGCTAACTTAAGCTTTAAAACAAAAAAATATCGCACAAAATAAAAAAATATATTTATCTGTTGTCATTCAAAAAAAAAAAATAGAGGTGTTATGCAAATGGTAACGTTTAAAAAATAACGTAAGGATTCAACATATTTTTAATTTAAAAAAAAACCATAAAATCTCCAACAAATCATACCTATAGGCCTATCGTTGGATGCAGAAAAGTGAATTTTAATAATTTGCAAAAAACCGGAACTGTGAAAACTTTCAATTTCCTTTGTTCCGGGTACTCTTAAGTAGTTGAGATGCACAATGGTTCTCATGTCAGTCAAGTATTTCCTGATAACTAGTAATAATAAATGTAGTAATAATAATGAAGTAATAAAAAAGAAGTAATAATAAATGAAGTACGAAAGGTACTTCAAGGTATTTGTGAATTTCACGATTTCTTGTGAATCATATGGTGTTTGAGATGTTTCGAAAATATTTATTCTGGAACCCTGTATAATCGCAATATACGAGGGTAGGCTGATAAGTAATGCACACATGCTTGTAGAAGACAACTAAATAAACTTCAGTAGCGCGCCTGGTGGCATGTGGAAGTACTATTTCTCCTCTACAAGCCTGCGCAGTTTGAAGGCGTTGCTTTCATTCAGTTTGTTTTGAGTAGTGGAAGTATGGCGTCGTGTTCTGGTGCTATGTCAACGAGAATTAAACAACGCGCTGTTATCGAATTTTTAACTGCTGAGAAAGTGAATCCTAGTGAGATTTATCGTCGTTTAAAGGCTGTTTATTGTGACGATACTGTTGATAGGTCTACTGTGAATCGTTGGGTAATAAAATTTCGTGATTGCCAACCTGGAAAAGCCTTAATTGTTGACAAAACACGCAGTGGACGACCAATCACTGCCTCAAGACGATAATCGTCGCAAACTCATCGATGATTTGATTCAAAATGACCGGCGAATCACTCAACAGCGTATCGCAAACCAAATTGGAATATCTAAGGAACGTGTTGGCTTCATTATTGAACAATTGGGATACCGTAAAATCTGTGCACGATGGGTACCACGCCGTCTGACAGACGAGAATAAACAGCGTCGATTGGAATGCTGTGAACAACTTTTGAAGCGCTACCGTGACGAAGGAGACGACTTTCTTTTGAATATTGTGACGGGGGACGAGTCATGGGTTCATCATTACGATCCCGAAGAAAAAAGGCAGAGCGCTGAATATCGTCATCCACATTCTCCTGTTGTGAAAAAGTTCAAAACACAACCGTCCGCAAAAAAAATTCTTTTGACTGTGTTTTGGGATGCTCGCCGAGTTTATGTGACTGATTATCTGGAACGAGGGGCAACGGTAAATTCTGCTCAGTATATACAGACTCTGAAACACCTCCGACGTCGAGTTTGTCGTGTTAGAGGCAACCTGGCGCCAATAATTTTGCAACACGACAATGCTCGTCCACACACTTCGCGTGCAACTGGAGAGGCTCTGAGAAACCTGAAGTTTCAACCAATTTTACACCCTCCGTATTCTCCCGACCTTGCGCCTTGCGATTTTTATTTTTTTCCTCTACTGAAGAGAGACCTTAAGGGTAATCATTACAGCTCGGACAATGAGGTGAAGGCAGCTATTGCGTCCTGGGTTCGAGGAAAGTCGGAAGAATTTTTCAGTGACGGAATGAAAAAACTTGTTAAACGTTGGGAGAAATGTGTAATGCTTAACGGTGACTATATTGAAAAATAAATAGATAATTTGGTAGGTTAAGATTTGTACTTTAATTTGTTATTTACCCCATCTTGCTATTTCTTTTTGTTCGTCTTCTACAAGCATGTGTGCATTACTTATCAGCCTACCCTCGTAACTTGCTTAAATTTCTCTAAAATTGTGCACCGTACGTCGAGCCAGGTTTTAAAATAACAAAAACAAACCTTCAACAATTCTATTTTATTATCTTACAGTACTTCATAGTATGTTAATTCAGCTATTTTTTTTTTATTTATATCTTGTTAAGTCTATATGTCATTCAGTTACGTCTCCATCACAACGTTATAAAGTTTATTATTATTGTAACAAAACTATAGACAAATGTAAGTATATTGCTTCAAATTTAGAGCATGTTTCAAATAAATGAAGTATCAGACTTACAAGTTAGTATTTTCATATCAAAATTGGGTATAAATATGTACCAGGACGAAGTAATAATTAATTAGGCATACTGTGAAAAATGATTAACAATAGTTGGGAAAATATACGCAGCTATTGTATCAAGTTTTGACAATTTGTGTTATTATGTAAGTTTTGTGTGGCAGTGTAATTTATTGCCGAGGACAGCCAATTTTATTTGTTCATTTAGTAAAATGTAAAAGGCATTCCTCACATTCTTTCAATTGCTATTTTTCTTTAGAGTTTTCTAGTATTCTTTTTGTGTATTTATTTATCTGGTCCAATCTTTGTTCTTTTAATAAAATGTTTGATTCTATACAAAGCCGACTCTTATTTCAGAATGATTTAGTAGTAGACGGATTGGAAAGTGAGTCAGTATGTAAAAAATCAGGGTTTGTGGTTAGAAACCGGCTACGTGTACGGTATTGAAATAGATTCTAGTTTATTTCTGCTGAGATTAATTTTAACTAAGATTTTAAAAAATGTTTGCAATAATAAATTTAAATTTGTTGATATGAAGTGATGTACCGATGAAAAAATGTCAGACCTAACCGGAAATCGAATCCGAGTCATAGTACCTTGTTGTGTTAACCACTGGGTCGGCCAAAGTAGGGGGCCGGGTTTAGTAGTTCATTGTAATTGTCTTGTAGTTATAATCGAAATAATTAATGTAAATAATTACTTAGTTAATAAGCCCTTTTTATAGAAATAACCAGATCCCGAAAGGACCTGGAAAAACATCAGTACACATTGGTTATATTAAGCATTATTCTTGTGAATTTCTAGGAGCGTTCATCTTGAAACAAATCGTTAATTTTAACATAAAATTCTAAACTCCTGGTGAAGGTAAATTTGTTTTGTAATGATCCCTTCTGGGTCAAAAATGTTGAGTTAATTAGTTTCTTATACAATTCACCTAGGAGGCAACGATTCAGTAGCTAACGATACAAACAGGAAAATGTAGTAGCAAAGGTTTAGATGGGTTTCACAGTCGATTTCAATTTAGTACATCAAACACTTCGCTTCCTTGTTAATAGAAACTTCGTTAAGGTTGAATAATTGGAAAAGAAACTCAAAGCAGCCAGCCAGCATTGACACCCTCACTAAACTATACTTCGAACACAAGGGATCCCTTCTTTTACTTCCCTTTTCTTAAATGTGTCAACCCCATGTCTACTGGTTTACTGAGTTACTTGGTCTTTGAGACTAAAGATATTTGTTGTTTTTGTTTTTTGCAAAAGTTAAAAATCTCCAAATAAATTATAAACACCTAACAAAGTCAGCAAAGGCTGAATTTCTTATTTTAAACCATTAGAGATCGGTTATCAAGTCGAATAGCTTGAATTCGTTAAATAAAATTGTACACAAAGTACATAAATGAAATCAAAGGTAAAGTAATTTACACGAGAAAAATATTATAGATACAGTTCTTTTAAACAAAATAAATCGAAAATTACCTCTGCTATTTTAATAATCATGTATCCTGTGTGAATAAAATAATAGTAATATTCGATCACAGTCATCCTTGTTTTGTAGTTTTTTTAGTTTATTTAAAGTTACTTTAACATCTTGGTTATTAGCGACTAATTTAGACTGAGGAGCGGTGGGTTTGAATGAGTAGGCCTAATAAATTTCCAGATCTTAGACGGAAATCGAATACGAGACCTCCGCTTTGGAAGCGGAAAATTTCCAATAATAAATTTTTAAGAATCACCTTTAGAACTTTTTTAAGAAGTTTTAAGAACTTTTACTAGGATTTTAACCAGGAACCTTTGTCTCCGAAAATCAGCTGTTAAACAGCTGACTCGTGGCGATGACGTTACCTCCAGACCAACCCACTGGGTTAATTTTATTAAATAATTACTAACCCACCGGATTGGTCTAGAGGTAAAGTCGTCGCCAAAATCAGCTGTTTAACAGCTGATTTTCGGAGACGAAGGTTTCTGGTTCAAATCCTAGCAAAAGTAGTTACTTTTATACGGATTTGAATACTAGGCAGTGGTTACCGGTGTACTTTGATGATTGGGGTTCAATTAACCATACTCTCTCAGGAATGATCGGCCTGAGTCTGTACAAGACTACACCTCATTTACACGTCATACATATCATCCTCATCTCATTGGGTCATGGGGTTGCTTATTGTTCTGAATTGAACAGATTGCAACGTACACACATTAGGGATTAAAAAAAAAATAATAATAATTACTAAAACATTGATTTTTTTTTATCCCTGAGGTGTGTACGTTGCAATCTGTTCAATTCAGAACAATAAGCTACCCCATGACCGGATTAGATGAGGATGATGTGTTTGTTGTTTAGGTCATCAGCCGAAATGCTGGTTTGAACCTCTAGAGGATTTACTAAGTAAAACGAGGAGTTAGGTGGTTTACGAATGCCTTCCTCAATGAGTTGAAAAGTATAAGCATGCCAGGCCCTATGAAAAAACATCTACTTTCCACACTGCAAATGACACCTTTACTTCATTCACCACAGGGTGTGGCTGTATAATGAATTTCATGACTCTCAGAGGAGATAACTGTGACTAGTGTCTTTTACACTTCAACCTCTTCTGTTCTTAAATGTTTCAGTCGTATAATTGGCTGACCATATGATAAGAAAAAGAAATATTTTTTTGTAGACCTGGAACTAGTAGATCGAATGCAAATAATTTAACACTCCACCTGCCTGTTATGGGCAAGATGATATGTATGACGTGTAAATGAGGTGTAGTCTTGTACAGTTTTAAATTTAAACTTAAAGAAATACTATAACAGCTAATAATTTTTTTAGGTTTTTATTTATTATCGGGAAATGTACATTATTGACTACCACCCAATTTGCTAGCTGATTTTGTGCTGTATTTTTTACGTGGATAAGCATGAATGTTTACGTGGATAGGGATTCCCAGTGGAGTACGTTCAGGATTGGCTGTCAACTGGTCACAATACAAAGTCGCTTGACCAATCAGTGTTACTTAATAATTAATAACGACTCTCTACCAGTGACTGGCTGGTCCAAAGGCCAGCTGATTATTAACAAATTTAAATACTCTCTAACATAAATAAACACATACCCAAAAATTTCAACAAATTATCATGTTCTACTTTACGTATAAAATTCAATACAAAGCTACACGATGATCTTAAAATTGATATTGTACACTACATCACAAAATTATGCTACAAACAACTCCACAAAAGACTACGTCACGTCGTACTTGTTCAGCATGTCCATAAACCAGGAAACAATATTTTATGACCACTTTGAAGACGATGAGATAAATAGGTACATGAAAATTAGTTCCCTAGTAATGAAACATAATCAAAAGTTCATTACATTGATACGTACGATTAAATCGTATTACAAATTACTACTTGTGTAGTTTTTATAATGAATCCGATCCTACATTTATACTACGGGTTTTACAAGAGATACAATTTCAGATGGGGTACAAGGGGTAAAATAAATCGTTTGAAACACGCAATCTTTGAGCATGATGATGAATAGTTATGAATGATAGTGAATAATTCATTTATTCATTCACCGATTTACAGTACATTACATAACACAATAGCCTCCTCTGATCAACGTCCATTCATTTGAAAATTTACTCCCTCTCTTTACTCGCCCCTCTTCATCCAAAACCTTTAACAATTTCAACTATACACCCACTACCAATCTCTGTAATTGTCGATCTTTCCACTCGTTTAATTTCTTCATAATAATCTCTCCAATATTTTTCACGCATCGCCTTACAGTCATTTCATATTTACTACTATAGTATATCCCACAAAACAGTGCAACAGATATAAACAGAATACGGGTTGAAAGTCAGTAAAGAGGATGCGTAATCTTGTTCCACTCTACCAAAGCCTTCAGTGAAAACAACCGGTGACAGACCTGAAGTTTTATGTATAATAGGTCTACTGTATGAATTCTTTGTCGTCGTATTTTGTATTTAGTATATATGTTTCAATTAGTACATAGCAAGTTTCATCTGATAAGCAAAGAACAGTTTTTGTAACTCGAATGGATCGCACTAAGTTCATTCATGTGTTGACGTGCTGTACTTCTATGGGATAGAGCATAGGGTGGTATTATGATCATCACTGTTTTTATAGTATCCTTAGTACTTAATATAGCAACCTCCCCACCGTAATTATTTTACGATTTTGTTAATCAGTTGACTAATATTAATATTTTGCTACTTTTTACTACTACTACTACTACTACTGCGACTACTACTACTACTACTACTACTACTACTACTACTACTACTAATACTACTACTAATACTAATACTAATACTAATGCTACTACTAATACTACTACTAATACTAATACTACTACTACTATTACTACTACTACTAATACTACTACTAATACTACTACTAATACTACTACTACTACTACTACTACTAATACTACTACTACTACTAATACCACTACTACTACTACTACTACTACTAATACTAATACTACTACTACTAATACTACTACTACTACTAATACTAATACTACTACTAATACTACTACTACTAATACTACTACTACTACTAATACTAATACTACTACTACTACTACTACTACTAATACTACTACTACTACTAATACTACTACTAATACTAATACTACTACTAATACTAATACTACTACTAATACTACTACTACTACTACTAATACTACTACTAATACTAATACTACTACTAATACTACTAATACTACTACTACTACTAATACTAATACTACTACTACTACTAATACTAATACTAATAATAATACCTAATAATATTTTTTTGATGCCTCCTCATCACCCCTTATAGCCATCCCTATCCTCCGAGAAGCAACAAAATGCAACCAGGGAAGCGGGACGGACCTACTTAGTGGAAGAAAGGCAGCAGAACAGATCGAAGTCCTTAATTTGCTGCACACCTATCGTGGACAAAAGAATAAACACCTAAAATAAATAAAGTTAAGTATCAATTGCGGCACCTAATCCACACGGTGACAATAAAAATTTGTAACACAAACAATAAAAAAAATATCTACACCACAGATAACAAAATATAAATAGTAATTAAAAATAATAATAATACCGACCCAAAACGAGGATGCGACGTGAAATAAATAAATTTAAAAAAATTCTAAAAACACTTAATAATTTTTAATAAAAATACGTGACACTATTTGCTTAAAGGAGCGTAAGCCGAATCTAAAAATATCAACGTCATTATTTTGGCGTAGAAGATTATTTTCACGAAATAATAAAAGATTATTTTCACGTATTACGTGATATTAAGAAATAATAATAATAATAATAATTATAAAATTAATAATAATATTTTTTTTATTTAATAAGAAGTATTATGATTATTCCGTCAGAGCGTGGTCTAACGAGAGAAACTATAAAATAATTAACTTTTTTTTAATATAACATAGGGCCTATAGCATTTTAAAGGCATGTAACGTAAATTTCTACCCATGATAAACAGGTGGAGTGTCAAATTATTTGCACTCAATCTGTTCGTTGCAGGGCTAAAATAAATAGTTCTGTTTCTTATCACATGGTCAGCCAATTAAATGACTGAATCATTTAAGAACAGAAAAGGTAGAGGTGTAAAAGACACTAGTCAGAGTTATCTCCTCTGAAAGCAATGAATTTCACTATACAGCCAGACCCTGTGGTGAATGAAGTGAATGTGTCATTTGCAGAGTGGAAAATATGTGCTTTTCAGAGGGCCCGGCATGCTGTTAAATGTACTTTTCCATTCAGTGAGGAAGGCAATGGTAAACCACCTCACTCCTCGTTTTACTTAGTAAAACCTCTACAGGTTCAAACCAGCCTTTCGGCTGATGACCTAAACAACAACAACGTAAATTTCATAACAGTGTATAGTACGTTTGTTTTAGGAAGAAGCTTGTAAGGGGAGGCGAGTAGGTAGAGTAGGGATAGTTTCAACGGGGCAAGTGTTGTCTCCTTCTCACTTAATGATCATTCCCTCTCTTTCTAACTGTATACTACTGTTACAACTACGAGGTGCTTCCCCCACCACTAAACAGAACAGCTCAGCGGCACAGAGCGTTGGAGGGAAAGCTTCTAGCTAGAACAAATGACCTATATGAATTCCGATTTAAATACAGGAAATCCATCTTCATTGTTATTTGTGATGAACAAATCCTAAATAGACCTTAGGCCTATTACAGTTAAAACTGTATTAACTAAGAAACTAATATGTATTTCCGGTGTACTTACTTGTTTATTTTATTTTATTTAAGAAGATGATTTGCATGAGTTAAAAATAGAATTTATTTTGATTTGTTTAAAAATATTTTGATAACTTATCAGTGTAAAAGTCCAAAATTAGCAACAAATTTATTTAATTTAGTAGGCCTACTGAGTATATAATATCCGGAAAATATTTTGTCGGAACAGCAGATTGTTTTATTGGTTTTTGTAGCATTTAAATATGTACAAAACGTTTTCTTATAAAAAATAATAGGCTAAGTTTATTTGAGACCCTCTTAGAAGCGAAGTGACTAGCGGTCTATCCTATAAAGCGAAAGGTCTCGGGTTCGATTCCCGGCTAAGATCTGAATATTTTACTTACTTTGACGAGGCTCCTACGGATGATCCGCTTCTCGCATACCAAAACGCCATCGATCTCGATCCCCTCTGATTTGAATTAGAAGTTCTGTAGAGATAACTTAAAATTTAAAACCAAGTTATGTTAAAAGCAATTAAGTTGTGCATTAAAAAATGAATAGCAGTAATTACACCCTTTGTTGATATATTAGTTAAAGATTGATTCATTATTGATTGAAACTATGTCGTCATCTTCATATAGGTGTAAAACAAGTAAATAAATAAAAATAATGAAAGCGAGATTGTTCTTCAGGATGATGTAGTATGTGGGAGTCTTGTTTCAAGAATAAAGACAAGGAGGCGTCTACGTTATTTAACATTGTCAGGGAGTGAATGTATGTAATGGGGCTATTACAGAGCGGCCTTACAAAGAGATATATTAATTGAACCTCACAGGTTCTGCTTACCTCTTTGTGCTTGAGCTGAGGTGTACTGTACTGTAATAAGACCTTAGGCAAGTAGACTGTAATAAGGGAGTCGTCTCATCTCACAGTCATCCGACCTTTACTCTTTTGCATCAAATTTGTCTCTACCTTCATCATTCATGTATGGGTTTTGTTGTTCTCACGAGTTACAAATCATTTTCTAAATTAATGGCCTATTTACTATTGTTTATTTTGAGATTTGTTATTCTGTTGTATTTTGTAGTCTATTATCAATTAACGTATTGATATAAATAATTATAAATTGTATTAATTCAGAATAGTAAATAATCAGAAATGCACCCGCGCACAAGATAAACATATGCGGGGATCGGAAAATTAGTTATACTATTTGAAAAATTCTGAAAACAATGAAGAATGAAACCAGGGTCTTTTCCGTTTTGTGTATGCCACTAACAAATCCGAATTCCCTGACGGGTTGCACACTTGTTCATTTCTCCCACTCCCTACAATAATGAGACAAAAACACTCACGCACGCGTACACACGTCCTTCCCAGTCCCTAGTATATAGTACCTGCTATGTTACACCTTTTGTTGTTTTATTTCTTATTTTGGTTGTTTTATTTTGGTATTACTACATTACTATTACGTTATTTTTAATTATTTACATTGGGAAGAGAAAGTCGTGTGAGTGCTCCACACATGCCTACGTTTTTAGTAATCACATCTTTTGGGATTATGCAACAACCCCCTTTCCTGAAGGAACTCTGCAGCATCTTCCTCCGTCCGAATATTATTTAGTAACTCTACAAAATTCATAGCAGACTGTGTAGTAACTAACTGTGAAATCGGAGTGGAGTTGACATTGCGCAGATATATTGCTAGTCAGATTGGCGCGCTAGACGCAGGAGTGGGAGAAATATGTAACCCTTCAGGGAATTCGGATTTTAAAGTGGCATACAGAAAACGAAAAAGACCCTGAAACCATAAGAATAAAATGTTGCTTATTACACACAAAGTTGTTCAAAATGATTTTAACACCTGTGTATTCCTTTAATTTAAATCGTCATTGTTTTCAGAATCGAATTAAATATTTCATAAGCTGACTAATTACCAATCTATTAAAAAAACTCTTGAAAAACAGTAATTTTTTAGTAAAAATCTTCTTTTTTGACTTTTTAAGAAAAGGAAACTACAAGTGTGTAACAAGTCAACACAACCAGTAGTTTAAATGTCAATAGTTTGGTATAATTGTCTTGATGTCACTTGTCTGAAGCAGTCGCTCAGCGGCAACCCCTCAAGACGATTCACAAAATGTCTCTACTCCATTGCCTTTTCAGCCTTCTAGGTGGATTGTGTGGTAGGTGAGCAGCGGATAGTGACTGAATTTATGGATTTGTGTGATAGTGTAGTTTGCTATGAAAACGTCTTTATAGTTTCTTTATTGTTTCGTCTACCGTTTTGATGTTAACGTCTCTATGTAATGTTTTGTTACTAACGTATGTTAGGACACCCTGTGATGATGCGTAAAGTTTTGTTCTGGAATGTCTGAATAAGTTTTATGTTAGATACTTTAGCTGATCCGTAGATCACTGAACCGTAGGTCCAAATAGGACGAAGAAGTACTTTGTAACAGTTAAGTTTCTGAAATATTGGAAGAGGAGATTTATGGTAAATAAAACGGTAGAGAAGTTTTAACCGCGCGTCAAGAGATTGCCTTTAAAGTCTAGTATGTGGATTCCATGTCAGTCAAAAATTTTATATAAAAATCTTCTATAATAAAAAGAGATTTTTTAAAAATTCAGTCATATCATTTCAATCAATTAAAATTATTATGTAATTTCTATAGAATTTAAAACATATACGTAAATGTATAGAAATAAAAATAGTAGGGCTACGTTATTTTGTTATAATGTCATCAAAGCTAACAGATTACAACAAAGTAAATAAGAAAACAACTATTAAATTTATAATTGGTCTACGCAGTAGTATTATAATATTCTATTTATCTTTTGTTTTCTAAACTGTTAATGGGACTGATGATGATAGTTTGCTTATTGCATTCCAGACAGGCAATTAGAATTCAATGATAAAAAAATGTAAATGAAACTTTTGAGTATTTTTTTGTGATTTCATCTATATTATATAAGTTAATTATTGTTTACCTAATATAACTGTCACTATCAAGGCCTAATTTTTAGGATATGTTTATCCAAAAATTAACTTTTTATGTAATTTTAGGTTTACATTAAAAATATTAGATAAAATGACTAATCAATTGGATAATTAAACGATGGTAATGTTTTAGGTATAGTTTAAAAAATGCAATTTATTCAATAGAATTAAGTAAAATTACTATATTATAATATTAAATATGTATTATAAATAAATAAAATGTATAAATTATTATAATTATAAATATTATATAATAATTAAGTAAACATAGTGAAATTTTTAAGGCTTTAACTACGAGTCGCACTTGAAAACATCTTATGGTTTTTAATCTGAAAATTGAATTGGTTCCATTACTCTACCTCCCTTAGTTTAACGATATTTATAACAAAGTACACAAACATTGAGAGTCTTAATAACACTTTTTTTAAATTTACTTCGATTTACCGTGGCTTGGATTTTAACGTCATTCATTTAAAAAAAGAAACATTTCGCCTCCACTAGTTCTTTTCTTTGAGAATTAACAAAAGTTTTTGGTTATTCCACAAAATATGAATTAAATTTTTTAACAAAGAGCAATAGGTTATTGATAATTTTTCCGTCTTTATTCAGTATTATGTCTATATTATAATAATGGAAACATAATATGATTAAAAAACATAACATGTCTTTAATAATGATAGTATGGAAATATCTTACCAGAAGATTTGCCCATAACGGGCAGGTAGAGTGTTAAATTAATTGCACTAGATGTGTTGGTTCCAGGGCTACAAAAAATAGTTCTGTTTCTTATCATGTAGTCAGCCAATTATGACTGAATTATTAAAGAACAGAAGAGGTAGAGTTTTAAAAGACACTAGTCAGGGTTATCTCCTCTGAGAGTAATGAATTTCACTATGCAGCCAGACCCTGTGGTGAATGAAGTAAAGGTGACATTTGCAGGGTGGAAAGTGGGTGCTTTTTGGAGTGCCTGGCATGTTGATAAGCATACTCTTTCAACTCAGTGAGGAAGGCAGTAATGAACCACCTCACTCCTCGTTTTTACTATGTAAAACCTCTGGAGGTTCAAACCAGCCTGTCGGCTACTGACCTAAACAACAATAATAAGAAGGTATAGGCTAGTGGGGCATATCTTAAAACATTTTGGTATTGCTCTATCAAAAATGGAGGGTAATATTTAGGGAGTGAATTGTAGGGGGAGGCAATAGTTAGAATATTAAAAGCAAATTACAAAAGATGTATTTGCTGCAGGTATACAGATATGAAACGACTTGCACAAGATAGAACAGCTTGGAGAACTGCATTAAACCAGTCAGAGACTGATGATAAAAAGAAATTATGATTTATGTCTTATTGTAAGTTCTAATGTAGTACGTAGGATCACTGCACTTATTCAAATAGACAAATTCCTCCAACCCTTTGTAATGGTTCGGATTTAAATTCTGTGACTAACCAGCCTTTAGCATGGTGAATTGAGGAGCTACTGTTGTTTCTCAATTAGTGTATTCACAAGGAGATATTACTTTAGTCAACGGACAATCGAAAATAACTTATCTGCTAGGTTTTCTAGTTTTAAGTACAGATTGTAGATTCACTATGGAAATAAAATTTTCAAACTCTAAAATTATGTGTCAGTTATTGTTGAAAAAAGCAAAGAAACGTCCACGGAAAATTTTGTAAAAGTTATTCCTGTTTAGTGTTGGTATAGATAACTGAATTATCGATAAAAAGTTATGTCTTGGCTAAAATAGATGCACTGTAAACGTGTTCTTATTCATATTCTTTGAAAAAACAAATAAAATAAACTTTGAATGCGACGTTTGTTGTAACTTAGAAAACATGAAATAGCTTCTTGTCCTTCTAAAACAAAGTAGTACATCGTTGCACATAGAATATAAGCAAAATTAAATGCGAAAAACAAATAAATTTTACAGTAAATGAATACAATACATCATAAATATTATACCATTAATCTACCGAGTTGATTTTTTTAAGAACTTTACTTACAGATGCTATAAAAGTCATACAATTCCGGAAACTCACGTAATAATACCTTTCATTATAAAATTTCTAAAGGCTAACAATATTGCAATACTAAACACAAATAATTTATGGAGTGGTTCGTAGTGATAGATTAATGATTTAATAAATATTTTTATCATTATCATTATTAATATTGATTACTAAACAGAAAACATCTTTATTTATAGGCATACCTTTATTATCTACAATAATATAATAAACGTATATTAATAACAAGAAAAGTGGTAAATATGTTCATGCCATAATATGGAATTAAATACAAACTCTTTAGTTAATGTGTATTGTTCACCGCTGGTAAGTTTACCACGGACGGATGACGAGTAAATTTCATGCGGCCATTCTACTTAATTTCAGCGCTGTTAAGTGTGCTTCTGTATGGCCTGTTTACACATTGGTATAGTAATTATACGTCATGTAATTTCAGTAGAAGGTTGCCTGTACATGTTACCTCTACTTGCCTCCTCCGTCCTGCAGAGCCGGCAACAGGGGCCGTCGGTCTTTGTTTAAAAATAGTTTTAAAATTATTATCAATTAGATATATAGAATTTTGTCAATGTCAAACAGGTGGAGAATTAAATTCTTTGCATTCGGTCTGCTACTTACAAGGCTTCAGAAAATTATTTTGTTTCTTATCACAAGGTCAGCCAATTATATGACTAAATCGTTTAAGAACAGAAGAGGTAGAAGTGTAAAAGACACTAGTCACAGTTATCTCCTCTGAGTGTAATGATTTTCATCATTATACATCCAGACACTATGGTGAATAAAGTGGTGTCATTTGAAGGGTGGAAATTAGATCCTTTTTAGAGAGCCTGGCATGCTGATATTAATACTTTTTCACTCAGGGAGAAAGGAAAGGTATCCCTTTCCTTTAAAGGAAAGAAAGAAAGGAGTACCACCTTACTCCTCGTTTTCTTAGTAAAACCTCTAGAGGTTCAAACCACCCTTTCGGCTGATGATCTAAACAACAACAGCAACAATATATAAAATTGTAATGATTTATATAATAAAATTTATGTGACAAAATTTATTTTATAAAATTATAAGTATTTTTTATAAATAATGGAGGGAATAGTGAGGGAGTGAATTGTACGGAGAGGCAAAGGTTAGAATATTTAAAGCAAATTACAAAAGATGTAGGTTTTTACAGGTATGTAGATATGAAACGACTTACTCAAGATAGAACAGCTTGGAGAACTGTATCAAACCAGTCGAGAGATTGATGACAAAAAAGAGGGTATATTTAAAGAATAAATTATCACAAAGTTCAGTTAATTTCCTAGCTTTACTGTGAATTTTTTTTTCTTACGGAAATACTCTTTTCAGTTTTGGTCCATATTTTCTCTTATAGAGCAGATATTTTATGTCAAGAAAAGAAAATAATGAAAATGCATGAACCAACTCTGTTTGTTTCATCACCACGACTTACGTTTTTGTTTAATTTTTATAACCCAACGATTTGGGTAGTTATTCTATTGTACATTAGATTGGTTTAGTACTCTTTAAGTAGAGGGTTTTAGCAAAACTTAGTTGTTTAGAATTTTTTCTGGTTTTTCATCCGTTTGTCATTGTTTTCTCTTCGTGATATATAAATAATTCTGCTCTTCTAAGCAAATGGTCTAAATTGGTGGGTCATAAGAAAAAACAAAGTAGTTCTCAGCGAAGTTAAGGAATTAAAATAAATTAATCATAACAGTAATAAATAATCTTCTAGTAATACCTCTCCCCCCGACTAACTCAGACAATACATAAACAGAAAAATACACTAATTAATTTATCAATCAATAATTACAAATACTGTATCATTATCAATTAATTAATTCAAGTAAATTATGAACAACTTTGTTTACGAAATAATACTACCAGAGACAATAGCAAACGATGATTTTGGCTGTAATAGTATGTTGTTTTTAAAGTCATCAGCCGAAAGGCTTCCTCTAGAGGCTTTTTAATAAATCAAACAAGAAGTGAGGTGGTTTCCAATTGCCTTCCTCACTGAGTGTAAAAGTATGCTTATCAGCATCCTATGCGCTCAGAAAAGCATCTACTTTCCACCCTGCTTATGATACCTTCTTTTCATTCACTACAAAGTCTGGCTGTATAATGAAAGTCATTAGACTCAGAGGAGATAACTCTGACTAGTGTCTTTTTAACCTTTACCTCTTCTGTTCTTAAATGCTTCAGTTACATAATTAACCTACCATGTGACATAAAACTGAATTATTATTTTGTAGCCCAGGAACTAGCAGATCGGGTGTAAATAATTTAACACTCCACCTGTCTGTTATGGGCAATGTAATGGTGTAACAGAAATAATAACCTCTCAGCCATTCCATGCACTCTGCACATGCGCTCTATAAAACCACACACAGGCGCACTTAACTGCGGTAAACTAGTATACGTAATATAATAATTACCATAGTTCTTAGAATATCGCTGTTGTAATCTAAGATAGGTATAAATAAAAAGTAACTGTTTTTATTATTTATTATTTATCCATAAAAAGGTAAAGCTATAAAAAATATATTACAGGCATATATTTATTGTATATTGTAGGATTTACAATGGCATACCTACTTCGGTTTGTCTACTATAAGTTAAATAGAAAGCTTATTAGTTTTGTTCGATGAAATTTTATATTTTTCCTATCCGTCAATTAACTGATTATATATTTATAAAGGATTCAAAAAAGGGAAATTGGTGAAAGCAAGAAGATATAATTTATTTGTTTTTCTTTGTTTTAGTAAGCTTATTACATTATTAACCTAATATTTGAATTGTTTATTATTGTGTATTTATTAATTTTACTTTCTTAATGTTAATATTTTATTATTGTCATTTCTTAAGAATTATTAGCTAGAAGTACAGACTTATTCGAAGTAATACTATTATTAAAGTATTTTCAATTATTTTTTATGGAAACCAAATTTTTATTTACAAATTTTCCATATTTGTGTTTGTTTAAAAGATAATTTATGTGTAAATTTAATCATAAATTTAATTTACTTATATTTAATTACAAATCTACATACATAGACCTAAACATCATTTATCAATCTTACCGGATCTTTAAAACCAATTTTTTAAACGAAAATACGAGATCTTTACAAGTGACATTTAATCGGTAATCCCCCACGCAGGCTCCGTAGGCAATGTAATTTAGCCATCTTATAAAAAATTAAAAAATTACCCGTGGGAGTTTTACTCCTGAGTACTGGACTTTTTTAGTTATTCATTCACGTCATATTTTCACCCACAACCTCAAAAAGTAATTCTCAGATTTACTAGTTTTATGTAGCTGGCTACATAAAGTAAAAAAATGCGTAAAATAAAAGTTCTGAAGTTGTTTAAATACAGAATTTACATAAATTACTTTAGCGTTTATTAATTTTTCTCCGAAATTTCAGCTTTTGGTTAAACAGAAACCATGCCTTTAGACAATTCAT
Source organism: Catonia carolina (assembly GCA_035578175.1). Classification (NCBI taxonomy): domain Eukaryota; kingdom Metazoa; phylum Arthropoda; class Insecta; order Hemiptera; family Achilidae; genus Catonia; species Catonia carolina. Next base: position 2,809,188 of record JAQMRL010000028.1, on the reverse strand, counting down.
CAATAGATCTACTTTATCTATTTATTTATTTTTATTAAGTTGCGATGTCTAGGTTCATAAGCCTTGGTTTATGTGTAGGTATTCATATGATCTGATATACAGTTGAAAACTGCCAGACTTGACCGGGAATTGAACCCGATAATCTGTATATTATTTATTTGCGCTGCCATTGACCACTGCCAAATGGGCCGGCCTATAATTTATAAATAATTTCTTATGTTAGATAGTATAACCTGATAACCGCTTAAGCATATTACAATCAAAGTACATACTGGTATGGCTGACAAATAATTATTTCGTATCACTGCTAACAAGTTTAATTTTCTTCTGAGATGGCAATTAAAGTTGTCACAGCATTTTGTTTACCTTGTAATAACCTCAACATTTCTATTTATTTTTTAAGTAAGCCTAAATACTTTTAATTTAAAAATTTGGTATTGTTTTAAAATATGTTAAAGATAATTTTTAACATAACCTTCATAAATTAGGCATGCCATAGAAATTAATTATCATGTAATTATCTTTTCTTATTTTTATTAGATATTTATACAAAATTAAATTAATAAGAATTATGTAAAGGAATAGTGAAAATTAATAAATTAATATTATGATTGATAGCTTCTGGGTAACTTATTGCTAAAATTTAGAAACATTATACTTTAAATTCTTGTTTCAATATTTTGACAAAAATTTGACCTAATCTCAGTTGTTGATCAGTTTATTGGTTGAAGACGACAGTAAAACTTCTGTTTATGAATCATTAAAATAAATATTTTTGTTGACATCTCAGAAGAAAATTGACAAATTGCTATTGGTAGAATCTTCTAATAATACTATTGAAGTCCTTGGTATTGCATTGAAATTTAATCCCGCCATTTTTATTTAGTCGACTGTTATTTTTAATTTAATGGAAAAATTTAATAAGTTGAAAACATTTGATTAATTTCAGAGGAACTCAAAATATCTGATAAATACACTAATTCTTAAGTTTTAAATGAGAACGAAATTTTACAGGACAAAAAATCAGGAAAATTCATGAAAAACAATTAATAAGTGAATGCATCAGGTAATAATAAAATTTGTATTATTTTAATTATTAAAACTGAATTTAACGTAGCACGTATTTACGAATTAATTAATCAGATTTGAAATCATTAATTCCACTTTGACAAATTTTTGGTAACAAAAAACTGTGAAATTAAGATAGTTTAAAACTCACAATTATGTTGTTTTGTTTTTATTTGAAAGTCGCATTGACTGCTTGGTTTTTAGCAATTATGGTGGGTTATGCATCGAGACCAGTGGGTTTCAACTTGTGAGGATTTTCAGACCCTGGCCGGAATCGAACTTAGATTGTAGGCTAGCGCGCTAACCACTAAGCTACGGAGGCGATCATTATTTTGTTAGTCTGTTATACAATCTAGATTAATTTTAATGCCAAGAAAGTCGCTATTATTTGTAGAGTAACACCGGATGGGCAAGCAACTTTATATTGTGACCAGTTGAGAGCCATTCATTAATAAACTCTACTGGCGGTCCCTGTTCAAACTCATGCTTAAACCACTTCCAAAATGCAGCGAAAAGCAACGATCAAATTGGGTAGTTGTCAATAGTGTACAGTTCTCGATAAAAAAGAGCTAAAATAAAATTATGTGTATTATTTTAAACAACCATGAAATTTTAGAACAAAATTTGGGTTTAGAATTTTGAACCACTTCACGAACTTAAAAATAGTTTTTAATTCAGTTGTCTCCTTAAAGATTTTAACATAATATACTAGAAAATTACTAATAATTTTGAGAAAATTAAAAAAGTGTGTTTAAAATTTAGTGTAAAAATGAATAAATCCTAGCGATTTATCCTAGAAGACTTTGTTCCAATAAAGTAAGATAGATGGTAATTACAGTAAATCAAACATTTCTAGTCGTGTAATTAAGCTGTAGGCTATATGATTTTTCAGATTTTTTACTTTCTCTTTTCTATATACGAGAAGAGAATATATGAATATATGGGAAGGAAAGTATTGTTTTCATGTCAATTTTTTGATATCGAGTTTTCACCGGATCTACACATTCTCAGACCCCCTGAACCCAAAAAAAACATGTTTTTGGCAATTGGACTCTGTGTGTGTGCGTGTGTGTGTGTGTGTGTGTATGTGAACAAAATAATTCAAGAATGGAACATTGTACGAAGTAGAAACGTAAAACTTAAGTTAGATACTATTACCGGACCCGACACAAACATTTTCATCAAAATCGGTCAACCGGAAGCAGTAGTTTATTCGTGTCATTTTAACTCTTTTGCGGTTTCCCAAAAACGGCTTCTACTATTTTTTTTTTTTAAATCGCCTCATTTACTAAAGTTTCTATGCTCTGCAAGATAGGGTAGGTCCCCATTTCTGCTGAAATTTTTGGAAAGGGCTGTTTTCTCGTAAAAAATTGTTTTTTATGATTGTGGCTTCAATATGCATTTTAGCGCAAAAATGTGTAGGATGAAAGTTGTAGAGAATTTATAATCTTACTACTTTCATTTCCAACATTTTTTGTATAACGCGTATTTTAGCGGTAATAAGTGATTTTTTTTCTGGAAAATCTGCAAAAAAACTATTTTTTAAGATTTCAGCCTTAGTACGCATTTTACGACGAAAGTGTATTATGAAATTTAATGGAAATTAAAAGACCTACAAATTTTATTTGACCATTTTCTTTACAGAGCCTAGTTTAGCGTGAAAGAGTGATTTTCTGTATTTTTAACCCAAACTGAGGTTGATTTTAATTTTGCATCATTCACTCATGATTTAAATAAGGTTATGTTGTTTGAGGTTAGTTTTTTTTGTTTATTTCTAATGTTTTATTACTAATGTTAGGTTATATTTTTAATTATTTGCATTGAAAAGAGAAAGTTGCGTGAGTGTTTCATACCAGATTTTTCTATGGCAAAAATAGAAGACTTCCATCACGCACCAGGTGTGTGGTAAGCACAGTACACAATAAAACAACCAGCACGTTCCCGTGCTTAGTCAGAAGTGTAAATGTACGATAGTGTGTGTTTTGAAAATAAAATTATACAAGAAAGTAATACCAGTGTGTCTTGAGTCACTATATACTGTGCTATACTGTATAATTGCCCATAACAGACAGATGGAGTGTCAAATTATTTACACTCAATTTGTTCGTTGCAGGGCTAAAATAAATAGTTCTGTTTCTTATCACATGGTCAGCCAATTAAATGACTGAATCATTTTTTTAAGAACAGAAGAGGTAGAGGTGTAAAAGACACTAATCAGAGTTATCTCCTCTGAAAGTAATGAATTTCATTGTACAGCCAGACCCTGTGGTGAATGAAGTGAAGGTGTCATTTACAGAGTGGAAAATATGTGCTTTTCAGAGGGCCCGGCATGCTGATAAGCATACTTTTCCATTCAGTGAGGAAGGCACCGGTAAACCACCTCACTCCTCGTTTTACTTAGTAAAACCTCTAGAGGTTCAAACCAGCCTTTCGGCTGTTGACCTAAACAACAACATACTGTATAAGTTAATGAAACTGAACAATTTTATTTCCATATTTTTGTTTTTTTTTAAGTTTTGAATCTGATCTACAGATCTTAGTGTAAATAATACCCTATACCATAAAAATTAATTCTAATTATTTATGAAATATTTTATAAAATAATTTATTATAATAAAATCTTAAATACTCAAATATCCATCCCTGTACTGATTATCTGAATATTTACATTAAAATGCAAACTGACTTTGAACCATGAATAAAATTAGCATTAATTTTTCTTATAACTTATTAATATTTATAAAACAAATATTTGAATTCAAAGATAAATTTTAACACCGACATAACTGTAAAACTAGAAGTTGATTAAACAGCAAGTCTTTGTTTCTTTAACTAATAAACACATAATAATGAACTTTTTAGATTTTCTTCTCACATACAAATTTGATATTAAAATAGTATCCATTATAAAAAGTTAAAATTTATCTCCAATTTTGATTAATTTTTTTTTAATGTTCATATGGTCAATAACAATGTACTATATGATGAGTAGGAAAATTATTTGGGACACTAATCGTTTTACCAAAATCAGTTTGTCGTTTATCTTTTGTTTATTTTATTTTTTAGGTAATTATTCGTGTTTTACTTTCTCTTGCCCTGTTTGAATATATTTAATGTTGATGGTTTTAATATTAATTTTTCGAAATGGAGTTTTCTTAAGCAATTGATATGTGTGTGTATTTCTGAACAAAATAATATCAAGAACAGAATAGCGTATGAAATTGAAACTTGAAACTTAAGTTACCACTACAAAACACGAATACTTTTACCAGAATCGGTCAATCGGAAATAATATTTTATTCGTGCAATTTTTCACTTTTTTGCGATTTTCTCAAAAACGGCTCCTACGATTTCTTTTAAGAGCTACAGCTAATAACTACATTTTCTTATAGGCCTACTCTACAATATAGGGTAAGCGCCATATCTGCTGAAATTCTTGAGGGCCTGTGCACTCGTGATAATTTGTTTTTCAAGATTGAGGGCGTTAATATGCATTCTTTACCAAAAACGTATATATAATGAAAGTTTAACCGATAACTTTTATTTAAAACATTTTTTTACAACGCTTAGTTTAGCGACAATTATTGTTTTTCTATTTTTTTCATCAAAATCGGTAAATATGGTATTTTTTAAGATTGTGGCCTTATTGTGATGGCCATTTTCAACAAAAGTGTATAGTATATGCCTATTTAATTACAGTTATAGGAAATAGACAAATCTACAACTTTTATTTCAAAAAGTTTTTCTTCAAACCTTAGTTTTGCGTTAATTAATGATTTTCTGTATTTTTAAGTCAAACAGTCACTTTTCGTCATTACTCATGATTAACATTAGGTTATGCATTCATATGATATTGTTTACTCATGATTAAACAAAGATTATACGAGTATATTGTTCACTTTTTACATTGGAAAGAGAAACTCATGTATCTCACCTGATTTTTCAGATATTGTGAATAGGTAGGCCTACAATATTAAAATGTAGCATACATTTATGATTTAAAAATTTAAGAAATTGTGTGTTTCGACCTTACCATTATTTTCCACTTAATTCGAGAATCGTGAGACTTTGTTAAGTGTAAAAAGATACAATAACGATTATTGGTATATTAATATAATTAGTAGGCCTACGTGACGTATGTTTAAAACTATTAAAAAACTATGAAAACTAGAAATTAGACCTCTTTTTATTATTTACGTCATCAGCCTAAAGACTGGTTTGAACGTCTAGAGATTTTACTAAATAAAACGAGGAGTAAGGTAGTTTACCATTTACTTCCTAATTGAGTTAAAAAGTATGCTTATCAGCATACCAGACCCTCCTGAAAAGCACATCTTTTCCACCCTACAAATGACAACGTCACTTCATTCACCACTGGCTGTATAATGAAATTTATTACTCTCAGAAGAAATAACTCTGATTAGTGTCTTTTACACCTCTACCTCTTCTGTTCTAAAAGATTCAGTCATTTAATTAGCTGACCATGTGATAAAAAACATAATTATTTTTTGTAGCCCTGAAAATAACAGATTGAGTGGAAATAATTTAAAACTTTATCTGTTTGATATTAGACCTATAATATTAGACTACCTAAACATTAATTTTATTTTCATTGTAGAAACTCCAACAATGAAGTTTTTAAGAACCATATTAATTTTAAAGTTACCTAAATTAGACACTATTTTATAATTATTTATTAAGTATTATACAAAGATGACTTAAGAATTCTTATTCAAAATTAAAGGGTAATTCCATTAAAAGATGGCTACCTGTTTAGATAATATCTATATTATTAGCCTTTGCGGGCAACGGGGTAAAATGTAATAGGTAGGCTATATAGATGCTGAAATATTAAATAAATTATTACAGTTAGGTAACAAAATTACTGAGTTAAACTAATCGCGGTGGGCTGATAACAAACTCCAGTACTTTTATTGAAGTCTTATCAGAAACAAAGCAGAAGAGGTTAAAGCAAAGGTATTAGGATAAGATACAGTATCTTGTATCTCTTGAAACTAAAGCTTTACTTAGTTCTTCTCAGTCTGTTGTTACGCAGCCAAACATAGAGAGCATGGCAAGGAAGCAAGCAAGCAATTTTGTAAATGCCATCAATGAAGACTCGGTAACGAGATTACGCGAGCGTTATACTCCCGTTAAATTATTCCCTTTGAGGCGTTGTACTCGTACTAGCGTTATTGTTTGTAATCATGTAAGAACTCCCTCTACCACACCGCCACCCCATCTTGGTTACCACCCACTCAGCATCACCAACCACCCTCAGAGATTAAGTCTCGGCTCCTTGATCTTACACTCTACCCCACCCTATCTCATTCCTCCCCTTAATAATACAATGATCACCTCCAGTTACTTGCTCGTACTTCCACATCTAATCGTCATCTTTGTTCCTGTTGAAAACAGATGTGCCTGCTGCGATATGAACGTTATTGTTATTTTAACACTATAAATTACTCATTTTTCTTTTGAAGAAAAATAAATATTGCATTTTCCTTTTTTTATAAACGGATAAACGTGTCGATTAATAGGAAGAAACATTGCAACTACAGTTTTATTTCACATCAGATTTACTGCAACTATAAAACTAACAAACAGTTTTTCTTTTAGAATTATTATAGTTTCAAATCATAATACTGGGTAATATATTTTTGTCTTTAATTTTTATTACGGTACAGTACATTGGCTACACAAATTTAATTAAGTATTTTTAATTTTTTTTTTGGGCTCCAAAACTCCCCTACACCCCGCCGTCTCCACCTACTACTATGGCTGATTGCAAGGATGCAAGGTGGTACAGTAGAACAGCATTAAAGTATTGCCTTTGTATAGTACTTCACCATTATAATCTTATCATTGTAATTTTTTTCCTTTCACCAGAAAACAGTCAGCCCCCAAGCCGAACACTTACTACATAGACACGAAGAACATAAAATACCTAAAAATAACATAAAGATCACATAAAGATTCACAGACTTCATTCACGTATCTTGTAAAGTTTTTCTTTAATTTTGATATCTCTGTGAAGCAAATCTACTTCTCCATTTCTATCATTTGCTGTAGCTATACATCTATTAATTGGAGCTATTCTATTTCTTGTGGCTCCAGTAAACAACCTGAAACTTCTTAAAGTTGTGCAAGGCACCCTCAGAAATATTTTCGGGATAGCCGGAACATTAACCCAAAAATGTAGAATGTTGTAAATGTATAGAACTATTATCAAATTAAACTACCGGTATAAATTATTATTATTAAAATTAAAATAATTAATAAATTATTAATTAATTTTTAATGCATTAAAGTTGCTTTCATTTATTTTTCAATAAATCTACAATAATGCTATGTGAAGAGCAAATTTTCAAACTGTTTTGTCACACTTTTGCTAATTTTACCATAGCGAAAATAATTTCAACATTAAACCTGTGTAAACAACTTAATTTTTTACATAATGTGATAGTTGTACGAAATTTAAAGCCTCGTAAATAGGTTTTAAGCCTATTTAATCATAATAAAAGTAAAATAAGGTATTTTAGATTGGACAAAAAGAGTCAAAATATTCTAATCAATAATATTAGTAATGAAATAATCAAACACACTTTTTGTTAATGCTGAATGTTTTTCTGAACAGGACAAAACGAACAAAATTAGGAAAACCTAGTATAAAAAAATTTAGATTCTTATGTTACTTTATCATATTAATTCCAATTTCATATCTTTACAACAACTTCTAAAGATTGATAAATTTTCCTTATCTTTGAAGAGTTTCACTAGCCAAAAGTTTTTGAAATAGTCCTACTCAGAATGTTCTCCCAGTAGGCCTAAATATAAGATCAATCAGAAACTTTGAGGGACAGTCTGTCATTATTGTGATTGGATGTAGGGCAAAATACTTTTTGAACAAAACACTTGTGAATGAAAGGCTGATTTTCATTCTCCATTTAACAACAGACAATTTTTTATAAGTTTAAAACCTAATTTAGGCCAATTCTAGACAGTAAGAAGAAAAGACCGCATGTTTAACTCATATTTTTTTTTTTTTTTTTTTGGCAAACATGTTTGCTCATGTATATTCAGCTAATATAGCTGATACTAATATAGATGTTACTAAAAGTTTCAAATATTAGCCTACTGTTATTAAATTAGACATGAACATTATTTAATAGTGTTGTTTATAACAAGTTTCATAAGTTTAAAACTGCTCTTCCAAAAAATTATCAAAATGTGACGTAAGGTTTTCCCCTATAGTCTTGAAATTGTAATCGTTTAAATCTTTAACTAAAAATATCTTTTTGAACTTTTAAAAATGTTAAAAATAAAAAAAATAACTTTTATAGAGATTACAGTCAAATTGCTTATTTTGTTTATTTGATTACGTCTGTTGTTCAATTGTTTATTTTTTTAAATTTGTGACTAAGTCAAAGTTTTGATTTCAACCGATCAAAATGACGGTCATCGTTACTGGTATACTACAGCTAAGGTTAAGTTCGTCAAAGGTTAATGTCCTAAGTGTTTTGTGGTGTCAAATTCAGCTGTATATTTTTTTATTCCATTGTCGTAATTCTTCATAGCTAAATAGTGTGTAACTTATTATGAAACTCATTAAAAATTAATTCAACATTTTAAAAATAACTATGTATTTGTAATTAAATTTCTAAGTCTTAATGAACAAAAAACATATTTAACAATTATTTACAATTGATTATTCAGTAATTTTGAATACCTGAATACCTTATTAATGTATGTTCCGTGTCTCTTTTTAATAAGTAACAATAAGTAATGAATTCTTATTATTTTTGCTCTCTTCAACTGTTATGTTTAATTTTTATTAAAATAAAAACTTACAAATATAAAATAGTATCTTCCATAATATCTTCTATTAAATTGCAGATGAAAAATGATTTCTTTATGGATCCAGGCGATTTGCAACTTTTTGTTTGCTAACGATTAAATGGAATAAAAACATGTAATTTTACTCTTAAGCCTAATCAAATTTATTTTAGATTGATTAATATTGAAGTTCAGATTAATTTTATAATCAAAAAATAACAGTTAATCTTACGGTTTTTAAAGTATGAATTAAAACTAATTTTTTGTAATATATTAATAAAAATATAATTTTGTTTCTTCAATTTTTAAAGGATAACTTAAAATCTTAATTCAGGCAAACTGGTAATGAAAATTAAAAAGAACAAAATGGAAGTGTTGTGCAGCAGCAATAATGGTTTAGAAGAGGTGGGAAATTTAAAAGTAGGCAACAAAAACATTCAGGAAGTTGGGAAATTCTGCTATCTAGGGAGTAAAATAACAATGGATGGTAGAAGCATAAGTGTTATCAAAAGTAGGATTGCTCAAGCTAGAATAGTCTTTGAAATAAAAAAACAGCTTACTGACTACAAACATTGATTTACAGATTGGGAAGAGTTTCTTAAAACTAACTATGTTTGGAGTAATATTAAACGGGAGTGAAACGTGGATGATAGGAGCTGTAGAAAAGAAGAGAATAGAAGCTTTTGAAATGTGGTGTTACAGGAAAATGTTAAAGATTAGGTGGGTAGACAAAATAAGTAATTTAAAGGTTTTTAGACAAATGAATGAAAGAGGAAGCATTCGGAAACATCTTACCAGAAGAAGGCATAAGCAAATAGGGCATATCTTAAGATATCCAGGTTTTGGTCTATCAATAATGGAGTGTAATATTGAGGGATTGAATTGTAGGGTGAGGCAAAGGTTAGAATATTTAAAGCATATTACAAAATATGTAGGGTGTTGCAGGTGTGTAGATATGAAACGACTTACGCCAGATAGAACAGCTTGGAGAACTGCATCAAACCAGTCGAGAAACTGACGAAAAAAAAATTAATTAGCATACTTAAAACGTTCGATATTCATGTTAATCATTTGGCTATCAATCTCCTCGGCTTCAAGTAGCCTACGAGTATTAAAAAAAATTAAACACAAAATTTTAAAAATACGAGAGTTAATTGAAAAAGAACAAAAATCTAAGAAAATTAAAACAATATTATTAATATATTGAATAAAAGAGGGGAAGAAAATAATATTTCAAGTTAACTGACAATAAGAAAGGGGGATGAAACAAGGAATGAATTTATTTATTATTATTATTATTAGCGTATTCTCCCTTAAAGGAAGGCGATAAGCAAACTGAATCATTTTTTCAGGAATGAATTTATTATTATTAAATCAGTAACACTCAGCTGTGAAATTCGCTGATTCGTTTTGGTCCTCATATTTTTTCTTTTATTATCATTAATTTTACAAGATGTATCTCTTTCTTCTGTTTTCTCCAGTTTTTATGTTATCATCAGTTTCTTTTAACCAAAAAATCAGATTTCTTTTCTGCAACATTGTTTGTGACAGGCTTTTTTTCAGTTTTAGAAGAAATAGGTGTAGATCAAGGTAAGCGTATAAAAATCATTAATTTTCTTTTGTTAGCTGAGATGTTAAATTAACTTTTGCAGTTGAATATTTTTCTACTTTACGTTACAAAAAAAAACTTTCTTCTAAATTTTGTTGTTGTTTAGGTCATCAGCCGTTTGGCTGGTTTGAACTTTTAGAGGCTTATTAAGTAAAATGAGGAGTAAGCTGGTTTAACATTTCCTCCCTTACTGAGTGGAAAAGTATGGTTTTCAGCATGCCAAGCCCTCTGAAAATAATCTACTTTCCACCCTGCAAATGACACCTTACTTCATTCACTACAGGATCTAACGGTACAATGAAATGCATTACTCTCAGAGTAGATAACTCTGACTAGTATCTTTTATACCTCTACGTCTTTTGTTTCACCTAATTGGTTGACCGTGTAATAGAAACCAGAACTATTTTTTGTAGCCCTGGAACAAGCAAATGGAGTGCAAATAGTTTAACACTTCACGCATGTTATGGTCATTATTTTAAATTATTACCATATAAATTTCTATTTAAACGAGTTTGTTCTTATGGAAATCAAATTTTTGGCTAAGCAAACATCAATAACCTTAAATATCTATGGTTCGGCAAAAAAAAAAAAATCAAGCGTTAACAAGACACAAACTTTTTTAACAAAACTTTTACGTTTAATCATAAATTTAGTTCCTATTAAGTATAAAACTCCATCTTACATGGAGATCTCAACGTAGACACTGTATACTCATCCATTAAGTAATTATACACTCGTGTTCGTGCAAAATTCATAAATCATACGAATCCAGCATTGTCACACCCACACTTACCACAAAATCCACAAAGGAGATTAAAAAATGCTGGAGTACGGATTTATGTCAAATGGCCAGGGTTTGCAACTGGTGAATTCCTCAGTCAAGAAGAAAACAGGACATTCAACACGTGCAGGCCTACATCATAACTACTGCTGGCTGTTCACAGTTCTAATTGTTACTAAATAAAGAAAAAAAGTTGCTTCAACACCATCCAATTTCATCACTTATTTAGGTCTTACTAAAACTACGTTTTATTTATATTTTTCTAAATTAAAACATTTTTATAAACGAGAGAATGCTTCAATGGAAGCCTCTCCATATACCATATCAAATTGAAGGTGTTCAAATCTAGAAGTTGTTCGAATGTACAATGATATAAAAATAACCAAATTATAGCAAAAAACCAAAGCAAACCTTATTCAACTCAATCCCTGGTTTCCTGGTTTTGGTTTGGTCTTTTGTTTGTTTTGGGTTTTATGGTTTTGGTTTGGGTTTTTTTTGTTTATTTTGTTTTAAAGACTAAAAAAACATTCGACTGAGTCAATTCATTTTTTAAAAGTATGAAATTGGAGATGTAAATCTTTACATGAATAACAACTAAAGATAATACATTTTGACACGATACAAAGTGATGTAAGAAATCAAAAGTGTAGAAAAATCAATGTAAAATGATAAGGTAGTAGAGTAGGTATCTCCTGGGAACTGGTCTTGTTATAGAGAGGCAAATTGTGTCCAATCAGATTGGATCGGGGTGTACAAAAAAAGAAGGAAAGAACGATAGAAAACAGAAAGGAAAAAAGAGAGATATAGATAGGAATAATAGTAATAATGTAGTATAGTAAGGGATGTTTGGCGAGGAGATTTGCAAGCTGGGTTTGGCCTGGCGAGTTGAACTGGGGTGAGATGCACGAGGGCGAAGGCGAGCTACCAAGCCGCCTGACCAAGGTGTCCTAATCCCTTGACAGCCCTTAATAAACACAAGGGACCTAAATCTTTCCTCTTCTTCGGCGTAGACTACCCTATCTGTCAATCAAAATACAACCACTCTGCATTATCTTATATACTTTGGACGGGTTGTGCACTGTATTGAATATCCTTCTTTTTTCAAACCAACATCAAAGTTTTTATTTTCGCTGGCTTTAAATAATCCAGATTATAACTTACCCTTTTGTTATCAACTATTATGTTTTATAAATGTTAGCCTATGTCCCATCTAATTCCAATATGTCAAATTATAAATTAAAACAAAAAAGTGTTACGTATAATTAATTATTAATCACAAAATTTTAAACAACTTTCAATTAGGTAATTTTTGAAGATATTTTATTTTCCCTCTATAATCTATTCAACTGGATTTCAGTAGCTAACTAACTTAATAAAAAGAATCCGAATTATTTTATAAATTAAGGTAATACGAAATTGAAATATTTTAGAAACCGTTTTTTTAAATCCTCATTTTGGCACTGTCTGAAAATTTGGAGTTTTCTAAATCGATTGATGTGTTGTTGTTTAGGTCATCAGGTTTTCGGCTGATGGTCTAAAGATTTGTTGGTTTGAACCGCTAGAGGCTTTACTAAGTAATACGAGGGTGTGGTCGTTTACTCTTGTCTTCCTAACTGAGTTAAAAAGTATGGTTATAAGCATGCCAGACCCTCTGAAAAGCATCTACTCTACACCCTGTAAATGACACTTTCAGCTGTTCATTCATCACAGAGTCTGGGTGAATAATAAAATTCATTTCTCTCAGAGGAGATAACTCTGACTATGCTCTAACGAACTAAAGACTGCAGATGAGATCTAGCCAATAACAGCCAAGGTCGGGTGTGAGGCTGCCCCTTCGTTAAGTCACACTCTGTTCCACCAAACTCCAGCTGACTTTTTGTTAGGCTGGTATTCTCAGTGAGACCACAACCTGATAACACAGGATACGATTAACGAAAGTCAATTGGCTCAGTGCTGTGATCTAGGTCACTGTGCCCCGCTTTCTTCTGCAGTCTCTAGTTCGTTAAGCTATAGTATCTTTTACACTTCTACCTCTTCTGTTCTTAAGTTCTTCAGTTATAAAATTAGCTTACCATGGTTGTGATAAGAAACAAAATTATTTTTAGTAGTAGCCCTAGAACTAGCAGATCGAGTGCAAATAATTTAACACTTCACTTGACTGTTATGGGCAAATCGATTGACGTATGATTCAGAAAAAACAGAATGTAGCACTCACATGGAACCCACCTTACAAACACAACTCACAAATTTTACGTTTTTATCGACTGAAATACTTACATACTCGATAGATTTATAAATTAAATATTTCACATAAATTAACAATCTACAAGACAATTAAAAGACCGATCCGACTTTTTAAAAATTAATGTAATTCAAATTGTAATTTTTTAAAAACCGTTTTGTAAATCCTCCTTTTGGAGCTATCTGAAAATTTGGGTTTTTCTGAATCGATTGATATAGTCCTATCTCTCAAAAAAAGTTTTCTGAGAGATTCACAAGACGATGCACGACAAATTTTAATTACATGACCACCCTCTTATACAAAGTATGTACACTATAGCGATACCACGTACTCAGCTCAGGAGGTTAAAAAGCCTCTGGCCAAGCGATGGCCTATGGCCAAAACCATAGTAATGACTACAAGCTCAATCAAAGTAGAGAGATACCGGGTACTCAGCACAGAAGGTTAAAACGCCTCTGGCCAAGGGATCTTTTTGGCCAATTAAAAACTGCAGTAATGACTACAAGCTCTCCACCAAACTAGAGAGATACCGGGTACTCAGCACAGAAGGTTAAAACGTCTCTGGCCAAGGGATCTTCTTGGCCAATTAGAAGACTGTAGTAATGACTGAAAGCTCCAGCAAGTAATTCGGGTTTTGGAACCTTTTCGTAATATTTTGTAAATTTTTGTAACATTTATAATAACAGATACTAAATTTTCAATAAAAACAGTGTATTAAAAATCAAACGTAAATTTTTAAGATCGGTTTCTGTAAAGAATACACGAAAAATAAAATATAAAATTTAACATTAAAAAATAAAAGCGTTTTCTGAAGACGGGATGTTATCTTGTACCCTGGCAAATACAGTATTTTTTTTATTCATCGTTTATACGATATGGGAAATTAATAAAATAACTAAAATTGTATTAAGTACTGTTACACTCCCTTCACTCAATTTGTAGACTAATGTCTAACGAGTTTAGAAGCGCGTGCTGTTTCCTAATGTAACGAAAGTATAGAAATATCTCAATTGAATTAGTTTAGTTTATTCAGTTAAGAGGATAAATTTTATAGATTAAGAAAAAACAACAATCCTCTTAAAAAAACAAGAATAAGATAATTTGAAACAATATATTTTTGTTTTATAAATAGGGTATTAGGCTATTAATTCATCTAAAAAATAACCTGATAGGCAGGCTTTAAAAGATGCAAGATTGATGTGTATTACAACGCCATCTGTTGGCACACGGTTTGTTGTCTACATCTAAATTGGACATCTCTTCGTGACAAGATGGCTCCTGCTCGTTTTTATCAAGTGGTACTTACAGAACGCTTCTTCCTTCTTCAATCCTCTTTAAAAGAATCTTTTTGACTTGTTTTTATCCTCAACAAAATAATAATCTCTTCTGAAACGGTAAAGTCATTGCCTTGGCGCCAATTCTGTCTAGTGACACTCATCACTGACCTGTAATGGACTTGAACCATCGAATAATTTTCTCATCATCTTCTTGTTGATTCGACCAATTATACTGCGCACCAAACTTCGTGATTGTCACTCAAGAAATCATTCAGTAAATTTAAACTACTTTAATATTTATACAGAATTACTTTTCATACTACGCAAAACATTCTCTCGACCAAGATCATTTATCTACAACAATTTAATACAGTAATTTTAAAACAATTCCAACAAATTTACTTTTCTAATATTTCACACAAATTAATAATAATAATTTTATTAGACGGACTCGTAAAAAAATTAATTTATACTTAGTGATAAAATAACATGCATTTTTTAACATTAAAGAATCTTCGACCCAGTGGATAAATCTAATAGCGCATATCTTCCGTCTTAGAAGCCTTTTATTAGCTCGAATGTTTTTCAAAAATAATTTTTTTTTGTTCTCTACTATTAAAAACACATCAAACGTAATTTTAAATTTGTTAAGCAAATTCCTCCAAAGAATGACCAAAGATGATTGTTTGTGCCAAGCGAAATAAAAGGATTTTTGGTAGTTGGGTTCCTATGGCAGGAAAATATCTTTATTGGGATTGAATAAGAGGAATTTATTTAACATTTTTAAATACAAAAATTTCCCGAACGGGCAGGTGAAGTGTTAAATTATTTCCACTCAATCTGCTAGTTTCAGGGCTGTAAAAAGTATTAGTTATTTTTATTAAAATAGTTATTTATTATATGGACAGTAAATTAAATTACTGAAGTATTTCACAAATTATTTTACTTTTGTCTCCACTATTAAAAACCAATCAAACGTAATAAGTTTGTCAAGCATGTTATTTTTCTGACTAGAGATCAATTGTTAGTGTCAAGCAAAATAAAATAATTTTTAGCAGTTGGGGTTCTATGAAAGGTAAATATCTTTATTGGGATTGAATAAAAGGAATATATTTAACATTTTTAATGACAAAAATTGCCCATAACAGGCAGGTGGAAGGTTAAATTTTTGCACTCGATCTGCTAGTTCCAGGGCTATAAAAAATAGTTCTATTTCTTATCATATGGTCAGTCAATTATATGACTGAAGCATTTAAGAACAAACGTGGTATAAATATAAAAGACACTAGTCACAGTTATCTCCTTTGAGATTAATTGCTGAATGCACTACGCAATAAAACCCAACTACGCTATCACATAGTTGAGTTTTTCAAATCTTGTATGTTATTGTATATATACGACGTGTGGTTATTAAATAACGAGACAGACGTTGTTAAAAATTTTATTTTTATTTTCATAATCACTTATTGTCACCATCAATATACACTCCTTCTCTATCCCTACAACGCTCCATGCAAATTTTCCATTGTTGGAAACAGTGCTGGAAGTCATCTTCTGTCAGTTCCTTCAGGACACGTGCCGCTTTCCCTTTTACAGCTTCCACATACTCAAATCTCGTCCCTTTTAATGCAGATTTCACCTTAGAGAACAGGTAGAAGTTACATGGTGCAAGATCTGGTGAATAAGGTGGATGTTCTAACACTGAGATGCTGTACTTGGCTAGGAATCTCTTGACAGATAACGCGGAATGAGCTGGCGCATTGTCTTGGTGGAGAACGCATGATTTGTCCTTCCGCATTTCGGGGCATTGTTTTCTTTTTCTTTGACGTAGTTTAGAAAGTACCTCAAGGTTGTAATATTGATTAATTGTTTGAAGTTCAGAAACCCAGTGAAGGTACACAATCCCATGGATATAAAAAAAAAACAATCATCATTGCTTTAAATTTTGACTTGGTCATTCGAGCTTTTTTGGCTCTCGGTGAAGTTCGGCTCTTCCAGTGCATGGATTGGCGCTTCGCTTCCGGATTATAAGTAAAAAACCATGTTTCGTTACATGTTATTATCTTCTACCGGTTCCCTAAGGTGAAAATTGTATTAAAAGAGACAAGATTTGAGTCTGTGGAAGCTGTAAAAGAGAAACCAGCACGTGTCCTGAAGGAGCTGACAGAAGATGACTTCCAGCACTGTTTCCAATAATGGAACATTTGCATGGAGCGTTGTAGGGATAGAGAAGGAGTGTATATTGAAGGTGACAATAAGTGATTATGTACAAAATAAAAATAAAATTTTTTACTACGTCAGTCTCGTTATTTAATAGCCACGCCTCGTAAATTAATAATCTTTTGACGTACATCTGTTTAATGGTGGGTATTTTAGATTCACTGAACAGCAATCTCCCAGCATAAAATCTATTCTTAATGTTGCTCTCACAGTTAAAAAATTAATTGTAATTACCTGGTACTAATTTTGTCAATATATAATATTTCATAAGTTTTTTATTATCTGTTAAACCCAGATTCCGAACGAGCATAGGTTTAGATGTTACAATACAAGGTATTTATTATGAAGAGAAATCGTTAAATAATATTAACAAAAATTATTTACAGTTGTAGAACGATAAATAAATATTATTTCCGTTGGTTGAAATATCATTATTAAAAAATCGGTTATAAAGATTTAAATAGATTATGAGCTGATAAAATTTATCATCAATTTGTTGACCTGCCACATAAAATTACAATAAAACCTACACATAAAATGGCTACCAGAAATCATTATAATAAATATAATTTATAATTATTTACTAGAGTTTGATCTAAGTGTTTTATATATACAATTTTGTTACTATGTTATTCAAAAACGGAAATAGGCCCTTGAAGGAAACACAAGTGGTTGCTGGTTACATACAAATTGTTCGCATGGGATTCACAACCGTTGAATGACTGACGGTAGTCAAGTGTTGTATTTCATTATCATTATATGTTTCTTCTTGTTCCTTCTTCTCCTCACCAATTTCATCTAGAATGTATTATTATAAAATGATGGTTATGTTGATGATGTTTCATGATGATTAACACAAGGTAATACATCATCTCTGCAGCTATTATACTTGTCAAATATGTTATAACAATCGTCTTTTGTATCAAGCAGTGCAAATACCGTAGGTATGTATCTTGTATAATGGTTCTTCTAAGAACCACTCGCTTGTTCATTCAGTTTTGGCAGACCCATTCCTAGATTATTATCATCTACGTTGACTAAATTTAATTTAAAGTTTACTTGGCAATTTTATTCTAGCTTCATATATTATTATTTTCAAATATAAACTTGTAGATTTTAAAAATCCTTTTCATGAGACGCGTCTCATGGATAGTGTTTTTTTTAAAAGGCTTACCTTTGAGATAAGGCAAAAACCATTAGTGATTTCTGTAATATCTACTCTATAAGAGGAATCAAATGACACCATATATTGTTTCGAATTCCATAATTTATTTCTTGACTTCCGGCTTTGGGTTATCTCCGGTCAAACCAATGATTTCTATATCTACTCTTTAAGAGGACTTAAATGACACAATTTTTGGTTTAATTCCGACTGATTTCTTGACTTCCGGATTTGGGTTGCTTTCGGTCAAAACTGAAACTTGAAATCCAATTTAGGCCCTCCAACTTTTTGTGTAGATTACGAAGCCGAAAACCGTTTGTTGTATCTCTTGTAGTTTCTGACATCTTGGTGTCACGGACGGACGGACAAAATAAAATTTTATACATAACAATTTAAAAACTTCCACCAATAACGGGTGTTGACAAAGCTTTTAATTTATCAGTTGGATGTAATTCTGCTTCTATTACGGTTAGAACGCTACTGTGCAAAGCGAAAAGGTTTTTGGCTCGATTTCCTGGTAGTGTCTGGAAAATTATTAAGTATTTACACACTGTTCCTTCGCCCAAAGTAGTCGATAACAATCTCGAACAATCGATCCGCCTTAAAAAATAAATAGAAACAAAATTCGTTTACTTTCCGTATTTTTCTATTACACAAAATTATTTTTTAAATAAATTTCTGACCGCTTCCGTGGCTCAGTAATTAGCGTGTTATGATGCAAAGCTGAAAGGTCCCAGTTTCGATTCTCTGCAAGGATTTGTAAAATATTACACTAAACCCAGCATTATCCAAACGTATTCGCTAATGACCACACCGTATAGAAGATGAAACTAATTAGTTTAAAAATTTTACGGTTTCATCGATAAAAATGCAAGCGAGTCTTCAAATTAAAAAACAATTATTATAAAATTTTAAAAAAACTTGATATAGCTTGTATTTTTTCACCTCTCCCACTACTGTGCATCGATACTATTCCTCTTCTACTGGACCAGCTGTTAATAATTGCTGACGCTGCTCCCCCTTTCACGAAGAGGGAGTCCTTCCTGTAGTAAAACTAAATTTCTAACTTTATAAAACCAAAATCTTCTTTAGATAAATATTTCTTTTATATTTTATTTAGTTCAAAGAAGTTTTTGCACCATAATTTACAGTAAATTTTATGTACTTTTATTTTTAAATTTGGATGAATGAGAGTAATTTTTATTTTATTTTTATATATACTATTAAGCCTATGTCTTACATTTTTCTTCAGAATTTTGAAGTCAGCACAAAATTATTTACTGTGTATTTAAGATAAATATTTTTTTTATATTTTATTTAGTTCAAAAAAGTTTGTGCACCATAATTTACAGTGAATTTTATGTAGCCTACTTTTATTTTTAAATTTGGATGAATGAGAGTAATTTTTTTTTAATTTTTATATATAGGCCTACTATTAAGCCTATGTCTTACATTTTTCTTCAGAATTTTGAAGTAAGCACAAAATTATTTACTGTGAATTTTTGTTTTTGTTTAGCATTTATTGCTAAATTATTGTCTTTTCTCTTTTCTGTCGTAAGTTTTTTGTAAGTGACGGTAACCTCCGTACAGGATTAACCTACGGAGGGTCTTAATTTCCATTCTCTAGTGAAGTATGACATTGTATCTATTATTTTTGTTTTGGTTCTTTGTTGTTTTAATTTTAGCTTTAGTATATATTATTATATCACCATTAAAGTTCTTTGCAACAAAAAATTCATTCAAAATTTGATTGAACTCAATAATGTTAACTCATACCTGTATTAAAACGTATTAGTAAATTTAATGTAGTATATGAGATTATTATATTATATTAGGTATTTAACATGTTTTACATGAGAATATATTAAGTAATGAATTCAGATAGGTCTAAGTTATAAGTAAGCTGTTTAAAAATAGTCCGGAAGTTCACATAGTCGCTCATTATGGGAAGTAGAAAAATTTTGTATCAAATTTCCGTGAAGAAAAGTTATAAATAATGATTTCTTCAAATGGGTGACCGTAATAAATGTAATTGACTTATTTGGTTGTACGAGTGTGGAACATTTTTATATTTTTTTATATAAATTCATTAAGGAATGTCATGAAGTATTTAGTAAGCTATCTTTATTTATAAAATTAAATTCCCCTTTTCATTGTTGTAACATTGGATTATTATTCAGACGTGTATCGATAAAAAAAGACTTATAATAAAGTATAAAGGATGTCAACGATCCGGGGTAGCACCCATGTGTGAGTTAGATACAGGACATTAGTAGAAGGGGGAAGGGTAGGCGGGTGAATGGGGATATATGACATGAGCAACATCGCCACCCGGTCACTGATTTTGACCGGAACGGAGTAGATAAAGAGAGGAAGGGGTAAATAAATAAATAATCTATCTAACAAACCTAGTATCGGATTACTTCGGGCACCTGCGATGCAGGGAAATGTGATACCGGTACGCTTCCTTCATCTCCTTTGACCGAACGGCCGCCCGATTGTTTGTCAACTCGATTATGAAACTTAGGTGGAACAAAGAGACATTCGGGGCCGCTAGTTTATTCGCTTCATCAGATAATGGAAGGCTATAAAGATACTCTCCTGGGATTGAGAATTAGCCAGTGTTTGCATAATACATAACTATCAAAGTACTATTAAATTGTACAAAAAGTTTATTGTATATAACCCCTACGTACAAATGTAGTGGATTTTCTTTTAGTCTAATTAAAGTTGTATCAACAGATTGGACGTTCATAACATAAAAACTAACAAACTTAATAAATTCATTAGCCGTCCCATCTAGTTTGATCAGGATTTGGACATAGAGAAGAAAATTGGCAAATTCCAAGCAGTGTACGGCAATATTAGCAGAACCCTAGGTAGGTAAACAAGAAAAGAAACCCAGATAAAGTTTTACAAGGTGGAAGCTGCCCCAGTTCTACTCTATGATAGTGAGTCGTGGATTAGTACCAGACCACAGGAGAGTAGAGTACAGGCAGCAGAGATGCGATTCCTGCAAAGAACAAAGGATTGCGGTCGTGGGGACCAACTAAGAAATGAGGACATAAGAAAGGAACTGGATGTTTACAACCTACATGGGAAGATTACTGAATATCTAAATGATGGAGGGTGCATGTAAAGAGAATGCCTGAGGGAAGCATCCCCCTCAGTATTTTGCAATACGGAACGGTGGGAAGGAGAGATTTTGGAAGGCCACGCAAAAATGGTAATTATTCAATATTTTGTCGCTGTTGTGAGTCGGAACAGGCGGAAGCCTAATCCTTGATTGTGAGAAGAAGAAGAAGCTGTCCCATAATATACTACTTAAGAAACAGTAACAGTGATTCAACGTGTCCTCTTTCAATGAATTATGACAAAATCAAAGATTATAATTGATTTTATCAACTAGTCAGAAAACAATTGTTTTTAGATGTTTAACAAAATTTATTTGCAAGTCAATATTTTTACGTTTAATTTCTTAAAAACAGGTCCAATATTGATGATTAAAAATATAATGATTGTTATTATGTTGCATAACCGTGGAAACAATTTTTGAATTTAATTTCGACAAGAAATTCTTACTTAAGGCTTTTAGGGTCGCTAATTGGACCTATAAAGAGCTGGGAAAGAGCTGGAAATCCTGCAGAGTGTAAAGATAAGAAAACTGACATACCTTGGACACATCATGAGGGGGCCTAAATATGAGATTCTGCATCTCATAATTCAAGGGAAACTCGTTGGTAAACGCTCGGTGGGACGCAGACGAATACCTGGTTAAGAAACCTGAGAGAAGCGTTTAACTGCTCATGACCTTTTCAGAGCAGCAGTGGACAAGGTGCGACTGACCATGATGATAGCCAACCTTCGTAATGAAGAGGGCACCTTAAGAAGAATTGGACCTATAAATTTGTTGCTAGAGTAAGGAATTTTGACGAATTTAAAAAAAACTTTATTCCCTCCAATGAACCACTTCATATTGTTATGTAAGACTCTTCTGTTTCCTGTCAGTTTAGTAATTATTCCATTCTCTGGAGTATTGGCCTAATTTCTTTTTTGAATCTTCTCATCTAAAAATGTTTTAAAAATTATTTTCAAGTCAATATTTTTACGTTTAATTTCTCAAAAACAAGTCCAATATTGATGATTAAAAAATATAATGGTTGTTATTATTCATTTTTTGTTAAAACATTTCCAATCCTGGAATCTTCTCTCCTATTTTTTGTTTGTTGATCTCGGTTTGTAATCTGATTTATTAAGCGTAAGCTGATAATTCTTTTGTAGTTTATGTGTATCATGATGTCACCAAACAGTTTGATATGTTGTTGATTTTTAGATGGTTACCCACGGAATCCAATGTAACATTCTCCTGTTCTCTTGTTAAACAAGAGTTCATTTTCTTCCTAAAGAACGTTCTTTTAACTTTCTTATAAAAGACCCTTTATTTGAATTTTAGCTCTTCGATATGACTAATATTGTTAGCCTTAGATGATTTCTGATTTAGTTTCCTTTCGGGAATCTATAAATTCCGCAAAGACATTCGACCGAACCACATAAAGATTCGAACCAAAATTAAAATTAAAATGGTAAGTCTAGTTAAAAGTTATTTTCAGTTCTGGAAATAAATTCGGCCTTTCACAAACTTAACTGTAATGTATTTCTTTTAAATGTAAGCGTAAAAATTTATTCGTATACTGTATAATACGTAGGAAAAGTATATGCAAAGCAAATTTTTTTGCAGTAAAAAATTTCCGAAGTTTTCTTAATCTGGCTCCAAATACCAATTGTATAATCAGTAAAACTTTTTTGTAAAAAACGTATTTTAGTAGGCTTATATATAAGTAGGCCTAACTATCTGATTTTTTAAAATTTTCAGTTAAAAATTTGTTTTTCCTCGCAATAATATTTCTGATATTAAGAAAATGAATATAAATAACAAAAGTTCAAAATAGTCATAATGGAAACTGATCATGTTATGAAGTTTTGGTTTTTGTATAGCCTACGCTTTACTGACTATAGATTATTTGCAAAGGTTTTCATGGAACTTGATTAGAAACTTCTATCTTACAAATTACAATTTATTCATAAATATTTCTTAAATCTTTTATCCGGAATTTTCCTCTTTGCAATCTAAAAAAAACCTAGCAGGCCTACTTTACCACTGATTTTAATGTACAGTTATTTGAGATTTTTTTATTTCATTGAAAGCAGAATGATAGTGTCCATCCTTGTTAAAGTGTAATATCAAAATGTTCCACAGTAATTTCTGATTCATAATCGAGTAGATGAGTAATTATGTGAATGAAATATGCCTACAATTGGAGCGCTTAAGAATTGAACTACATTAATCATAAATAAATATATTTAACTGTTGGTGAAAGACTACAATCGACCGAGTAAATATCATCCGTTGAAAAACAACAATAAAAAGAATAAAGAAACCTGTATTATATTCCGTAAGGAAAGATCAATGATAATAAAAACTTATCTGTTTCATGCTGCGTCGGGAGAAAACCAGGTGTGTTAAAGCTCAGCGCATGTCATCATCACCTTCTCTCCACCTACTTTTGATGCCATAATCATGTGACGTTAAGTAACACAAGCGCAGAGCAACTCTAAAACAATGTCGTTTCTACCTCTTGTACCTACTAAAACAGATCAATTAAATTTTACTTAAACGAACGAATCAAAACAAATTACAATGAAAAATACGTAAATCTATGTATCTATATATTTAAATCGCAAAACGCAAAATTGCTTCTAATGAATTCCAAATTGGAATTCTATTAACTCCTAAATATAGAGTTCTACCGAACGGACTTTTATACTTTTTACATGTTTTATAAGCGTATTCTTTCCTGATTTACCCAAAAGTTCTAAACTTGAAATTAATTTTACGAAATAAATGTCAGTAGCTAGAAAAACCGACAACTAAAAGTGAGCCACGTTTTATTTCCCTTTTATTTACCAATCCTATGAAAATGCACCTCAAAATAGCAAATTTAACATTGGCGGGATACAAAGTGCAGTCTCCCTTTAAGATGACGTAATTTAAGTTCTCTCTAAAGGTATTGTAGTTGTTTTGTAAGTAAAATAGTAGTATGTTAGTAGAAACGCTTGTACAGTGATATTTTAGTTCTGTTACCCAATTGTTAATGTCTGGTATTTTTTTCTAAGAAAGGGAAATTTTTTTTGTGACACGAAGTTGGTAGCCCTACTCAACCAGTATATATACGGCAGTAAGAGTTGATTCTCTTTGAGCTGTGTAAAATTATGTGCCGTTTTCGGTCGTGTTATGGACAGAATGTCTTTTACCTAAGAACAACGGGTTTTCATTCTTGAACAATATTTTGCTACGAAATTGTACGCGAGTGTAAAAGAATCATTTCAAATTAAATTTGTTGGCACTCCACCAGAAATAATTTCAATTTTTTGGCTTGCAAACCGATTTCGAAAGACAGAAAGCGAAAGACAGGTAGCGTTTGCGACAGAAAACGTAGTGGTCGACCAACTCTTGTGACAGATGACGTTTTAGAGAATATGAAAACAAGATTGCTAAATTCTTCACGGAAAAGTTTACGAAAAGTATCCTTGCAAGTTGGTTTATCATATTCGAGTGTTCAGAAAGCTCCTAAAAAATTTAAATTGTATCTGTATCGCGTACAATATTAGTCCAAGAACTTCAGCCTTCAGATTTAAACAAGCGATTGTTCTAGGATAAAAGACATTCTGTTTGTAAGACGACCGGAAACGGCACAAAATTTTACACAGCGCAAGGAGAATCAACTCACCCTGCCATATCTATACAGATTGAGTAGGGCTACCAACTTCGTGTCACAAAATAAAATTTCCCTTTCTTAGAAAAAAATTACCTGGCATTAACAGTTAGGTAACAGGGCTAAATAATCACTCGGCACTTAATGTCGAGAGAGAATATGCTCTATTTAGTAGCATTTATGTAATGAAGTAACCTTAAGTTTGTGGTTTCTGGTGCAACAATGAATGGCGAGCAAACGAGTGAATGAATCTTGTGGCGAATGTGGCTATAATGTTGTAAAATACGGTAATGATCTAATAGTGTTTTGTGTGCAAGAGGAAGCGGTTATTTTATACTACACGGCAGGCGCATGCCAGAAGGACTGCTCAGATTACCTGGCCATGCCAATCTGTGTGGTTCCGCCCATTAATGGAAGCACTTCAAGGCCTTATGCAATATGAAACTTACCGAAGTCTTTTTCATCCCTTGACCTGTAACCTCCTTGTCCCCCTATCTCAATATTGGGCTCATAAATCTTGATATCTTCTTCACAACCTGATATAAAAAAACCTTACAGTAACTAAGTATTATATTTCATTTACCAATTTACTTTTTGTTTATATTTTATATATTCACCTAATGGTTTTATTGGGTATGTATATAACTTACGGTCTACATAATTTGGTTTTACTATTACGTGCTATACTTCATTACAAAATTAATCCTAAATTAACAAATGTATTTCAAATAAATAAGCAAATATTTTAAACTTTGGGAAAGGGATTGTTAAGACTATAGGCCTACTACTGCACAGAAAGAAAAAAAGGGCATTCACTTAGAGTGATATAGGAAAATTGTGCAAAAACCTTGACCAATAATATCTATTATTAATTAATTACAAATAAGCTAAATGACTGATTTTCTTCAAGAAATATTTATTTAATATTTACTTTCACAAGTCATCTTAACTCTTTCTTATCGATTAAATAACTTTTTAATAAACAAAGACAATAAAACAAATGTACGAGTATATATACAAAGATAACTGATAAAACAGTAATCAATAAAAAAAATTGGCCGCCTTCGTAGTGTAGTGGATAGCGCGTTGGCTTGCCACGCGGAGGGTCCCGGGTTCGATTCCCGGCCAGGTTTTGGAA
The DNA here is from genome assembly GCA_035578175.1 of Catonia carolina. Taxonomy (NCBI): domain Eukaryota; kingdom Metazoa; phylum Arthropoda; class Insecta; order Hemiptera; family Achilidae; genus Catonia; species Catonia carolina. Next base: position 2,783,079 of record JAQMRL010000028.1, on the reverse strand, counting down.
ATTTTCACGTGTGAAACCCCACAGTTAATGTTACATAAATTCACCGTAGTCCCTAACGACCAAGCAGTTGATGCGACTTTAAATAAATAATAAAAAAAATTATAAATTGTAAGATGTTATAGTTGTAAAAAATGTTTTCATTGTTTAGCATCGTATTAAAATATATTTTAAATCTTTTTTAAATAGATGTATTATGTACAGAACCTGGTCAGTCTTTTCAATGAAATCTTTAGGAAGCCAGAAATTTTAGAAAAGTTCTACTTTAGTTGTTACCACAAGCAGATTTTGTAATTTATAATAAATGCTAGTTTGGCTTGTAAATACAGTGCAAAATTCTCATCGAAATGAAACTTGTTAAGTTGTAATGTTACCAACCGCGTAGAATCCTATTCACAAAAATACCTATCTTGGGTTCTCGAAAATCATCATTAAAGTCTGAAATCATTGATCCGAAACCAAGCTGGAAGCTAATTTATTTTTGTTTATTTAAAGTCATATAAACAGCTCAATTATTAGCGACTACGGTGGAAGATGTAACGATGGGTTTTAACTTGTGAAAATTCCCAGACCCTAGCCAGGAATTGAACCCGGAACCTCCCGGTTGTAGGTTAGCGCAATACCACTACGCTACGAAGGCGGCTAGAAGCTAGTTTTATGCTGATCTGCACTGCGTATTGGCTGATATGTGTGTGGCGTGCACGCATGTGTTTTAGCGTGATGCTTTTTAATATATTTTTTATCAATTTCCTAAATTAATTCTTGGGTAAAAACTAAGGTAGATTAATTTTACATTAACTTTATTTTACTTATTAATTTATTTAATTTCAATAATTTTTTAATATTTTATATGTCACAGTTAAATGTAGCGATTTTTTCAGATTGTTTTAAAACCTCTTCATTTACTATATTTTGTATACTTTATAAGACGGGGTAAGCGCAATTTCTGCTGAAATTCTGGGGGCCTGTGCTGTCGTTCTACAAGTTTTTTTTAAAAATTACGGCCTAAGTAAGCAGAAATTTTGGGCAAAAGCGTACATATTAATCAAAGTTTAAGGAAATTGAAACTTACATCATTTATTTCAAAGATTTTTCTATAATGTTTAGTTTAGCAGCCAATTAGTGATTTTCTGTAATTCGCTCATTTACGAGCGAATTAATTTAATTCACTCATTCGCTGGTACATCGTTGAAAAATTAGATTTTTTAAAGATTGTTGTCTTAGATTGCATTTTCCGACAAAAGTGTATGTAATCGAAATTACAAAAAAATTAGAAAATTTACATCTTTAAAAGATGTAAATTAGGTCAACAGGCAAAAGGCTGGTTTGAACCTCTAGAGGTTTTACTAAGTAAAAACGAGGAGTGAGGTGGTTTACTATTGCCTTCCTCTCTAAGTTGAAACAGTATGCTTATCAGCATGCCAGGCGCTCCGAAAAGCATCCACTTTCCACCGTGCAAATGACGCCTTCACTTCATTCACCACAGGGTCTGGCTGTATAGTGAAATCCATTACTCTCAGAGAAGATAACTCTGACTATGTAGTGTTTTTACACCTCTACTTCTTCTGTTCTTAAATAGTTCAGTCATATAATTAGCTGACTATGTGATAAGAAACAGAACTATTTTTTGTGGTCCTAGAACCAGCAGATCGAGTGCAGTTAATTTAACGCTCCACCTGCCCGTTATGAGCATCCATCTATTATATCAAGCATTTTTTCTAGAGAGTTTAGAAAAGCGTCAATTAGTGATTTTCTGTATTTTTAAGTTATTCGAGGCATAGCTATTAAATAACGAGACTGACGTAAAAAATTTTAATTTTATTTTATACATAATCACTTATTGCAACCTTCAATATACACTCCTTCTCTGTCCCTACAACGCTCCATGCGAATTTCCCATTGTTGGATACAGTCCTGGAAGTCATCTTCTGTCACCTCCTTCAGGACACGTGCCGCTTTCTCTTTTACAGCTTCCACAGACTCAAATCTTGTTTCTTGTAATGCAGATTTCACCTTAGAAAACAGGTAAAAGATAACAACATGTGACGAAACGTGGTTTTTTACTTATGATCCGGAAACGAAGCGCCAATCCATGCACTGAAAGAGCCGAACTTTACCGAGAGCCAAAAAAGCTCGAATGAGCAAGTCAAAATTTAAAGCAATGATGATTGTTTTTTTTATATCCATGGGATTGTGTAACTTCAATGGGTTCCTGAAGGTCAAATAATTTATCAATATTACTACCTTGAGGTACTTTCTAACTACGTCAAAGAGTAAGGAAAAACGCCCCGAAATGTGGAAGGACAAATCATGGGTTCTCCACCAAGACAATGCGCCAGCTCATTCCGCGTTATCTGTCAAGAGGTTCCTAGCCAAGTACAGCATCTCAGTGTTAGAACATCCACCTTATTCACCAGATCTTGTACCATGTGACTTCTACCTGTTCGCGAAGGAGAAATATGCATTAAAAGGGACAAGATTTGAGTATGTGGAAGCTGTAAAAGAGAAAGTGGCACGTGTCCTGAAGGAACTGACAGAAGATGACCTCCAGCACTGTTTCCAGCAATGAAAAATTCGCATGGAGCGTTGTAGGGATAAAGAAGCAGTGTATATTGAAGGTGACAATAAGTGATTATGTATAAAATAAAAATAAAATTTTTTACAACCTTCTTCATTTTTCTTCATTTTTTCATTTTTTTTCATTTTTTCTTCATTTTTTACAGTCTTTTTATTTCATAGCCACACTCGTACAAGGATAATTTTCATTTTGCGTCATTCGCTCATGATTAAAATTAGATTGTTTTTCATTTCATATTGTGTATTTATGATTAAACCATAGAACATAAATTGTTATTTATTTACACTTGCAAGAGAATGTCGTTTGAGCGTTTCATAGCAGATTTTTTTATGAGAAATTACTAATTTTGTGGATACATCCTCCGTCACAGATTCACAGCAACAATAATCTTGGTTAAGTCACTATCATAAATATTTTTCTAAATTAATTGATACTCCAATGATAAGTACGTATTTTATAATGCTAACCTAATGTTGTAATAAGCCTACAGATGAAAAATTGTAATCTGTTAAAAAGTTGAATGAATATCATGAGTGATATCTGTTAAAAAATCTTTGAAGCATAATGAGGGATTGTACTACAATGAAAAAGAAAAGAGATGAAAAGAAATACAAAGACAGATGTTAGAGCGCGTTGATCGGGTCGGATTACTGATGGTGCCATACTCAATTTCGCCTCGCGACCTTACGGTTAGCCGGGTCGGCATCTAGCCAGGTGGTAGGTATATAGCCTACTGGTAGGCCTATACTGTTTTTAAAATATCGAAACCCAATATCCTTGTAGTAGATTTTTAGTTTACTCCTTATTTTTGGAAATTTTATCAAACATATTTAAAACTAAAACGGCATATTGTTAACGGGTTTAGACATCTCGTCTCCTTGATCACGCACGTTATAGATCTAAATCTTGTATGACTGCGCCCAGACGCGTGCGTGCAAACATGGAAACATGCCTCAAACCGAGATATCATATTAGCATCTTAATTTATTCAATAATCTCATCTTAATTCTAGTATAAAAATAGATCAAACAAAATAGATACATGTACTGTAATTTATTTATATCGTTCTATAAACATGGTTTTAAAGTAACTTTATTCCTCTCAGTATAATCTAATAGATTCTTAACAATTCAATTTTTTTCCTAACATCCGAGAATATTTACAATCAGTTTAAAAAAACAAAAACTATAAGTAAATAGCATGAACGGGTTAACATGACGAAGACAATACCCAATGGTATTGCTTCGGAAACTAAAAAAAAAATTAAGTATGATTTTTAAAATATTAACAAGATAAAAGATGAATAACACTTAATTTAATTTAAATTCTGTTTTTAATGATCGTTAGCTCTAAATATCAAAATACAATTTTCATACAAATTATAGGCTATATTTAGTATTTTTTGTTTTACATCGGGCTGTTACGCCCACAAATGATAATCCTAACAATAGAGGGTGATGGATGAAAATTGGTGATGAAAAAATACTAGATCTGACCGAGAATCAAACATTGCCCAATACACCAACCAAAAAATCATTAAACTATCTGGCTATTTCACCTTTAGCTAACTCTAAAGACAATACAAGCTCAAAAAATATGCTAAAATTATCCTTTTTTAAACTACACAAAAAAGGGTATAAAATCACAAGCAGCCTCTAAAAGAGGATTTCACAATAAAACAAAGTAATATCCTTTACCAAGACAATTTAATAATCCTGACAGTAGAGGGTGATGGATGAAAATTGGTGATGAAAAAATACTAGATCTGACCGAGAATCAAACATTGCCCAATACACCAACCAAAAAATCATTAAACTATCTGGCTATTTCACCTTTAGCTAACTCTAAAGACAAAGTAAGAACAAAAATTTTGCTAATACTATCTTTTTTAAACTACACAAAATAAAAACGGTATAAAAGTAACTACCTTTACTAGGATTTGAAGGTTCCTAGTTCAAATCCTAATAAAGGTAGTTACTTTTATACGGATTTGAATGCTAGACAGTGATTACCGGTGTACTTTGATGGTTGGGGCTCAATTAACCATGGTCGACTTGAGTCTGTACAAGACTACACCTCATTTACACGTCATACACACCATGCTCATCTCATTGGGTAATGGGGTTGCTTATTGTTCTGAATTGAACAGATTGCAACGTACACAAATTAGGATTACAAAAAAAACAAAAGATCACAATCAGCTTCTAAAAGAGGATTTCACAATAAAAAAAGAAATATCTTTTACCAAGACGATTTTTAATCAAATTTTACAAAAATAACCAAGATAAATTAATAATACATGTATTCTAACAAAGAAATTAAAAGATCTACAACTTTTATTTAAAACATTTTTCTCTACAGAGCTTAGTTTAGCGTGAAAGAGTGATTTTCCGTATTTTTAAGCAAAACTGAGGTCGATTTTCATTTTGCGTCTTTCATTCATGATTAAAATAAGGTTATGTTTTTTGAGGTTAGTTTTTTTGTTTATTTTCTACTGTTTTATTACTAATGTTAGGTTATATTAGTCATTATTTGCATTGGCAAGAAAAAGTTGTGTGAGTGTTTCACACTAAATTTTTAATGTAGCATTGGAGCTCATGACCAGTATATTAAAGAGATCTCTACTATGAATAGTCTAATAAAGAGGAGCGTTTGATATTTTTTATTCCACATAGAACTTCTGCCAACTCATGTTTCCGGCGCCTAGTTAAAACTACGTTAATATTATAGACTTCTTGGGTACAAGTGAAGGGTGTGAAATAGTAGTTTATGGGTAGTTTTATATCTGTGGAATTGATAAATAAAGAAAAATCCAAGTATCTACTTATTAATTCAACAATATCATAGTTTTAAATCTGTCTAAGTCATCGCCATTAGTGAAGTTTGTATTCTATTAACCAACACAAAAGGTGAATGGTTTTTAGAACTCTTAGTAATTTTTTCTCTCCTCGTCGCTCCTATCTACGTTCTATCAAAACGATTTCAGTTTTACATTCGTTTAATACTATTTAAATATTTGCTAACAGATGTGAGAAGTAATCAAGGCGTTGGTATAATTATGATCAATTTCTTTGCCAGACAGTACCTTAACCACCTCGCCATATATTTTACATCTATTTACTGGCAGGAAACGAAGTTGTTTGGCAACTTCTGCTTCAGGTGCTCTTAAGGTATCTTGTCTATATACACTAATACACTGAAGGTTTTTTATTTTTTTAACTCACAATAAAGAAGTACAGATCATATCAATTTCAAAATTTTAACAGCTTACTTCTTTTCTTTTCATCTAATGTGTCAAATGTTTAAAAGTTTATAAAATTTATTGAGACAAATATAGATAGTAGGGTGTGCTGATACAAATTTTTATTTTGTAATTTTTGCATATTTGGATATATAAATTTAGTAATTAAAAATACCCATTTGTCCCTTTTACAGGCCCAGTTGTTGTAGACTGTTGAGGTGACTTTAGACGTTTCTGGGAGCTTTGTTGCAGCCCATATTCTCAGCATTTATTCACTGTAGGCTCTTCTCCTTTATTCTGTCCACCCGTTGTTCTATTTTTGATCTTCATGGAATCCCCATGGAGTCCATAATTAGTTATCTGAATTTGGTTCGGTTCATTAAGTTTTCTCAGTTTATTCTGGTATTCTCAGTATAATTTCTGAAATCTTTAAATCATTTACCCGACACCTTAGGTCTATTGTTTAATGTCTTAAAAATTCGTTTTGTTAACCGTTTGTCATCCATTCTATACAGGTGTCCGTAAAATTTCAGTCTTCTTTTCCTAATCGTTTCCATTAATCGTTCATTTTCCTTGAACGGTCTTCTCGACTTTTTAACCTTAATTGTCCGTCTACCATTTCAGGCCCGTTACCTTGCGGAGAATTTTTCTCTCTAATTTCTCTGCCTTTCTTAGACCAGCCTTCCCAGTTTCTAAGGCACTCACTCACATATTGACACAGGTTTTATCACAGTTTAAAAGTACTCAGCATTTTCTTTTTTTTTAACGCACTTTATATATACAAAAAGTATTCTGAAATAAATAATAATTACATTGTGTAGGTCTAATAATTGTACTAAAACATCATAATAATAGAACATTTTTGGTAAGACACCAATCTTCTGCGCATATAAGCTAATACGGAAATAAAATTTAATTTCGTAATCGTAATTTAGTTTCATAATCATAGTAATTACAGTCAGATTGTCAGCCTCATTAACAAAATTTATAGCAAATTTTGAGATCCATTCTACATTAAAACTATGACAAATAAAGTAATTATAGGCTATATTGTTTACACAATATAAAACGCATTTATACTTTTGTTGTGTAAATATAAATCGTTTTTTTCTATTTTATCCGAGGCGGCGAGAAAAACTCATGTTCACTTCTTCACGATGGGGGAAGTAGTGTTGGACTCAATTGAGGCGTCCTCGTCCAGCCCCAAGGAGGCCACAACCGCCTTACCAACCAAAAACCCGCCGCCTGGCCACTTGATCCGACATGCACAAACAACCCTCTCCACCTCCCTCGGAATTGTTTATATAATTCTACAAGGGAAATGTCGGGTTAAAAAAATTACATACTGTCAGCGGGCCGTGGAAGGGAACCGTAGTTTAATTCCCCTCTCGCAGTCACTGACCAGCATCTCACTCTCTCACTTTCATTCATCTCTTTCATCACCAGCTTAGGGAATTAGTGTCCCTACCTTACCTTCTGAGATCGAAACAGGATTGATTCACTGTGGGAGAGGGCGATCCCACTGATCTCCATAAGTCTCTCTTTTCCGCAGTCTCCCGGCCACCCTCTCTGTAAACTGAGCGACCAACTTCCAGCTCTCCTCATCCCGCAGCATCCTACTCTCTCTGGGTTCCTCTGTGCAACACCTATCTATTCAGATGTCTCCATTCTGTTGTGGCCAAAATAGGGACTTTTTAAAAAATATGCTCAATGGACTCCTCCTCTTCACTGTCGCACAGTCGACATTTCGGTACTTCATGAAGTTTGAATCTCGTCAAATATGCCCCAAAGCAACCGTGCCCTGTTAGCAATTGCATAAATCGTATAAACTAAATCTGTATAAATCGTTTAGAACTAAGTTACCGTGAAAAGCTATTCTTCAGTTTATTTTAACCCTCGATAATTAATGATACTTCAAACATTTTCTCCAAAATGTTTATGTACATAACCCTTTTGCTTAAAATTTGTGATGTACATAAACCTTATTGCATAAAAATATTTATGTAGGGCTACATAACCCTTTTGTGTTGTCTATAAGAGGCAGGTGGTGTGATAAATTATTTGCACTCGATCTGCTAGTTCCAGGGCTACAAAATATAGTTGTTAATTATCCCATGGTCAGCCAAATGACTGAAGCATTTATGAACAGAAGAGGTAGAGGTGTAACAGATATTAGTCACAATTATCTCCTCTAAGAGTAATGTAATTTCATTATATAGACAGCTAGACCCTGTGGTGAATGAAGTGAAGGTGTCATTTGCTGGGTGGAAAGTAGATGCTTTACGGAGGGTTTGGCATGTTGATAAGCATAGGCTCCTTTTTCACTCAGTGAGAAAAGCAATGGTAAACCACTTTATTCCTTTTTACATAGTAAAATGCCTCTAATAAATGCCTCTAGGGGTGCAAACCAATATTTTGGCTGATGACGTAAACAAAAACAATAACCCTTTTGCAACCAATATGTAGGTATATATCTTCCTCTTTGGAGCAGAAGCATCAAATAACAATATTTAAAGTCGATGGAGGCCATTCAGTCAAAACTTTTAATACTTCTTCTGGTGTTTTCTTTTATGGAAACAATAAAACCTTCTAAGTTATTACAACATTTAAACAGTAATAAAACTAGCTTATTTATTCTTCAGTAAATTTCATGATTAACAAAATGACCACTCAAAACAATAAGTCTTTGGAGTAAAAATCTCTTAATAGCAAATAATTCATATTTATCACCCGTTTGGTATCTTTTGGCAATAAATAACTTTTAAATCAATTATATCTACGGATATTGTAAAGCTAAATTTAACCCTATAGCCGGCAATAACATTTTTTTTAGACCGGTAGAGAATTTCTAGCATATGGGTCACCGAACCGTAAAGAAATTATTAAAAATCACAAATCGTACCACGTGCCGTATTAAACTAACAAGAAAACTTAGGAAAATACAATAAATAAATAATTTTAATTTTAATCTGACATTAAGGGATGCTGAAGCTATTTGAAAATAATTTTTAGACAAATATTTTTCTAAAATTTCAGATGACACTATTGCTTAAAACTTCATTATGCTCTACTTTCAAAATTCATTAGATACGAATCGTTACCTATGTTTATTTCAAAATAAAACAAAAAGACGATTCTATGTTCAAAACTGAATAAAATACATACAAAAGCACATCATGTAAACCAAGAAATAACAAAATTCAGCTCTAGGATAGCGTGGTTTCAACAGAGAAACACAGGCAGAATATGCAACTAAAACTATTGTATTATACATAAAAATTTACTTTATACATTACTTAACTATTGTGCAAAATAGCAACGCTGTCTGTAAATGAATTTAAAACTAAAACGATAATATTGCAATGCTATGAAGCAAATCTAATTTTGCGACGCGACCGGTTCAAGAAGCGGTAACATCGTCTCAAAATCGACGATTGCCAGCTCTAAGGTTAAATTACCGAACCGAAAATCAGAATCATAAAAAACTCTGTTATCTTCTTCTTCAAGTGCCGTCTCCGCGTCGGAGGTTGGCGATCATCATTGCTATTCTAACTTTCGAAACAGCTGCTCGGAACAGTGACGTGGAGTTGAGACCAAACCAATCTCTCAAATTCTTCAGCCAGGACGCTTTCCTTCTGCCCGGCCGGCGCTTTCCTGCTATCTTTCCTTCCATTATCAGCTGAAGAAGTCTGTATTTCCCGTTTCGAATAACATGGCCGAAGTACTGCAGTTTTCGTCGCTTGATGTCGTATAGCAGTTCCATCTCCTTACCCATCCGAGTCAGTACGTCCGTGTTTCGTACTCTGTCGGTCCACGATATACGGAGCATGCGGCGGTATAGCCACATCTCAAACGCCTCCAGCCTCCTTTCTAGAAGTTTCGTTAGTGTCCATCCTTCCTGCCCATAAAGAAGTACAGGAAGTACGTAGCACCTCAGAATTCGGAGCCTCGTGTTGAGACTAAGATCACGTTGGCACAATAGGTGTTTTAGTTTCGTGAACACTGCTCTGGCTTGCTCGATACGCGCTTTAACTTCCTGACCGTAGTCCCATTTGTCATTTAGGTAGCACCCAAGGTATTTGTACGTGTGCACCCGTTCAATGGCGGAGCCAGCGAGTGTGATTCCTGCGTTGACCAGCTCTTCACCGATCACCATGAACTTGGTTTTACGTATATTCATCCGTAGTCCGTATGCATTGCTAATTGTGTTGACGCGTTCCAGCAACACTTGGAGATCTTCCTCGCTATCTGCAATCAGCGCTGTATCGTCGGCATATCTCAGGTTGTTGATGCCCTCTCCATTCACTATAATGCCTTCCCTGCATCCATCCAAAGCTTCCGACAAAATGGCCTCCGAATATAAGTTGAAGAGCATCGGTGAGAGCACGCATCCCTGTCTAACCCCACGGCGGATTTGCACTTCCTCCGACAGCTCCTCTCCCACTCGCACCTTGGCACATTGGTTCCAATATAGGTTGGCGATAATTCTTATGTCGCGATCATCGAGGCCCACTCGTTGCAAAATTTCTAGCATCCTGTCGTGTAGTACTTTGTCGAATGCCTTCTCGTAGTCAATGAAGCACAGGAATACGTTCTTGTCCATATCTCGGCATCTCTGAACGAGGACATTCATGGCAAACAAGGCGTCTCTCGTGCCGAAGCCTCCTCGGAATCCAAACTGTGTGTCCGTCATTTGTTCTTCGCACTTTTGGTAGACCCGTTCATGTATTATTTTCAGGAAAATCTTCAGAACGTGGCTCATTAAACTAATCGTCCGGTGTTCTTCGCAGCGTTTTGCATTAAGCTTCTTCGGTATAGGAATGAACGTCGACTTAAGCAATTCATCTGGGATCACGCCAGTCTGATATACTTTATTGCACAAAGACGTCAGGGAATCCAGGTGAAGATGTTAAATTACCGAACCGAAAATCAGAATCATAAAAAACTCTGTTATAGATTTATCTAAAATGAAAGGGATAATCTCATAGTTCTACTTCGTATTATTGTTCTGTTTGCGTAACATTGTATGTCGTTGAACTAGACAACTCTTTTATTAACAAATCTAAGCTTAGGTCATTTTGTTGCATATATTTTTAACTCAAAAATTGTTTTCTGAGAAAATTGAGAAACAGGTGTTAAAATTTATTATATTTGATAAAATTTATGTAAGGTATGCTTGAATCGTGTATTGAACATAATGATATTCTTTTATTAGACAGATTACCTGCCTACATAAAGAAACCATATCGCCCACATACTTAGACTAATGCCAATACACCTTTTGAAATTATATTTACATGAGAGAAGGCCTACTATTTTTTCTAAGCTTACAGATTAATAAATATAATATAAGAATAAAGATATTTCCAGTTTTAAACGTGACACATCGTGAATGGAACACGTACTATCCAGGCATTCATGACATGATAGTATAATCTTAGTAGATCCGTACTAAGAAATTTGCATTGCAAATAGAACCATTACTTATATCGTATTACGATATTTTAATGTTACAAGCCAAAGTAGAAATATGTCGAGAGTTTAGTAAATATCGTTATTAGTGTTTTCAAATAAACAAGTAAATAGTTTATATTTGATTTTTTAAAATATCATCTTATTAATATTTATTTTTGAGTTTATTTGGTTTAGAGTTTGGTTTTTTACAATAGTCAGTAGCCCCACTTAGTGGTATGTAAACAGAAAGACATTGATGCTCAAGTTCATCGAGATCTTGTGCGTGCGTATATATGTATATAACTTGGGTTGTTGGTTAGTTTATTGTAGGAGTTTGCTTGTTTTGTTGGTTAGGATTGTTGAAAAGTGTAATGCATTTGTGTGCACACAACAGAGTTATTTTTTGATTCGACCTCAGTCCTCCATTGTGTTTTAGTTTTATACCATCTCGACATGTTCCCACGCATCTCTTTTCATCTTCGATTGGATTGGAGGCAAGTGTATTTATATACATGTATACACACACACAATCAAAAAAAGAAAGACGATCTCGAGTAGGGAGAAGTTAGAGTAAAGAAATGGAATATGAAGATGGAAAAGAAAAAATAACATATGCCTGAACAACAAGAAGAGCTAAAACATACACAAACGAAATAATAAGACAGTGAATGATTGTTTGAAGATTTGATACTTTGCCGTTGTTGAAGATTGTTTAAGTGAATATTGCTGAAGAGGGGATGGCGCCTTCTATCATTATAGGGGAAGCTTGCGGTGGCGCCATCGGCCATTGTCCAGTCATTGTCTTCTAGCTTTACTTTTCATACTCTATCCACTGTCGCTGACTTCCGGCCATTATCTAATGGGCTTTACCTTTCCGCTTTGTTGGGGACAAATTGGCTCAGCTGTTCCTTCTTTATCTCTTTCTAATATTATACATTACCTATTCTATTTTAAAACGATTAATACTAATTTGTTTATTTATATTTCCCGCTTTGAAATGTTGTAGTAATATTTATTTACATCATACTACATTATTGCTTGTGTATTTTAATATCTTCTTTATTGTGGTTTTAATTACTTACCGCATTGATCACCGTATTTTTTACAAAAACTAATTCATCTCTTATATTATAGACACGAAAGCCCTTACTGATTCTCTTATTACTAATTCTCTAACGCCCTGACCTAGAGAGCTGAAATTCAGCAAATTAGTTCCTTAAGGGTTAAACAAATAAAATAAATAAATTTTAATTTCATCCACTTCCACGTAGGAGGTAACAAGGGGCGAAAAATTAAAACAATACATAATATTATATCTACATTAATTGAGCGCCTCATTTTCAAAATTGAGTAATGGTTTTGACATGTTCTCGATATCATTCTCCACAAAAAACCAAACATTACTTTGAAAACTTTCTTGTTCCTTTTTAAAATAACAAGTTTTCCCCCTAATTTGTGTACGTTGCAATCTGTTCAATTTAGAACAATAAGCAACCCCATGACCCAATGAGTTGAGAATGATGTGTATGACGTGTAAATGAGGTGTAGTCTTGTACAGACCCAGGCCGACCATTCCTGAGAGAGTATGGTTAATTAAACCCCAACCATCAAAGTACACCGGTAACCACAGTCTAGTATTCAAATCCGTATAAAAGTAACTACCTTTACTAGGATTTGAACCAGGAACCTTTGTCTCCGAAAATCACCTGTTAAACAGCTGATTCTGGCGACGACTTTACCTCTAGACCAACTCGGTGGGTGTATCAAGTTAAAGTGGTAAAAATGGGTATCTGTTTCTCAAAAATGTCCTTTAGGCCTATCCCGACTAACATGTTTGAAAATCAAATATTTTAACACAAAACGCCTATTTTTCTGTTTGTAAATTTACGGGGAGAGCCATCTTCGTTTTAAAGATGACTTTTATGAATAGTGAAATCTACTTAAATAAAAGGAAAAGAAACATTATTTTACAAAATTTCAATGTTCCACTTTTGCTACAATTGCATGGGGCTCAACTGATAAAAAGCTGGGTAAAATTATCTCTGTATTTTAACGAGAGGTTATGTTTTTTCATTGCTAAATCTTGTGGTCTATTCACATGTGTGCTGTGCCATAATTTTTTAGTTATGAAAATTAAAAGGTGACGTTGGAGAATTAGAATCTGAAGATGAGAATGAAGGTGGGTTAATGCAAGACGGAGATGATTCCTAAAACAACTACCTTAATTTAGTTAATCCATGTAATTAGCTGTTAACTACTGTTTTAAAATAATATTTACAATTTTTCACTTAGTATTGTACTTCCTAATTAAGACTATTTAACCTAGCCTACAGAATTTCCTATACTAACTTGTATTTACATAATACGTTTATGTTAAAATACCCAATAAATAGTTAGTAATGAAAAATGCAGTTTTAATAATCTGTGAACAAAACTGTTCTCAATCCATCATAATTATTTCCAAAACGGCTTTTATCCTGTTTTTGTTTCCAGGTTGTTCTTTATCCAAACATATTTATTTAATAAGTTTAATTTACAATAAAAATATTGAGATCAAATTATTCTGATATTTTATGTACCAAACAAAGTAAAAACTGTGTACAGAAATTTAAATATTACATTCTATAACATTTATGGTTGGTTACCAAATGAACTGGATATAAAAAGATTTGAAAATTACAGACTCTTCTCGAAGAGCTGAAATTCCAAAATTTGTTGGTATATGTATTCTTGACGTGATTCTTAAGAATGGTAAAGCATTCGAATTTTCACCGCTAAAATGTAGAGAGGAAGTAAAATACCTTAATATAGTTGTGAATATTCAAGGGTTCTACATAATCTGAGATTGACAATAAATATCTCATACCTAAAAATGTTAAATATTATTCATGCAAAGCTTGTGAGCATTATTTTTCAAAATACAGATACATCTTAGTGATATTATGTGCGTGTAAATAACGGAACTTATCAGTTTTCAAGATGCAATAGCTTGTTATCTTTTTATCGAGTTAATGATATATATACGCTTTCTTAGAAAAGTCAAGGCTTTGACAACAAACTTTATTCGAAGTATTCCCCATTTAATACAATGCGAAATGAATATCTAGTTGAAAAAGAAATTTATATTGAGTATGTAGACTACTTCACACGGTTGGAATTCCAAAACCCAAAACCCCAGAAATTGTTAAAACTTCCAATTTTTGAGAAAAAAACATTCTGATACATTTTTTATGAAATTTTGTTCAGATTGTTATATTTCATAAATTGAACTAAACTTATTATTTTAAACGGGATGAACTGATTAAATTTTTAAAGCAAATTTTTAAGTGTTAAAAAAATAAGTGTGACTTTTCTCTTATCCTAATACTTCAAAAGATCTCAGGTGGTTTTAACTGCTTCATTTCCTGTTTACACATGTAGAAATTTAAATATACTATTCTATCAATAAAACCACTCTGATTAATAGGCCTAAAATGATTTCTTTTTTATTTTATCTTTTAGACGATCGAGGTTATTGTGGCGCAAATCTGAAAACATTTCCGGCCGATCGTGGGTTAAACTTCTGAAACCATCGATTCTCAAGTAGGTCTTCCTTTCTTATTAAGTGCAATTAACTTATTTAAAATTACTGCGTCAATAGGAACAGTTATTATCCTAGTTACCGACATTAATAAATGCTTCTTTTTAGATTTAGAAACATATTTTGTCAGTAATTTATAGATTTCGATTTATAAACACTATTATCATCCAAGATATTCTTTAAAAAGATGTTAATTCTGTTTTCTAAATTAGGGATTGTTTATTACGTTTTCCCAGTGATAAAACATTACAAAAAGTATAATATTCCGTCTCTTGGTAACGGGTCATTGTGTAATCTTATTGATGTGATTGTAATTGGGTTGCAATTTAGTTATGTAGACAGCAACATAGGATGTAATCCATAGAATTCGGT
This sequence comes from Catonia carolina, assembly GCA_035578175.1. NCBI lineage: Eukaryota > Metazoa > Arthropoda > Insecta > Hemiptera > Achilidae > Catonia > Catonia carolina. The sequence continues at coordinate 2,767,857 of JAQMRL010000028.1, read as the reverse complement.
TTGAATTATAATTCTTAATTTTAATTATGGATTCAAGTTATCGTCGTCAAATTCCGTTCGATTAAAAATCTAACCTGAATTAGCAGAGAACCATATAAAACAATTAGGCAAGGTATAAAAAATAACGAGAGTAGAGATACTACAATGCTTTTCAATTTTTTAAAAATATTTCGTCAATTTTGAAATTATTTAATTTTTCAAATATTTTTTAATACGTTCTCCTCTGTAAGCAATATAATATGGTTATATTGAAAAACGTTTTAATGCTTAATTAAAATTAAAATAAAGAAATCGTGTTCAGCCATAAATTAAATAAATCGCAGGTATTTTGTTTTATTTCCTCCAATAATGTTGAGGGAAATGGTTACTTAATAAATTATGAAACTATGCCTGCAGTTAATGTCAATATTTGGTGAAATTTGATAAACTATCCTGCCTCTTATTAGTTGCTCATATTTACATTATTATGCTTTGTTACTTTCTAATTTTTCTAATAAAAACTCGGGGTATAAAGCCAATTTTTCTCTTGTTATCAACACGTTTTTACTTGTTAATTTGCGTTAACACGTTCGTATTTATTATTTATTAATATATTTTTTTAACATTGAAGGGACTTCACTGCCTGGCTTTTCAAACCGGTTGTTCAGGGCGGTGTTTCAGTGGGTATTCTGTAATGCGAGCCCGAGACATCAGTGGCGTTTCCACTGTAGTGTGTAAACTTTTTCACCAACCTCCCACCAAAAAAAAATAAAAAAATAAAAATAAAACAAGTTTCTAAACAGGAAAATTTTATGAATTATACTCAACTGACCTACCGATATTTCAGCAAATAGGAGATAAAATTTTAAGAAAAATTATCTAGTTTTTTTATTTTAGTCATATGTTCGGGAAGCGTGAACATTTTATGGTTTGGGGGGGAGAAGTAGATACTTAAATTTACTTCTTGAGCTCTTGAACTTCTCACTTGTCTCTCAAAAACTTTTAAGGTTTTTAATTGTCTATTAATTAATTTTCTTTCTCGTATTCATTAGACAGGAAAATAATTGGTTTTTCATATTTGGAAGTAACGATCTTGATTTCATGTTAAACAGTTGGGGTTTTTAATTCTCTCTGTATTAAACCTATGTTCTTGGTTACGTACCAGGTATAACGTAATTAGTTCTTAGTAATTGACTGGCACCTTTATCGTTAAATTATTAGACATTTGTATAAAATAGAATAGGCTTACTAATCAAAGAACATAATTCCGTATTAAAGAACTAATACTGTAAAATTCCAATAACTAACGAAGCTTTCTAATAAAATATTATCTATAACGAAAATACTGTCCCGGTACATTTCAGTATTAATCAATATATTTTACCCTTTCTTTAATGAAAAAATCTTAAAACATATTCCTTATTAGGAAAAAATATTAGCGTTTAAACTGATTTAGAAATGATTAAGACCTAAGTTAACCAAAAAAGTTAAAAAAATTAAAAACTACCACAACTAAGTTTCTATATAAAACACCTTCATGTCAGTGTATTCCGATTATTTTGAAACCTCTTATTGTAGATCATAAATTAATAAGTTGTAATAAAAATTTTAATTATTGCTATAAAAATAAATATGACTAATAAGACAAGACACAAGAAATAGTGATACAATAGGATGATGTAAATATTTCTTACACTAAAGTTTATCGGCATTAAAAAAAATTATTCGCCATTAAACCAACTGGGTTGGTCTAGTGTAAATTCATCACCGCGAGTCAGACATTTAACAGGTGATTTTCGGAGACGAAGGTTCCTGCTTTAAATCCTAGTAAAGGTAGTGATTATTTATACGGATTTGAATACTAGGCAGTGGTTACCGGTGTACTTTCACGGTTGAGGTTCACATAATCATTGGCCAACTCTTTCTCGGCCTGAGTCTGTACAAGACTATAGATACTGAAGTCACGAGATTGCCTTTTGCGTATGTATGGGCTGTGAGAAAAGGAAGTGAAATACTTGCAGTGCTGCCAACCTCAACAGTGAGACACTACTCATACATTTCACTACCGTGCAGTTTTAGATACATTTTGTAAGCTGTGGTTTATTCCGAGAAAATGTTTTCTTCATAAACCTTATAAGAAATAAATATGACCTGTAATATTGCCTATAGCTTAATTACATGACTATAAATGTTTGATTTACTGTAATTACGAATTAATCGCATTCTTTACTATTGCTATCATCGGCGTTTTCATTATCAGTCTCTCTAGTATCTACCTAACCGTTTTATTGTTTTACCGGGCGTCAACAAAACTGTTAAAGAATACCTTCTTCGCGTCATTAATTTCCGTATTGTGGAAAGAGAAACATCACAGTAGTTAGCTGCTCGCTCACGGCTTTCGTTAAGAGGCACGGATAGGCATTTTTGTTTAGCTTCAACTTCACAACATTTTATTACATTGCGTTCAGCACTGTGTTCGACCACGTTTTCAAGAAACCGACATTTATGTTTACGGTAACAAACAGTTATATTCGTACAGTTAACCTACAAAAGAATCCGCGATATACTGTATATGCTCTGGGTATAGTATAAGTTGTTAAGTTTGTCGTACTGAAATTAAACCAGTCGTGCATGCGCACTGATGCTTTCCCCTTTACCCCTCGTTGCAAACAAGGGCAAACTCGTGACTATACACCTCATTACACGTCACACATATCATCCTCATCTCATTCAGTCATGAGGTTGTTCATCGTTCTAGATGAACGAATTGCTTCAGTCACACATTAGGGAATAATAAATAAATAAAAAAGAAAAATAAAGATCACTAGTACTATACTCTATCGTCACGATAATGCTTTTTGCGCACGGATTGGCTGTCAGGAAGGGAAGTGAAAATTTGACAGTCGTGCCAATTTCAACTGTAAGACACTACATTTCGCTACCGTGCAGTTACTAAATACAATTTGTAAGCTGTGGTTTATTGCCGATAAAATTGTTCTTCATAAACGTTATAAGAAAAAATCTGACCTGTAATATTGCCTATAGCTTAACTACATGATTAGAAATATTTGTTTTATTTAAACAAAACTTTCTAGGAATGAATCGCCATTTTTGCTATCGCTCTCATTGACGTCTTTCCTATCAGTCTCACTAGTATCTACCGAACTGTTTCCTTCTTTTTACCAGGTGTCAACAAAATTGTTGAAGAAGAATAGCTTCTTGACGTCTTTCATTTCCTTCTTTATATTTCGAATTGTTGAAAGAGAAACATAACAGTAATTAGCTCATGGCTCTTGTTAAGAGGTACGGAAAGGCATTTTCGTTTAACTTCAACTGCACAACATTTTATTACACTGTATATAAGATTTCGTTCAGCACTGTAAATAGTAGGCTACAACCAAGTTTTCGAGAAGCCAACATTTCTGTTCACGATAACAAACAGTTATATTCGTACAGTTAACCTACAAAAGGTTCCGCGATATGTTGTATGTGCTCTGGGTATAGTTTGCACTGTTGTGTTTGCTGAACTGATACCAAAGCAGTCGCGCATGCTCATCACTGATGCTTTTCCCTTTATTACTCGCTAAAACCAAAGGCAATTTCGTGACTCAAGTAACTATATTTCTTAAACTAAAGTTTAGTGGCATTAAAAGGAAAATTATTTGTTATTATTTCACTACCCTTCCAGTGAGGAATTTTCTATAATGAATAATTGAATAATTATTGCGGCCCCGTAAAGATCGTTATTGATTTTACGTATATGATGTAACAGTGATTCAAATTAGAGATTGTTAAAAAATAATTTTTGATAATACGATACAATTCCAGTCGTTCAATAGTATGTAAGAATAAACGGAACAAAGAACTTCCACACTAATGGAGATAAATAAAAGAAATGTTTGTACATCGATTTCTTGGCAGATGGCAGTCAGACGAGAAGAGTTTACTTGGTTGGTGAAGCTGAAGAAGAAAGAGTAAGTAAAGAGGTGAGGAGGGGTGAAAGAGTAAGATGTTTTGTGAGGTATACTTACCCTTTCAAAAACTGAAGAGCGTTTGCAAGACGCTCCCTACACTTATGCTTTCTTCAAAATAATACTACTGTATATTTAAGCTTTTCTTTTGATAACAAAAGGACTATTTGGAACTTGTTCAAATTTTTAAATAAAATTCTCTAGTATAGTGTACCTTTTGATATATAAAGCTATACTAGATCTATCTCTATTTCTTCCATCTGATGTCTAGACATAGTGCCCTATTAAGCTTTTGGTATTGCTAGAAGTGTACGCCCATGGAAATACCTTCCTTTCGCTTGTATTATATTGTAATTGTTTAATTTATTTTATTGAATTGTTGTTGTTGTTTAGGTCAACAGTCGAAAGGCTGGTTTGAACCCCTCGAGGTTTCACTAAGAAAAAATGAGGAGTGAGGTAGTTTACCATTGCCTTCCTCACTGAGTTGAAAGAGTATGCTTATCAGCATGCCAGGCCCTCCGAAAATCACTTTCCACACTGCAAATGACACCTTCTCTTCATTCACCACAGGGTCTGGCTGCATAGTAAAATTTATTACTCTCAGAGCAGATAATTCTGACTAGTGTATTTTACACCTCTATCACTTCAGTTCTTAAAGAGTTCAGTCATAATTGGCTGACTGTATGATAAGAAACAGAATTATTTTTGTAGCCTTGGAACTAACAGATCGAGTGCAATTAATTTAACACTTTAATGAATTAAGAAAGTTATAATTTACATTATCAGTGGATGAAAAACAGTATTATCAGAGACGGAAGCAGTTTAATGGGAATTTGTGGTATATTTGAGATGAACATAGAATTTAAAAATTACGGGAAGTTTATTTTTTATTGTTACAAATGGTGATCAATCAATAATATTAAAACTGCTTTTAAATATTTTATTTATTTATATATTTTATAAAAAATATTGTAATATTATAAAAAATTAGAAATCAACGAAGGTTAGATACAATGAATTGGTAGAGAAATAGGTTGGTGGATTTACGATCGGTGGGAAGGAGGGTGGGTTTGATAAGGGGACGTTTATGTATGGAACAGCGAGAGTGTTGATTACCATGTCAAAGCAATGGAACCCCCTGAATGGAGACACTTAGAGTATGGCAGGCTGTGATTAGACCTCGACTATGATAGCTATCTGATACTAGCTCCATATGGCCTACCATTGTTAAGTCCATTATATTTGCTCCTATTATTTCTGCGGACAATACAAACGTGTAATGCAATACCAAGCGCATTCATAGCATATATATAGATATATATATTATGTTCAATATAGTCCTATACAGTACCGCGGTATTGATACCTCTTAAGTAGATACCTGATAACACATTCTCTCTTTCTTCATTGTCAACTTCTCACTCGCACATATTCATTTTAAATTCGATTGTTTATTCACTAGTTCGTTTATAGAATAGTGAATTTTGCTTGTTTTGGTAATTTATAAAAAAATTCTGTACGAATACTATACTTATTATGTGGTATTCTTTCAAATAACCCCCTGCTCTTTATAATTCGTATTCTTTTATAAAAAATTATACTGAAATTGAGATGCATTCTATAAAATTCCTTAAGTAATTATTATAGTTGTTTTTCTTTATTTCACAATCTTTTTTACAAATTTCCAGTCTAATATAAAATAATTTTAAAACAATATAAAATTCCTCATGAACAGTATTTAAAATTAACAATGATTTAAGAATGAATTTGAAGCAGTTAAGAATACAATAAATTATTTGGACTTTTACAGTATTTCAGATTTATATTATAAAAGCACACCTATCATCGTTTTTTTTTTAATCATTCTACTTTTTATTAGTTTTTCGTTTTATGTTTTCAAAATGTTCATTCTCTGTATTATCGATGATATCGTTCTGTATATCTACTAAGTTATATTTTTGTGTTTTCTTTGTAATTTATATGTTTGTATTTATGTAACGTGGTCGCTAATGACCTAATAGTCAATGCGAAAAAATTAAAAATTTTGTTAATAGCAATTACCCATTTTAAATATTTGAGTTGAAACAAGAAACAATTTGACAGTGTTTTTCTGTTTGATCAGATCCAGTTATTTCGAAATTATGGGTTATCCCGAATTGTCTTTAGAGTTTGGACTGGAATTTAAAGTTTGATTTCAAATTGGTTGAATACAATTACATAATTTAGGTTGTGGTTATGAGTTGAAGAAAACACTCCGACTGATTGGCTACGGAGAAATCGCGATATAATACCATCTAATTTTTTTGCAAAATTCTGTGAAGTAGCTTACAAGAATTTTTGTCTCACCTCTTACTTTAAAATATCATTGAACTTGAAAAATTTTCAGATAAAACTTTCCAATGTTGAAATTTAAATACTCCACCGGTTTTTTGTCTATTTTCAAATTGTAATTCGTAAGACGGCATACTTAATCTAATCAGTATTTTTGTTCTTTTAACAAAGTGTAATTCTTTTGCAAATTAGTTTTTTAAATATAATTTTGTATAAACTTTAAGAAAATTATGATAAAAATTTAAGAATTAAAATTATAAACCACACTCAGCAATGCGTTTATAAAAAAAGACAACCGTGAACAAAAACTCAAACTAAACATTTTTCAGCCAGTAAATAAATGAAAAATATCAATAAAATTAGTTCTAATGTCGAGAAGTAGGTCTATATTTCTTCAAATATTGCTGGTTTAAGATTATTTTTGACACATGTTTTTATTGAAAATTTAGTATCTGTTATTACACAACATTATAACAATTTCTAAGTATAGGTCTAATACTGAAGGTTCTAAAACTTGAATTAGTTGCTAAAGCTTGCAGTCATCACTACGGTCCTACGATTGGCCAAGAAGATCTCTTGGCCAGAGGCGTTTTAACCGTCTGGGCTGAGTACCCGGTATCGCGTGGATTAAGATTCTTTTGTGGTAAAAAGACATGTAATATAAAGAAGATACATATTTGTAGAACTTTTATAATCACCAACAATAAACACAATTTATCCTAATTTTACCAGCAGCGTGTTAAATGCCTCAATCGGTAAGTTGTGACACCGTTGGTTCATTTATAGAGAAAAGTTCACTTAATTGGTTGTTGTTGTTTAGGTCAACAGCCAAAAGGCTAGTTAGAACCTCTAGAGGTTTTACCAAGTAAAATTGAGGAGTGAGGTGGTTTACTATTGCCTTCCTCAGTGAGTTGAAAGAGTAAGCTTATCAGCATGCCAGGCCTTCCGAAAAGTATCCACTTTCCACCCTGCAAATGACACCTTCACTTCATTCACCACAGGGTCTTGGCTGTATAGTGAAATTCATTATTCTCAGAGGAGATAGCTCTGACTAGTGTCTTTTACACCTCTACCTCTTTTGTTCTTAATTGCTGACTAGGTGATGAAAAACAGAACTTTTTTGTAGCCCCGGAACCAACAGATCGAGTACAATTAATTTAACACTCCACCTGCCCGTTATGGGTAACACTTGGTTGGCTGAAATAGAAACTGCTTTTGAAAATTATATAACAATTTCTGATTGGGATAAATACCTTATGTTTTGCATTTTTGTTTTCGTATTGTTTTGTAATACAAAACCAAATCTGTAAAATTTTTGAAACGGTCCGGTAGATCTATTGTTTTTTTATAATCTAGTAAATACGTCTCTTTAACTTTTGTATTTTATTTTTTTATAATACATGACTGAAGTTTTTATTTAACATAAACATCTGATACAAATCTTAAAGTTACACCGAGTATTACTTTAGATAAGATATCAAATAAAAAATAAATAAATAAAATCACTTTATTGCCGTAGGTAAAAATAATGATAAAAAATTTATTAATGAATGAACACTATACACATTCAAGCAATACTATTACAACCATTTAATTATCTCACTTTAAATTTAAATTATGGTAATAATGATCATTGTTTAGATTTAAATTCGAATATTATGAGATTTTAAATTTCTAATCTATAATAAACAATGGACCAAAAGAATTAACATAAAATAACGAAGGAAAAAGATGTTTTAACTAAAGTCTTAATTAAGATATTAAATGGACTTGCATTAGTAAAAAAAATTCGTCTGGTTTATGGTGGCACAACATCATAGTGTATGTTAAATGTATTATGGTGTATTAAGAATATTTTATTTACAACCGTGAAAAAATTTGATAGGTCTATCGGATTTATAATAATCACGTTTCAATAGACCCGTAAAATCAGATAAAATAGTTTATAATGTATCGTAGGTAAGCGTGCTCATTTTTGTCTTTAATATAGTAGTACTTGCTAAATCAAAAGATATTTCTCCAATTGGGGTAAAATTTACAAATTAAGATTTTGTTCTTCTTACCGTGCTCTCTTCGGCAGGAGGTTGGCAATCATGACGGTTATTCAGACCTTGGACACCGCAGCTCTGAACAGCTCCGCTGAAGTACAACGAAACCAGTCGCGAAGATTCTTCAACCAAGAAATTCTTTTCCCACACCTCTCTTCCTTGAATCTTGGCTTGTACTATAAACCGAAAAATTTGTTACCTTGGTCCACACATAATGACTCGGATATTCCATTTCAAGATTTTGGTAACCAACCCTAAAAGGCTCACAGAATTAACATTTAGTTGTATAGCCCCAAAATTATAAACTAGCCATTTACAAAATAGAATGTAATTTTTATTGTTAAAATACAATTAACTATCGAAATATTATAATCTTTGCGGAATTGGCGATGCCATTATTACGAATTCTTCATTAGAATTAGCGTTTTCAATTATAATGTTGTTTTTTATAGCCTATAAAGAGGTAACCTAAAAAGGATTTCCAAGGAGGGTTTCAGATAGTGATTCAGAAATTCAAAATTGTGTAAATCTTAAATTTTGGATAACATTTTATAAATGTTAATAGCACACTTTGGAGCCAATATCTGGGACCCTTCTCACAAAACCATAAACAAACTAGCGAAAACTCAACGAACAATAGGAAAAAATTATACAATTCTTTAGAGACCGCAAACCAAATCTCTAATTTTTTCTCTCTCTCTTTTCATGGACGTTATCGTTATGATCTAATGATCCATATCTTCTCCACAAATCTGGTGTTAGGGCTTCCAAATTTCAATTTCAGTGTTATTAGTTTTCTGTTACCTGTTACTCCCGTCTTTTCTCAATATTTTTTTAATCGGCACATTGTGTAGTGGTCGGCCCAACTGGCTACTACGCCAGGGTTCCGTGTTCGATTCCCGGTCAGAAGTGACATTTGTTCATCTCTCATTTTTATCTATCATTCTTCTCATCGTCTGCATTAGCAGTAGTTACAAAACAGACTGACGTAAAATAAAAAACCCCGTCGATGTTCTGATCTAGATGTTGGTTCTTCAGTCACTAAGTGAGATTTGCAGCATTTGTCTCCCCATTGGGTTTTGGATAACTTGTCCATGATTTTCTGGGTAAATATTCGTGTCTGCACTCCATAAATAATTATATAAATTTTTAAGAAATGTAAACTTTCTGGTGCACTGTCTCTGGGTCTCTGTCTCTGTCTAAGACAAATTATAGCCTACCATATTGTTTTATACTTATCATTAGTACCATTAAAATAAGCCAACATTTTTTAACATTAATTATGATTCTTTATGACGGTTGTTATTGCAGAGTTGAAAAAATAAAATTAAATAACTTAACAACACGAAAAATGTGATTAACACAATCCCACTCATACTAATGAAAAATTCATTATAGGCCCTACAGACGACACCAATTTCCCAACTACTCCTTTACTGCGAAAGTATAGCCTTCTGTATTTTACAAAATAAATTGTGAGTTATTTTTAGTGGGTAATGTTTCTCCAGAAATCTCTGAAAATGAGCTAAAATTGTATGAATAAATGTTAAATAACTGTCTGAATTTAATTAACTGACCGACAAAAAGGGCATACTTTTTTATATATTTTTTAGCCTTCTAGAAAGGAATAGACGACGTAGCAAACAAATAATACAAATAGGCTATAAAAACCGTCTTTTAAATTCTAGGAGTAATAATTAACAGATAGATTGAACGAGAAATAAATAAACGGGTTCTGAAGAATGTTGTAAATAGTTCATAAAAGGGTATGCATAAATACAAAAATTAGAAAACACTAGGTGTTGTATAAGACTTAATCACAAAAGAATAAACAAAATGACAATAACAGCCAATTAACCTTAATGATACACTACCACTGTACCCCTTCGCTGGTAGCAATGCAAGTTTTATAAAACTACACTGTTTTCATACAATACCAGTTCTTACCTTATTGTCTCACCTCAACCATTTCTAGCATAGTGTTACAATAATCCACCGGGTTGGTTTAATGGTAAAATTGTTGCTGCGAGCCACCTGATTTTTTGAAAAGAAAATTCCTGGTTCAAATCCTAGTAAAGGTAGCTAGTTATTTTTATATGGATTTGAATACAAGAGGATGGTTACCGGTGTACTTTGATCGTCGGGGTTCAATTAACCATGCTTTCTCAGAAATGATCGGTCTGGGTCTGTACAAGACTACACCTCATTTACACGTCATACACATCATCCTCATCACATTAGGTCTTGTTCTTAAATTGAACGATTGCAACGTACACACATTAGCGATTAAAAAAATGTTACAATATTAAATGGGTAAGATAATTCCAAGGCCATAGATAAAATATTGAAAATCAAGAGAAGGATAGTAAGATTTTGCATAAAAATATCAGAAAGATGGACATTGAAGAATTCTTCCAGATGAAAAAGTGTAGCTATAAATATATAGAACCTCTAATCAGCACATTCAGGAAAAAAACTAATTTTCTTCTTAGGACATTTAATTAGAACACCTCGAAACAGATTGTCAAGACGAATTTTAGAAAAACTCTGGGGAAGTAAAAGTAACATTAGGAGGATCACAGAAATTAAAGAAGATTTGAAAAAAATTGGAATAACAATAAAAGATCTGCAAGAAAAAACACACATAATCAAGGAATTGAAAAAGAAATAACTATGTTACAACCGAGAATAATTAGACAACAGAAGGAAAGGTGAATTCAGGGAGAGAAAGATAGAAGATCTGAAAGGATGAAGAAATATTGAGAAAAAAGGAGGTTGAAAGACTTTCATGTGGTTGACGAAAGTGATCCCACGCTGGTCATAAAAGTAAAAAAGAAATTTGGGAAAATTAGCAAGAAAATTATTGCATGTTACCAGATTTATAGATGGCCACCATAAAGTGATTTAATAATAATTTTAACCGTTTAACTGTATAATACAAACACGTGCCATTAAATAATTTCCTCCATTGTTTTGTATATGTAGGGTATATTATAAATTGATAGAGAATTACATTATCAATATAACATTATTGCTATTTTATATATTATCGGTACTCATACAATAAAAACAAAATTTGATTTAAACGTAATACGTGTTATAATTACAGTTTTATAACTTCATATTATTTTATTGTCTTAATTTTTAAGCCATATCTCTGTTATATCTAACCTGTAGGCGGTTCGAAAATGATAATATATTCCATACCTTTATATAATATAATAATCCTATAAACTATATTTATTAGAGTTAATAGTTACAGGAGTAGCCCGTGTATTAAACAGTCAGATTATTTATTTTATTACCGCGTTTTACTTATATTAATGATCAATATCACTTGCAATAAGATTGTAGGTTATAATCGTCATAACTTATCGTTATTATTATTATTTTACCTTTTTATTAACCTGTAATATTATTTATATTTGTTAGTTGTTATTTTTTTAATTAATCTCTTTTTTTAATGATTTGTTACTTAATTTCATTTAGTAGTTATTTTAAGATTGAAAACGACCGCCTTAATCAGATGTGTGTATAAAACAGAGAAAATTCTCATGTATTTGAGCATTAAGTGAAAAGTTAAGGGGAAATTTATTTGCAAAAAATATTTTTTAATAATTTTTTTAGTATTTCTGTAAATAATATTATTCTAAACGACGTAGTAGACTCTATTGCTGATTTATTTTATTATTTGTATTATTTTAAAAGGCATTTCAGGAACAAAGTTAGTGATTACAAAAATTATATTGATACATAATTTTTTAGAACTACATATTGCACTAAATAAAACAGAAAAAACATAATTTTTTTAAGTTCATGAACACAGTGAAGTTTAAAGCATTATAGTTTCTCAAAACCCACCGGGATTGGTATAGAAGGAATGTCGTCCATCAGCTGTTTAACAGCTTATAACCGGAGAAGAATTCACGATGACCTAAGATCATCATTTTGTTGCTCACATAATAAGATGCACCGGTAAAATATCGGAAAATTTTTGATTGAAAAGGTTGTAACTTTTGGATTTTACGGTTTAGCAGAGCCAAAAATTTGAATTAGACCCAAATAACTTCAAACAAAATTTGTATAGTAACAATTTTGTACATAGAGGTAGTCTCGATTATTTTTGTTAGTTAGTCGGGTAAATTTTTTAAATTTTAAGTACAGAATCATTCATTTCGTTTTTTTATGAAAATAACCTGCCCATAACAGAAAGTTGGAGTGTCAAATTATTTACACTCAATCTGTTCGTTGCAGGGCTAAAATTAATAGTTCTGTTTCTTATCACATGGTCAGCCAATTAAATAACTGAATCATTTAAAAACAGAAGAGGTAGAGTTGTAAAATACACTAATCAGAGTTATCTTTTCTGAAAGTAATGAATTTCATTATACATCCAGACCCTGTGGTGAATGAAGTTAAGGTGACATTTGCAGAGTGGAAAATATGTGCTTTTCAGAGGGCCCGGCATGCTGATAAGCATACTTTTCCACTCAGTGAGGAAGGCAATGGTAAACCACCTCACTCCTCGTTTTACTTAATAAAACCTCTATAGGTTCAAACCAGCCTTTCAACTGATGACCTAAACAACACATGATAATAACAAAGCCTAATTATTAATTAATGGCTTCGGTGCAGTCCAGACAGTCAGCTGGTAGAGATACACTATTAATAGTTAAGTAACACCGGTTGGGCAGGCGACTTTATTTGGTGACGTGGTGGCACCTATTAATGAACAAACTCCACTGGGAATCCTTGTTCAAATTCATGCTTAATCCACCTCAAAATTACATCACAAAAGCAGCGAGCAAATAGTCAGTGATGTACAGTTCCCGGTAACAAATAAATCTAACAAAAATTCATTTCAACTGGCAAAAAACTTTTTGGAAAATATATAGCTTGAAAATACTAAAAACTTGTAATATTTGAGATTTTTAGTTTTAGAGTTTTTTTGTGTAGGCTACAATTCCCTAATAAATAAATAATTATACTATAATCTATCATAATACTATTAAAATAGCACCTGTACCAGAGAAGAGTTGAATAAAATAATACAATAATTTTTATCAAAAACTAGAATGATTTTAGTCAACTTTATTCCACACTTTTGTTTTCCCTCTATAAAGGTGTATACATATTTAAGTTGTTTAAAAGAGTGGTGCTTAGTGTATGGTACATAATACCACACGTGACGTATATACGAGAGGTTTATAAATAAGAAGATAAGACCGTTCTGATATGGAGACGAACGAAGCGACGTATTGCGTCGATTTAAGTTGCCTATACAGTATAGATACTGAATCCCGCGTATTTAACTTGTGTGAAACAGTAAGAGGATTAAGGCTCTCACTGACTTGAAGTTTGTGATCCTTGTTGCAAAGCTACAAGAGTACATAACATAAACTATCATCTTCTACTTGAAACTTGAAGAGAATATACCAACGATTTTTAAAGATGTGGTAAAATATAAACTTATGAAAGGTTTTCGTGATGTGACTACAACAAAATACTCGGTAAAGTTACTTAACACATAAGGAGCATCATCAAAAATTAATGGCAGCTTAAACGAGTTGGGTTATTTATCGTAGTTATTTTACCCAATATTCACATATTTTTATCACATTTTGTGACAACATTTTATACATATATAGTGGTTTCTATCTGTTAACCGATCTTTCCAATAATGGTTTTCCGTTGTTTTAACAACTCGTGTAATTAAAGTATCTTGTACCTCAGCATTACAATCGGCTCATAACGAACAGAACTATCGAGGATGCCAGTTGTATTTTTACTTTCCCTATGTTGTTTAGGTCAACCGCCGAATAGGTGGTTTGAACCTCTAGAGGTTTTACTAAGTAAACGAGGAGTAACGAGTTGTACCATTACCTTCCTCACTGAGTACTAAAGTAGCCTATAGTTATCAGCATGCCAGACCCTCTGAAAAGCATCTACTCTGCACCCTGCAAATGACTTCTTCACTTCATTCACCACAGGGTCTGGCTGTATAATGAAATTCATTGCTTTCAGAGGAGATAACTCTGACTAGTGACTTTTACACCTCTACCTCTTCTGTTCTTAAGTTCAATCATATAATTGGCTGACCATGTGATAAGAAACAGAGCTATTTTTTGTAGCCCTGGAACTAGCAGATCGAGTGCAAATAATTTAACACTACACCTGCCTGTTATGACTGTCCCAATATTAATAGAATATAGGAAAGGAAAGTATTGTTTTCATGTCGAATTTTTTGAAATCCAATTTTCTCCGGATATTCACGTTTTTGCCCCCTCCTGAACCCAGAAAAAAAACATGTTTTTAGCGATTAGTCTGTGTGTGTGAACAAAATATCTCAAAAACGAAATAGCGTACGAAGTTGAAACTGAGAAACGCATATTAGGTACCATAAAACATTTACTACCATTTTGTTTGCTCTGCAGGAGAGGGTAAGCGCCATGTTGGTTCATCAACGAGAAAGGAACATGGAGTAGAATTTTATTAACTGAATTTTCTGAGAAAAACAAATATTCGGGAATTTTTAGCAAACCTGTATTGGAATAGCTCTCAAGCGACAGCAAAATCATTAAAATCGGGCCGGTACAACTCTAGAAATAGTTCTCTCAACAAAATATTTTACTTTTTTTTATAGTAGTATACGAGATAAATAGTCTTCGTGACGCAGGTAGAGTACTAAGCGGAAAATCTCTGGTTCGATTCCCGGCTAGGCTTTGGAATATTACTACATGTAGGTATAAATCCACCGTACCTTAACCCAAAGTAGACTATTCACTAATGACCTGCTATAGTTGTTGATGCAATTAAAGGTAAATTAAAGAAAAAATTAAAAAATTAATGTAGGCTTTATATTTTCGGTTACTAATAATTTTATAATTTGTTATTATGCTTTTGTTTTCTATAGAAGCCTTTGATGTCAGTAAATGATTAGTCAGTAGCCTGCCTAATCGAATTGGGCCATTTTTGACCACGTATAGTAACTTTAGACAATATTGTAGTTGAACCCTTTTTTGCAGACCACATTCTCAGCTCCCTCTCAATGTAGAATTTTCTCATTTCTTGTGTCTATCCTTCGTTCTGCTTTTATTCTAAGTGAAAGTCCTTAAAAACAATTATCAGTTCTATACATTTGGTTTCGTACATTATATTTTACTAGTATTTATTAAGATTTTCTCAGTAAGTATAGGCTACTTTCAACTTTTTTAAACCACTTATCCGACCATTAGGTCTATTGTCTAGTGTTTTAACTTTGTTTTGTTAATCGTTTGTCATTAATTCTACTCTGATACGCGTAAGAATTTTATTTGTAGTTTTCATTAATTTTTCGGAGTTACTAAGAGTATTGAAAACAAAATTTAATTTATTTACTTATTACGTCTACTTAAACATTTTTGCAATACGAGTGAAAAGGAATTCGTAAAAATATCTTGTTTGTTTTATTCTCAGAGTAATGGTTAGGTAATAAGTAAAAAAACCTTTTTCCTAGTTGACGTGTAGGTTTGATAATAAAAAAAGACCAATCCCTGCTGAGCTCTGTAACAATACAATAGTTTTGTTGGTTTGGCATTAGAGGGGAGGTAAATTAAGTTGGAGTGGGGAGTGTGGTGTTAAGGGTCAGTTAGAAGATGAAGAGGGAAAATAGGTGGAACAAGTGAGGAGTGGAGGAGTGTCATAATGTTGTGACAACAATGTAACCACTGTGACGTCACACACGGTGATTCAATTTATATACTGACACAGGAAGAACAGGGGAATTACATGCATTTGATAATGTCTATCTAACACCTACACACATCCAATCCCCCGATGGCGTTTTAAATTGGTTACATTGTCCACACAGTACTGGCCTGTTGATTTTCTACCCTAATTTGATCCCCCCCCTTCACTCTTCATTCAAGCTCATCACTTCTATCTACTGGTTTATTCTCGTTAACCTCACTTTTTGCGGATGATGCACCCGATTTAGATTCGCTTGTAACGATTTAAACATCCTGCAATCAATCTACCTATAACCATCTATTGAAATAGACCTATATGTGCTACAATAAAAAACATTATTACAACCGCATGCGCATTGCAAATGAAATTTTGTTAAAATGGTATTACTGTTCCAAATTTTAGTAAAAGTGTTTTTAATTTAGTGTTCAATTAACACAGATAATCAACTAACTAGAAAATATTCCCAGATTTGTCTGATATACAAATTTTAGAAACTAAATCTCTTGAATTATCAAATTAGAACGATTTTTATTAGCCATTTTGTTTCATTTGGTGAGAAACCCCGTCAGAAACTTGTATTTTATGTTTATTTAACACACACCAAAATATAGGTGCTATTTATTAAACTTTCTGCAAGAGCAACATACCAATTATACAGTAAAACCTTGATCAACCGTCACTCTTTTAAACGTCTCTTTCGGTTATCCGTCAGTATCCCATAAAGTTTGGTAAATTGTTTTGCTGGCATTTCTTTTGCCACCTCCCAGTCGATTGGTCGCTCGAAAGCATAGACCCGGAGGCCGTTCCGCGGAACTTTTATATATCTCGTGACTGGCGGCTGTCACAGACTAGTCTAACTTTAATAGAATTTAAAACTAATTTTGGAGAGCGAGGGTGAGCCAGATTGGTAACCTGGGGAGTGCCCATGAACTCGCTCTCACGGTCTTTTGCCGTGAGAGCGAACCTCTTGCCTCTTGGCTCTCGGGAGCTAAGAGGCTCCCGAGAGGGAGCCTGTTGGTGTACAAGGTGCCCATCATCAGAAATTAAATAGAAGATTGTCTTAACAGTCAAAAGAATGAGTTATTGTTCCATAAAAAAAATTTATTTTACATTACAATACAGTACCTATTTTTTGAAACACAAGTTTCATGGAACATCGCAAAAACGGAACATTTCCGCACAGAAAGCTCCAACCTCAAAGAACCTGAAGAAGATGACAGATAATATTAAGTGTAAACCTGGAACATCTTTAGTGTAGACCTAGAATTTTTAAACGATTCCAATTCATCGATTTTTAAATACAAATTAAAAAATCTACGAAGAATTAATGTCTTCTTTTTCTTTTTCTTCTTACTTTCAAAGATTAGGCATAAGCCTGTTCCGAACTCACAAACCATCCTGTACTTCTACCCAAACACGAGATATTCCTACTCGTACATTTCGACTATGCCATCTTCTTCGAGTTCTTCCCACCTCCCTTCTACCAACTGGAACTTATTAATTATAAATTATAAATACCTATTATAAAAGAATTAATGTCATTATGTATTTCAGCTTCGAAACCACTTGTATGATACTATACGTCAAGTACTTCTCCGGTGATTTCAGTTTTTACATTCGGTCCCACTAATTACGTCTTCACGTAATGCAGTGTGAACATTTTCATGAACTTATAATATGTTTCTTTAATAAAAATTTACTTATTTTTTTGTAGTGCAACCTTAAATTGGAACACCATTTGAATAACGACGGAACCAATCTTTAGAGAATCGCCTCACTCAACGACGTTTACAAAAATAATATCTAGGCTATCCCACCGACCTATTTTGAAAACTCGTAGAAATTAGTTTTTTTTGTATTTTATAGAAAAAAAATCAAACTTTTAAAATGTTTTTTTTTTTTGTTTTTTGTTGTTAAGATATACCGCAGAGTCTTTTCCAGAAAGTTTTATGACATCCAATTAACTAATGTTCTTACGCGGACATATTGTAAAATTATGTTAAGTTAAAAATTAAGTAATAATTTATTCTTACGTAATCTTACATCTCCTACTCGTAAGTAGCATAGACGAAGTCAGGATTTTTTCCAAGGGGTAGGGCAAAAATAATATAAGTTTGTATTAAAAATGTTTTTTTTTTTGAACGTATAAAAATACTAAAAGTACATTAGTTGCAATGCGATTCAAATCCATTTAAATATTATTTCATCACTAGTCTACGGGAGTTCTGGTTAAATCTTGACAAAATTTCTTTCTTAAATTTATCTTTGGCTTCCAGAACTCTCTTTTATGCTCACTCATCACATAGAAGCCGTCAAGCCGATTTTCTGTCATTGTTGACTAATCAAGTTTTTACCTTACGTAATGAGCTGAAAATGTTTTTGATAGTGCACGTTATGCATGACTGTGCTAGTGAAACAAGTAGTGGCTGTTTTATCGATGGGTAGAACAGTTACGTTTTGTTAAATAGACGGCTAGTTATATCACCTTCAGTATGGCATTTGGCACTTTTCTTTCCTTCTATTGGTTGTACCACAGTTCAGCTTCACAACTGAATGACTTGAAAATCCGAAATCCATGTTGAGAGGGCTAAGAAGCCCTATGTTGGCGAAATCATGTTAAGGAACACCTGACCGCTCGTAGAATAAAATCTCATGCAAACTCAAAGAATATTGAGGAGAATTTTGTAGAATCACTTGCACTCATTGCAGGGCTTAAATAGGGGATAGAAACGGAAGAACAAGATGGCGTTTCCCGCCACGACGATGACATGGTTTCTTGCCGTGGAGTACTATTCCTATTGACCCATAATTTTTTGTTTTACTAAATGAGCCAAGGAGGCAAACGCCTCACCCTGCCCCACCGTGGCTACGGCTATGATAAGTGGGGAAATTTAATATTTTACAGAACAAACAAACAAAGTGATTTTACTCGGATGACCTTTGTAGGAACGTTGTAGAAATACTTCCCAATCTATCCATTAAACTTTATGAATGAACTAATTTTATGAATGGACAAATCCTAAATTTACTACAGGCCTATCATCATTGTCTTTTATTCTATTTATTGCCGTTCATTAAACCAAATATGCCTCCCCTTTACTGAAATCGTACAGGCTACACCACCAGTTCTAAACTGGACAATAGTGAGCTATAAAAAGGACATCCGTGCCTTGGAACTTTTATATTGGATTTAAACCTTCATCCGCTTTCATTGTTATCGCCGTATTATGGTACGCCATATTATGTCCGATACGTATACGAGTATATTCATGTTTTTCACTTGCGGTTTAGAGTTTTGTATTTTCCGTTTTATATTGTAACATAGGCCTTTTAGTTATTGTACCTCGATCTTTTATGCGTTAGTTGCTACATTTTGTAAACTCTTGAGAGGTCACTTTATTTTTTCCGTCTTTTCTGTAGGCTAAATCGGATTGTTGTTATTTTCCTTTTTGGTTTACTTCTCTGCTCAAAAATATCTAAACCGTTTGGTATAATAGTCTGGAATCGCTGCAAATGTACAACTCTAAAAATACACTTAATTAGATAGTTTTACTTGTTTTAAATATTTTGCATTAATTAACTGAGATGAAAATCTTCTAAGCTGTGATTTATTAAATAAATTCATTAATTTCTTCATCGAAATCATGTAACATAGTAGACTATAGGCCTACTGGACATAAAGTCACATTTATTTTTTGTAAGGAATCAAAATTTAAAAAGAATTTTTATTATTCTATAATTTTATTTTGTAGTTTCAAAATGTATTTTAAACAAAAATGTTTTGTCTTTACTTATTTTATAAAGAAACAACCGGTTCTTATGAAGTAATCTCAGAAATTACCCGACCGATTGCCAAGTTCTTTCACTGTAGAAAAGCTTAAAGCTTCCTAAGTAACATAGCTCATGTAATTGTTGGGGAGAACAATTTTGGGGAGAACACAAATTTTGAGGAGAAAATTTGTGATTGATAAATGAAGGTCTTCGGTACAGTATCGTCAATGTGACATACTTCACTCATTTCTTATTGATTTTTTTAAAATTATTTATGGAACAGTTATCCAGAAAATAGTGTCATTTACAATTTCTGCATAGAAAGTTATAAGTAAAAACTTAAAAAAAAATCAAAGAAATCGTATAATCTTTTTAAGAAATGTATTCAATTATCCTCAGGTCATTTTTCTCCCCTTCCACTGATGTTACATTGAGATTTAAACAAAATACATGTTTCCAATTCTGATTGTTTTTATTTATGCAGTTGTGGTTATGCTTTAGACTTGTATGGTTGTGTGAGAAGTTTAAGTTTCGCTTGCCGTTAAGAGAAACGAGCAGGTGGTTGCTAGTCAATTACACGTATTTAGTTATATGCAGAAAATTGTGGAAGACATTTTTATGACTGTATGCACCGGATAAATTTACTGCGTTACAATTTTTAGCCCGGATGGTTGTGAACATCTTAGTAAATTCGTACCTATTAATCGAGAAATAGGTGATTTTAACGTTTCCCGTTATAAAGCAAATAAAATGGATTATTTAAACACTGTCTGTCACATACACTAGGCGTGTTAAAGAAATTATAGTTCACCTACTTGTTCCAAAGGCTATAGAAAAATATTGGTTCTTCTTTCATACCCAAACAAACTTGATGATGAAATATTTTTTTAAATTTTGATCTTATTATGGTTTTATCTGTTTGGTTAATGAAAATATCAGTTGCAGGGTGGGAAAATATAGGTCTTTTCAGTAGATTAATAATATGACCTACATATTTCTTGATAAATTTCTAGTAACAAAAGCAAATATTTTATTTAGTAAAACTCTAGGGGTTCATGGAGGAAGATCTTTTATTTTCCCAAAAGATCTATAAAAGATCAGGAGAAAGGCACTTTGAAGTAATTCCACGATTCCACTTTGAAGTAATGCCTGAAGATCAAAATGCCAGGTGGTAGTCCCGAGCAAATGGATAGCGTGGCGGAGGTATTGTCGGTACGGCCTACGTGACTCCGACATATTGTGTCTGTAAAAATATTCCTTCGCCTCTATAAAAAAAAAATAAATTCAAACAACCTTTTGTCTGGTTAGAAACTATTTAGAAAATATAATTTATAAGATCCACTCATTGTAAAGTTATTTTGACCAACGGTAAACCCTAACCAACCGGGTTGGTCTGGAGGTTAAAGTTGTCGCCACGAGTCTGGCGAGTTGAGCTGTTTCAGAGACGATTCCCTGTTCAAATCTTAATAAAAGGTAGTTAGATCATGTCATTAGTGAATAGTAAATTTAGTTTTCTTTTATCGTTGTCTTTTTTTTTGCTCGTTTAGTCACAATGGACTACTTTAGTCAGCTTGGAAGCCTTCAGTTTTCGATGGTATTCTTTGAGGTTCTAAGAACGCTTTTTGCGAACTTCTGAACAAACCTTGATTGCTTTCTGACTGTGGATGTTGTGGACTTTGATAGTTTTTTTATTTATTTATTATTATTATTTATTTATTTATATATTATTTTTATATTAATATTTATATATATATTTTTTATTTTATTTAAAATTTTTTTAAAAATTGTTTTAAAATTATGATTACATATAATAGGCCTAATAAATAATAATAATAACAATAATAATAATATATTTATTCCCATAATATTACACACTACATAAAAAATTAATTACGATAATTCAAAATTTCTTACAGTAAACTACTATCCTATTACGCTAGAGGTGGTGGAGGAGGTGATGGTTTGTTTGTATTTCGGTGATTTTTCAATTAAGTCTTGTTCTGTTAAGTTCAGTTCTTTCATGTCATTGAGTGCTTCTTTATGCCATGCGTATTGGGTCTGGGATTTGGATTTCAACATGTTTTTGACTAATTTATAGAAAAGTCTGTCAGGATGCCATTCTGAGGATGAGACCGAAGTAGGACACCTGTTTCTTTCTCATTGCTACTGTGATGGGTTCTATATCTTTATAAACTTGGTCGTTGGGTAGTAATCTGAATTGGGTGTCGATTATTTTTACTATTATTATTAAAAGTTAATTACTTTCACATGGATTTGAATTTTAGACAGAGGTTACTGGTGTACTTTGATAGTTGGGTTTCAATTAACCATACAACTCAGGAATGGTCGGCCTGAGTATATACGAGAATACACATCACTTACACTTCATACATACCATCCTCATCTCACCAGATCATGTGATCCTCATCTCACCAGATCATGTGGTTGCTTGTTGTTCTTCAATACAACAAATTTTAACGAAATCACAGTGAATATTGATGATGAATCTTTGTGAATCAGTCAGTCAATAATACATGCTATCCAAGTTCACTGAATTTGTACTTACACAGTGACGTTTATCAATATTAATTATCAAAGCTGATTCCTAAAGTATACATAATATTCTGTGACGATGAAAATCTCACGGTAAAATTAGAAATATTAAAAATGTAAATATTATTTTAAGATGAGGTCGTTTAATAATTTAATCGTGCATTATTTTGTAATATTTTCTTTAAATGCAGATGTGATTGAATGACATTTGTATTAGGCATTGTATATCTCATTTAAATGTTTGTTTAATTAATTAAATAAATTAAAATACAATTTTTATTTGTATTTAATCAATAATATTTAATTCTATATTACATATTTAAGGTTATTGAGACCTAGTAAATTTATTATAATCTATTTATTTAATGTTGCATCAACTACTGAGCTATTACCTTTCACGGTGCGGAGTAAAAGAGAGGATATAAATAATTATGTTTTCAAAATTTTCGGAATCAGATTAGGGACCTTTTACTGACTCAAAAGACTCAAAATTCTTTTATCACTTTTTTCAGTGTTAAGTGTAAGATCAGCACACATATAGGCTTAGATGTATATTACCACGGAATTTTTAAGACTCATTTCAAAAAAAAATTTTTAATTGGAAAAAAATTCGAATATGTTTATATTATTTTGAAATATTGAATGCAGCCCACGATCGAATTCCTTGTGATCATATGATTACGTGTACTTTCCGACGATTCTCTTGTAGAGAAATTTGACCCGTGCACTTTCTGACGGTTATCATTAATAGTGGCAGTGTAAGGTATGTATTTATTCAACTGGCAACACTGTAAACTCTTACTTTAATCATTATTTTATTACATAAAATTTAGTAATTTCATTTTATTAAAAACATTTTATGGCGTTAAAAATTCCGAAAAAACTTACTATGAATATGTAGAACTAGGAGGAGACAATTGAACCCTGTTTTTCATAGTTTGATTTCAGCGGATATTAGAAAATGCATTTATTTATAAATTGTTTTTCTAGCAGAAACTGTTTGAGTTTAATTTTAAAACTGTGCAATGAAAGATCTTTGATCTTTGAAGATGATTTGGTAGGTTTTTATAATTTTTGACAGAGGCGTAGTTCAGTGATTTTTCATATCCGGTAGTTCTATGTTGGACAAATCTAAAACAATTATTTTTGGGCCTAGTCGGGTCGGGTATCTGTATTTTTTTTAAAAAAATGCTCATTCTTCTTCAGAAATAATGTACTATTAATGTCAATCCATGGAACGTTAATACAGTTAGTTAGTTCATTAAAAAAGGGTTTACAAGAATCACGTCTTTTAATTCCTAAGATGGCCATAACATCCCATTCCTGTATTTTGAAGACGGCATCTGTTTTACAGATTTCCGCAAGACGTAATGTTGTATTTTAATTGTGAGAATAATAACATGTTCCAACAATAATACGGATGAGTAACCTACGTGTTGAAAGCTTTAACTAATTAAACACATATCCGGTCGATGGTTTCATGTATTTAAACATTGCCAAACGTACGATTAACTGGGATATTTTTTGATAAAACACTATGGGGGCATAAAATCGTCGGAAAGTGCACGGGTCAAATCCTTTTACCTAGAATTCGTCGGAATACACGCCACCTCATATCATATGTTACACCGGTGTTAGTATTATCTTAAAAAATTTGTTTTGTTAATCTGTTATTATTCATCGTAAAGATGTGTTCTTAAATTTTTTTTAATTTTTTTTTTAATTTAAATCTACTGCAATTAGTTACTTAGAACTAACAACAGTTTTCTTTAGCAATATTATTTCCCTCCCACCCCACTTGTATAACCATGCAGTCACCCACTAATGCTAGCTTATTTTCTGTCACTTACACAGTGTTTTATAAACTTATTAATTTCTTAAATCTCTATCTTAATCCTATTGTTAATTTAAATATTAATTTAATAACTTATGTAAATATAAATATAAATAAATATGCCTTTAAAATAACTTTATATTTTGTTATCCCTAATGTGTGTACGTTGCAATCTGTTCAATTCAGAATAATAAGCAACCCCATGACCCAATGAGGTGAGAATGATATATATGACGTGTAAATGAGGTGTAGTATTGTACAGACTCAGGTCGACCATTCCTGAGAGAGTATGGTAAATTGAACCCCAACCATCAAGGTACAACGGTGACCACTGTCTAGCATTCAAATCCGTATAAAAGTAACTACCTTTACTAGGATTTAAACCAAGAACCTTCGTCTCCGAAAATCAGCTGTTGAACAGCTGATTTTCGGAGACGAAGGTTCTTGGTTCTATAGCTAACCATTAGTTTTAGAAACTTATATTATTTGCATGACTTAAATGTAATTTATAGTTTAACAATATTTTTAATAGTCTTTTTAACACACTAGATCTTTAGTTTAGTCCTTTTCAGACGCCTAACTAATAAACTATTATCCAACAGTTGAATTGCTTCAATGTTGATGTGATCATGAAAACGATCTTCATGTTTTTGGCAGTGTTCTTAAAATGATTTATATGCTTTATAATAAAGGTCTTTATTTTTTACTTTTGTTCAGTTACAAATATTTTTCCTTAAATTCTATATGACAATACTCATGGCCGTAGCCGTCTGAGAGTCTCTTCTTTGGTCCTTCTTCTATTCGCATAAATCTTTCGCCTTTTTATATACTTTATGTAAGTAATTCATTTTTACTAAATAATTAAAGTGAAGAAATAAACAGTACTTGTATCTGTCGTTAATATTTTAATGAAAATATTAACGACAAAATTATGTGAAAATAATAGGTTGTTGCAAGCAACAATATAAAACTGTTTATGGTGTTTGGCCCTGCCTTGAAGCAGTAACAATTTCCGTCCCGGTTTTCTTTGTCGGATAATAATACAATGAGTAGTATTTTAAAAAATACGACTTCATTGTCTGTTCTATATTATGACATATATTTATTTCTTCATTTTTATCATATATATCTAGATATAATAGGTTCTAATGTTATGCCTTCAGTAGCGGAACTGTATAATATAACAATATTTTATTACATTTATATGAATGTTATTCAAGCCTTATTGGTGTGAGGTTTGTGTGACATACGATGACGTTGCTTACAGTGGCAGCTTTGAAATCATCAGAATAATCAAGTTTTATAATAAATAAAGAACCTACCTTCTTTCATTCTTTTCCTAATATTTTCACAATCGTTTATTTAAATCAAGATTTATGACAAATTTTTCCACTTGGTGAAATAATGTTGAGATATTTTTATCATAAATGTTATTTTAATAATAGTTCCCTATCCAAATAGTTAAAGTAACATTGAATATTTCACGTCATGTTAATGTAAGAAACATTTTCTCTTAAACGACTGAACAACCTTTTTTAGAGATTCCACCGTGGTTTTATTGGGGTTTCTATACATGAGCTGAGTTTTTTGGTTCGGTACGCAGGTCTCAAAAAAAAGTTTATTTTGACTTGATACAGGTCTGACTTGGCGCAAATACATTGAAATGAAAAAGAAACAGCTGATTTAACATTTCGGAAGATGTATTTGCTCGTTGGTAGGCGTTCCCAGCTTTCGAATGACAACTAACTACTTTTGTACAAATCCATGCTGAAGCCGGTTTGGGCCTACGGGATTCAGTTATGGGGAAAAACATAGACTTCAAACATCGAGATTCTGCAACGGTTTCAATCAAAAGCTCTGCGGACCATACTAAATGCACCGTAGTGTATTACCAACGCCGATATACATTGTGATATGGATGTACAGACAGTACGAGAAGAAATACGAATTTTCAGCAGTAAATGCATCAAACGTCTAAACAACCACATAAATTACTTAGCACTGAATACCTTAGACAACAGCAATGACGTTCATAGACTAAAACGTACTACAATACTGGATCTCTCAGCGCGATTCTGATAGTGTGATTTTAAATTGTAATAATATGATGTTCATATTCAATAGATGACTTTTGAGTGCGAATGTTGTAAATAACTGAATAAACATTTTTAAATTATCTCCAGTAAAGTTCGGTGTACATATATTTTGGAATCATGTGCTTATTATTTATTACTTCTCATTTTGTTTTTTTGTTTTAAAGGAGGTTTTGGTTATTTTTTAATTTTTATTTATTTATTTTTAAAAAAAGGACGATATAATTTTGATTTTAAATACTAATTAAGAGCAGTATAATATGTTTCAATGTTATAATTTGTTAATTACACCAGTGGGTTGTAATGTTTTCATGTGTTAAATCTAATCGACAAGTTGCATTTATTGTTATACAACAGATTATGCATTACAAAAAGTATATGAAAAAAAATTTGACTTAGCCTGTTTTATTTACAACTGTCTAGCACATTTTTATGTGTATGTTGTTTGTATTGTATTAACAACTGTTGCTACTTTCTAGCATAGCAACCTATAAAAAAATTTATGTAAGATACACTATACCTAATATCCTTTAAATTAAATTTTAAATCGAATTAACAATAATCTATCTCTGTTTATCTCACTGGAGTTTTAAAAAATATAAATAAGGTTGAAATTTTTCTAGATATCTATTTTTCTTTGTAGAAAAACGTTAACGAAGAAATTAAGATATATGATTGGATACATGACAACCGTATTGTCACTGTGTTTTCTATACAACAAGCTGTTAACGAACCTTAATTTTCTCAACGTTCCGCTTCTTTGCAATGACCTGTATCTAACTAGTACAAGAAAGAAGAAAGTAAATTAGTTTTTGCGAAAATAGAAGTAGGCTCATTAAATTTTACAATATTACTGTTATAAATAGTACAAGTCGAATTGGTGTTTGTCTGCATGTAAGCTATTACACATCTTGTGTATTTCCAAGTGAAGTAGGTTTTTGCATGAAACATGACAAAAATTATTTCTATAATGCCAAACAAAAATATTTTCATAATCACCAAAAAATATTGTAATATTTTATCTTTGTATTACTTATCAAAAATTAATACTTTTCATTTTATTTATTTTTGCAATAAATTAAATTGAATTTTTACATAATTTACATTAAAATCTAAGATTTTAGGACTACATTACGTACCTACTCAAGCTTAGTTTAAGGCTTCGATGTGAATTTTTTAGCAAGTGTTTAGAAATTAGCTCCCGAATTAATGGATATTTTTTAAATCCATTTTATCTTTAAATCGCCGATAAAACTTTAAAAGGTTTTGTCAATGTAAGCGACATGGAGGTCATCGTGTAAAGTTTTGTTCGATACATAACGTAGATTATCAGTACAAATCTTAGCGATTTGGGTTGGGAATTATGAATTCCTATTGTTAACGGAGTTTTTGTTGAGCAGTTGTCATACATATAATTGCTTTCAGTAAAGTCTTAGGCCTATATGTTAGCAATTTAGAACTTAATGATAATTTAATCGTCTAGAGCATCGGTTTTCAACCTGTGGTACACGAACGAGTCGCTAGAGGGTTCGTAGAAAGAAATTGTGTAATGGCAGATTTGTAACACGAATAACTTCGTAACTAAACAAAAAGCATCCACACGGGTAAACATTTTTAACAAGCAGATTCAAAATCCTTTTCCCGAAGAAAATTTCAATCAGCACTCTTGGATGTTGCAGAAAAAGAAATTGCTATTGACAGTGCATTGAAATCACCTTTCAAGACAAAACCTCTTTTTAATTTTGGTTGGATCTCAACAGTACATCTATCTGACCAATAAAGATTTTGTTTCCTTTTCCATCCACTGTATTGGTGGAAAGAGGTTTTTCATGCTACGCTTTTATAAAAAAACCAAAAACAGAAACAAGTTGGTTGCTACCTCAGATGTGAGATTGTACTTAGCTTCTTTTGTGCCCAACTTTAAAAAACTGTGTGTAGCAAAGCAAGGACAGGGCTTACATTATTGTGCAAGTAAAAGAAGTGACGAAAAAGTTCATATTTTTTAAAAATCAGCTTTTTTGTACAGATAAAAAACTAATGGACAACAAGTTAAATTTTAAAACATTTTAAATTTGAAAATATGTTTTATTAAGATTGTACAACATATAGTAACTCATGCAAAGTAGTTTAATTTGCTTTTATTGAAACACCAAATTTGATTTGGTATAATTGACTAGAATCTAATTCATGGGTACAATTTATTAAAAAAATTTGGTAAGGGGTACGCAACTGAAAAATGGTTGAGAACTACTGGTCTAGAGATAAGCATGTAAATTTGCTAACACTTCTAATTGAAAATTTAGAATCTGTTATTATAATAATATAACAATTTATAAAAATGAAACTAAAGTTACAAAACTTGATTTACTTGCCGGAGCTTGCAGTCACTACAGTCCTATAGTTAGCCAAGAAGATCCCTTGGCCAGAGGCGTTTTAAACGTCCCTGCTGAGTACCCGGTATCGCCTTAATGTACATTTTTTGTATGAGAGGGTAGTCATGTAATTCATATTTGTCATTCATCGTCTTGTATAGATTTTTTGCGACATCTATTACGTATGCGAGTTGTAAATCTTTGTGCAACATTGAGTTTGTGACGTAAAAGGGGCATTGCGTTGTCGCTCGTAGAATTTTGTTTTGAATCGCTGTATACGTTCCGTGTGTAAAGGTTTAGCAGATCCCCAAAGTTGAACTCCATTATGTCCAGATTGGTCTTAAGACTGTCTTGTAGATTGTTAATTTTTATGTGACATTTTTACTTTAGAACGTCTATTGAGTAAGCGTTTCAGTCGATAGAAGCGTGTTTTGAGTTTGTGGCGTGTGTGAGTAGCTTAAGTCTGTCTTTTAATAATTTACACTTAATGAAGTAGGCAACAACCACCTAACTAAGTAAGAGGTACAAGCACGGCAAACTTTACCAAAAAAAATTTAGTTTAACAAAAGACTAAAAAAAAAGTAACGGCGCTACTAATACCAGATTATGTAAGGTAGTCTCCACCAGATTTCGTGCGACAAAATACGGTACTAGACATCAAACTAAGTAAGTTGGAATATCCACCAAAGCAGGCGACACCCACCAAACTATGTAAGAGTACAAGCACAGCAAACTTCACCAAACAAAATGTAGTGTAGCAAATGACTAAAGATAAAAAAGAAGTAACGGCCCA
This sequence comes from Catonia carolina, assembly GCA_035578175.1. Lineage (NCBI taxonomy): Eukaryota > Metazoa > Arthropoda > Insecta > Hemiptera > Achilidae > Catonia > Catonia carolina. The sequence goes on along the minus strand of JAQMRL010000028.1, from coordinate 2,738,385 downwards.
ACTGTGTTTCACCAGACACTGAAATGGAAATACAGCCGGACTGGTACTACAGGGGCATAGATAGACCTCCACCATTCTGCCTAAGGAAAACACAAACAGGATTCGGCAGAGTAAATCCATATCTCCATTCTCTGAATCTATGCAGGACAATGTAGGCTGTTGTTGTTTAGGTCATCAGCCGAAAAGCTGGTTTGAACCTGTAGAGGTTTTACTAAGTAAAACGAGGAGTGAGGTGGTTTACCATTGCCTTCCTCACTGAATGGAAAAGTACGCTTATCAGCATGCCGGGCCCTCTGAAAAGCACATATTTTCCACTCTGCAAATGACACCTTCATTTCATTCACCACAGGGTCTGGCTGTATAATGAAATTCATTACTTTCAGAGGAGATAACTCTGATTAGTGTCTTTTACACCTCGACCTCTTCTGTTCTTAAATGATTCAGTCATTTAATTGGCTGACCATGTGATAAGAAACAGAACTATTTAATTTAGGCCAGCAACGACAGATTGAGAGTAAATAAGTTGACTCTCCACCTGTCTGTTATGGGCAGGTAACAATGTAATTAATTAATTAATGTAGGCTAACAATGTTTAAATTTTAATTACCCAAAATCTAGGTTAGCATTCTGTTGGGAGTGTACTTGCAAGGTACGTAGTGAAGGAAAGTTACATCAACCTGTACTAGTTCAAACTGTACAAGTTATGGAGTATTATGGAAGGAATTGTAAGAAATTACAATTCTCATTAGTACCAGGTGTTGTAATAATTTTCACTATTTCTGTTTCAGGTTGCAGCAACAGCAACTAGCAGCACAATTAGCGCATTCACATTCGTCATCGAGACGAGCATCAGAACCACCTCACAGCCCTGCCACATCGGATTCTTCCATCAGCCTCGGCGCACCTTCTCCAGGACCACCCCAACAACCACTAGCCCTGCACCGCCCCTTTTCACCTCCCTCGTCCCCAAGGTGTCTCACGTGATACAGGCCATCACACCACCCGTCCTTATCGGGCTGGTGAACTGTACTCAAAACATTGAAATTATTTCGGCTGTCACTAAACGTACTAGTGTTGTTAAAGCCAATATATTTCAGCCAACGTGCAATCGAACTTTGTAATCGTTAAAAATAATTGTCTTTAGATATATAAATTTCCCGTTGATAACGCTTTTAATCAGTGTATCATATTATATTTTTAACACATATATTTTGGTCAAATTCCGTGTAAAAATATTCTAGTTCTATAAGTTATAATTAATTGCATTTACTATGTATTAACCCACATCTTAACAAATTAAATATAACCTAAATGTTAACCCTTACAGTGCAGTCGAATATTGTGAGTTCCTACCAAAAAATGTCAGGTACTACTGAAAAATACTAATTTACTTTTACGCGATTTGTAGCATTTTATATTTCTATCTACAACTTCAAGATATCTTTATGATTTTTTTGTTGTTTTTCATAGTAATGAATTGAATAAAAAAATCGCATTTATATAACTTTAAAGACAATTTAATTAAGTACAAAGTCACCAAAAATCATTTATATATTGCAAAAAATAAAACTATTACGACAAAAAAATTTTAAATTTAATTTTTAGTTTTTTTAATCAACTGAATTTTTTTAAGTCAGTATTAATCAATTACACTCGTAACTTAATCTACATGTTTTTTTTCAATCTAAATTTCTTACTGATTATTTTCATGTGTTATTTTTAAAAATTGAGAGAAAAATAAAAATTCTAAAAAGATTTTAGTTAACGTATTACTAATAAAGACGGCCGGCATTTTTTGGCTGAACTGCTGACGTTCTAATATTAGAACGGTGGCATTTTTTAGTCAAAATTTTGATATCCTAACATTTACACTCTGGCACTGTAAGTGTTAAAAAAGTACTTTGAAAAAATTAAAGCTCTGCACTATTTTTAATTCCTTTAATTTATTTGTAGCTACATGCATAAAAATACAAAAAAAAATTAAATTTACTTACATTTCAAAATTTTTGCAAATAATCTTTTTGTTAGTAACCTTAATTGAGGAGCTCACCTCCAAAATTTGTGGCAAATAATGAAAAATATGTGTAAAGCGGAAATTTTATGGTTAAGAAAATGTCACCAGTTTTATTTTCATATAACAAAACACATTATAATAAAAAAAATTGTTAAAAAATCAGTGCACTTTAATAGTAAATAAGAAATTTATATTGGACAAGAAAAATCTGTAGTAACAAAATCAGGGAGACAAGTGTTCCAGAATGAAGGTCTTTGAACAAGGAACGACATTGTTAAAATTCATTACGGTTAAAAAAATTTATCAAATTAAATTTAAATAAATCATTTCGTTTTGGAAACCAAATCAAAAATTTTACTTATTTAAAACTCGTTTAAAATATTTTAGGTACAAAATTCAGTATTATTAGTCTACTGCCATTTTTTAAATACAGCATACTAAACAATAAAAATATAAAAAACTACTTATTTGATTTATTAATAAAACTTAAAAGACCCACCATAAATTTACACGGAATTGACAAAATAATATTTATAATTTTAACAAAAAATTTATTTAAAAACGAAAGCCTGTAACACAAAAGATGCATAAAAAATAACGAATTGTTAAAAATGTGTATTACACAGTATATACTTCTACAATAAGACATGTAACTTACTATTAAGTTATTTAAAAATTAAAAATTATTTTTTAATTTGGTTTAAAAACAAAGCTTTAAAAGAAAGCTTAGGCCTAAAAATATGAATTGTATTACGATATGGTTTACATAGGCTGCTGGTACATGAATGTTTTTTTTTTAATTAATACGTAAACAGATTTACAGAATAGGAATACAACATTGAGCGTATGTAATTGATTTTTTTATAAATTTAGAGAACTTATTGATTTGCACAAATTATAGTATAAGTTAATAGGCTATACAAGTTTGTTTTAATCAGAGATGTTACAATAAACACAATATTTAACTTAAATATATTTTTCCTACAGAATTTACAATATTTTTTAGTTCAAATTTAATTTTAAATAACAAACGGCCTAAGAGATTAGGCTTGCAATCAATTGGACCCTTTTGGGATCCAAATTGAAGTTTAACATTGTTTTAAAGCACAATATTTAGGAGAGAAAAAGTCTGTTTAATCATCTCTCCAAATGTCAGATAAACACACAAGTGACTGATTTTGTTTTCAAATATGGTACCTATACTTAATTATTAATTTTGCCATGGAGAATTAAAAAAATCATCGATGGTTCATTTTACTCACAAGTTCATAATTTTTTATAAAATACGGTACTATTTGCTTCAATGTATAATTATTGCAAATTAACAGTACCAAGCAATGTTTTGTGTAGTTTGTATTATCAGACTTCTATGCGATTAAGAACAAGATCGTAACTTGTTTTCTAATGAGGTTGATTGCGCAGTAAACTAAGTGTTGGCGGAAATTGTTTACTTATAAGCAATAACCGAAAACCTATAATGTTACACGAAATGCTAAAATAAGATTCACAGTAATGCGAGCTTGCACGTAACAGTTGCCATACTTACGGTAACAGTGTTTACTATTATTGTTCGTTTGAAGATTAAGTGATATAAATATTATATTATCGATGTTGTTTATCTCCTTAATTTAATAGCATTATAAATTCTTGCATATCGATTTAGTTATGTTTCATAAATTTTAACTGATAAACGGTAGGAGTTATTCGTGATTTCAGTGGTAATCGTCGTATGTAAACACACAGTTTATTTTTTATTAAGTTTTTATTTTATTAATAGTCTAATATAATCAAACCTCTTCGAATAAATGATTAACTTAAACTTATCTGTACTCATTTCTACGTTCACCGTGCAGTATGAGAAGTCCGTAATATCGAATTGCTCCAGATGACCAAAGCTTACAGTCTTGAAAACAGACTTTTTTCTTTTCATGTTTTATTTGTATCCATTTCATTCAATATTGAACAACTTCAACTTTAAGAGGTCTTATACTTAATATACGAAAGAAATATTTACAACCATCGTAATACGTCAGGAATAAGACAAAACAAACATCCTGTCGAGAAGCTATTAGGTGTGTCATCCTCCTTGATATCTGCATACCAAAATACACGTAGGCTATTACACTCAAAAAGTCAATATTTTATAATATCTAAAACAATAAACAACACCCTTAAACATTACATTTAAACATTTCTTTAATTTTAGGTATAAATTTTTATAGCGGAAAATAAATTTACTTAAAACAAGATAAATAAATAATAAATAAAATATAGGCGTATCTTGATATTCTACTAAGTAGTTTTGCTTATTTTGATAGTAAGTACATATTTTATAGTCTGTAACTGTGAAAGAAAGTTTATAAAACAAGCGCGGCGTGGCCTGCAAACTCGATGTTATTAAGTTCGGTAGAAAGACGCATGCCTCCCATAAAAGTTGTACTGCACGGTTAACGTGGAATCGACTATAGTTATATTCTAATGTTGGTTAACTAAGATACGTATTTATTTATTGTGGTGTTTGTAGTAGTACTGATAGGGGGAAATTATCAACGAATGAGAATTTTATAAAATTAGACTTTTTGTCCAAATGATTGATAAATCATCGCGTCAATGATTAAGCAGTGTTGCAGTTCAGCCCTTGTAAACGAACTTGACTAATAATATAATAAAACAGGTAAAGTGACAAATTTGACAACCCTGCATTTGTAGAAAGCTTGCATTACTGTGATTCCAACTATAACGAACCTCTTCAGCATACGTCTATACGTTAATTAATATTCTATAATTTTACTAAAAACCATCTTGAAAATTATTGTAATTTAATCCATCATTTGATAATTATTTGTAAATGTGTTATTAATTATATAAGAATCAAGATAGTCTGCAATGCCTCGATTATTAATATATTATAAAAATATAAATGTAATATTCAAGTAAGTGTCTTAATTTAATATTTTACTTGGTTAAAGTAATAAAATAACAATTTAAGCAATGTATGAACATAATGTATTTAATGTTTCATCTATATCGCTGTAGGCTATAAATGCTATAGGTCTAAACGGTTCAGATCTATAGTTTTTTGTTTTTTACAAACATACAATATTATAAAACTTTCAATAAGCATATTTTAACAATCCTTCTTAATTCGTTTTATGAATATTTAAAAATTATTTCTTTTTTATTTTTGTTCTTTAAATTTTACACTATTTATGAATTACTATTAATGTTTTGTTAGTAACTTAAAGTAAACAATATTGTCTTCTTGAATTTATACGAATATTTTTAGTAATTAAGGTTTCATGGTTTCATAGGAACGAAATTTATTTATTTTTTATTTCGAATATATTTTACAAAAGTAATCTGCTTTGCATTTAAAAGTTTTATTGGTAAATTTATTTTAAACATTCATAAAGAATAATATAATGGCTTAGTTATTCATGGAATTGTAGTAGATACTAAATTTTCAATTCAAGTTTCATTTTATTAAACTGTTTTTAAACTGTTGATAACAAAATAAATAGACCTACACAATTTGTGATTTATGAACGCAGTTTGTTAGTTCGTCATACCCTGTTATGTCCTGCACTCCATAGCTGTTGAAGGCTGTTGATCTTTTACATAAAAACGCTAGATAATTCAAGGCTTTTCAAATTTTTTAATTATTAATTTTAATTTTTGAATTAAGTACACCCCTACTCCAAACATAGTTCATCAAGAAACAGTACAATAAATTTTCCCAAAAGTTATGAATTCTCCTTGATTGTTTGGAGAGTATAACGAAATTCTTATATCCTGGAGTGGATAGTTGGATTAGATGTATTGTAGCATTATCAAGCTCCATTATCCACTTAGGGTTTATCCCAGGGTTAATGGGTCAGTAGTAACAATAATGGCGAAATGTGTTAAATCGAATGTTGTTGTACAATACGTCACGCCCAAAATGTAGGTTACAATTTAGAAGCCATAACGGGTAGAAATTTCACCGATACGAGTCATACAGACGTAATAATTTCAGATTTGAGTAAATTAAGTTGTGAAAAGACTGTTGATAAAATAAATAGACCTACACAACTTGTGATTTATGAACGCAGTTTGTTAGTTCATTTTGTTCATTTTGTTTTATACTTTTATGAAAAATGTGTTTTTCTTTTATTAATCACATTAAGTCTAATTTGGCTGGCCGTTGGTCTAATGGTCAGCGTAATGCCAAGAGTCCCGGGTTCGATTCTCGGTCAGATTTGGCACGTTTCATCTATGTATCTACGTACACTCGAAGACTTTTGTAGACTTTTTTTGTCATCAGTCTCTTAACTGGTTTGATGCAGTTCTCCAAGCTGTTCTATCTTGCGCAAGTCGTTTCATATCTACATACCTGTAACACCCTACATCTTTTGTAATTTGCTTTATAATTATATTCTAACCTTTGCCGCCTCCTACAATTCACACCCTCAATATTACTCTTCATTATTGATAGACCAATACCTGAATGTCTTAAGATATGTCCCACTAGCCTATCCTTTTTTCTGGTAAGATGCTTCCATATACTTCTTTTTTATCCTCTCGCCTAAGAACCTCTAAATTACTTTAGAGGTTCTTTTACTCTTCCTTTATACAGCCCTTGTCACCCACGTTTCACTCCCGTATAATGCTACACTCCAAACATAGTGTTTCAAGAAATCTTTCCTAAAAAACAAGTGGAAAATAATATAAATGTGGAAGATACTCCAATATTGTTATAATACAAGAAACTGTAAAACATACGTAAACATTTCATTGAGATTTTCAGAAAAGTGATCTTTTATATAATTTTTACTGAGAGAATAAATATTTTAAAAATGTAAAAAATCTGCTGAAGTAGTACCCTATATAATTTTCAGGTTAAAAAATAGAATGACTTATCTTGTTTAATAAAAAAATGATAATATCGTTTTCTAATCCTGAGGCTAATGTAGTTAACTATAACTCATTTTCTTTTACATTAAATTATATTAATAGGCCTAATCTACTTTATTCCAGTTGATATAACATACAGAAATTCCAAAAATGTTGTAAGCTGATTTTTAATTAGGTTTAAGATCTCTAAACCATTCGTGAATTAACATGTTATTGTATTATCCTTTAAAATAAAAATGACACAAACATTAAGTTTCTAATCGCTGTTATTTTTTTTTTTTATTTTAAAAATAACAGAATTAACGTTGAGTATTCTGTTACATAAAGTATTACAACCAGACCGTAATAAAACAGGTGTTATATGTCTCTAGAATTAAAAAATTACAGCATATGGTGGAGTCACCTGCACACTTCGGTTTTTTTTAACTTTAACAAACATTTTTATTAATTAAATTCAATGACTTTACTAACTTAACCAACCCTTTTTGACACCTAAAGTTCATCTAAATAAAAAAGTGTTCGTAATATTATTTATACATCTACCCCCAGATAGATGAAGGGGTGTTGAAACGGAAATATTAGTTACTAAAAAGTAATCATAATGTCAAATGAATTAGTTATTTAGATAACTAGATCCTACTGTAAGAAATTTAACAACTCAATTACAGTATTGAATTTGTAATAGCGTTAATAGGGGATACTTTTTCAAATCATGTAAGGGTGAAATTTTATCTTAATTCAATTAATTAAATTATTGGAATAACCTTATCACGCAATAACCTAATCCAAGCTAGACGTTTACATTTTATTCGTAGTTTTATAACTATCATAATAAACCATGGTATGTTCAATATGAAAAAATATTCTAAATTTTTAAAAAGTTTGTTTCATTAAATTAACAGGTCTCTACTCCAGTGTTTTTTGAGGCGTCTCGTGATATTTCGCGATTGATGTAAGATGGAAAGTGAACGTTCAAGTGATTTATCATGTTTTTGTGGCTTGGGAAACAGTTTAATAAGAGTTAAATAGAATTTTGGTCTAAATTCATATAAACATGTCATTTTTAAACTTTCATTTGAACAAGACATTTGAAATGAGTATGTTTCTAACTTAAAAGGATCCTTGTACTACAAGACGTAATTTTTCAGAATGGAATACCTGTATGGGTTGAAAATTAGAATGTTTAGTTAAGCCGTAAAATTTGGGAATCTTTAAATAATGTAAGTTTCAAAAGAGAACAATGTATGAGTCAACAGTTAAGGTTGAATGGAGTAAAATTATTGGTTTTGTCTTATATATTCTGTAATCAAAATTGAGCGTAAATTCTTTGTATTTAACTTATTACTTAAGATACTTTTCTTTTGCTAAACCGACATGTATATGAGAAAACAGTTTAACTCAAAATTTAAGATTTAACCGATTTAAATTATTGGACTGGTCTAATTAGATAGTAGTCTACTATAATCAAAATTGAGCGTAAAATTCTTTGTATTTAACTTATTTCTTAAGATTTTTATCTTTTGCTAACTGACATAGGGCCTACGTATGAGTCAACAGTTTAACTAAAAATTTAAGTTAATAAGTTAATAATTTAAATTCTTGGACTTGACTTATAGGAACTGTAATAAAAATTGAGCATCAAATTCTTTCTATATAACTTACTTCTTAAATTTTTTTCGTTTACTAAACTGAAATAAATGCATTAACTGTAAAAGCAGAGCACATTAATTAATTATGATAAAAATATTTAATTTTCCTTTATATTTTAATTTATTCTGAAACAATACATTATTGTTTATTCTTAAAGTAAAGCTAATAACAAAACATAATCAGTAATACCCTTGTACATTTTAGTTATAAGAAAACAATTCGTAATTATGTTGGTTCATGTAAGAAAAAATATTGTAAATACTACTTTTAAGTTATTATAGAATATAAAATTTATACAACAATGTGAAAATTTGTAATATAAAATATATAAATAATATTTATTAGGTTTGTAGATATTGTGTATAACCAGCTTTATATGATATAACATAATAATTATTATTAATATAATAATAAAATTAATATAAATAAATATTAAAGAATATTTTATGTTGCGTATATTTCATGTGTACATATCGGAAAGAAAATTAAAGTGATATTAATGCGATATTATATAAAATAAATTATTATAGTAAGCTTATTTAAGAAAATGTTTTTATTGCTCCTTTATTCCTGTTTAAATTGTTTGTCTTGGTAATACAGAAGCTGCCACTTATTATGATCATGTTGGTGGATTTTCGATTGCACTAAGCGGCGAGCATTGTATCTGAAAATCGCGTCTGCAACAGCCTAACCGGCAAAAAGATTAGAAGTTAAAGGTAAGCTTATTGGTGACACCAAATGCGTGGTTAAAAAACACATAAAATGACTTGACAAAAAAGTCAGGAAAAGTAAAAATAAAATGAAATTTCAAGTAAAATAGAAAAATAATCTGCCCATAACAGGCAGGTGGAGTGTTAAATTTTATTTTTACTCGATCTGCTAGTTCCTGGACGACAAATATTAGTTGTTTCTTTTCATACGGTTAGCCAATTACATTAACTAGAAACAGATCGAGTGCAAATAATTTAACTCTCCACCTGCCTGTTATAAGCAAAAATGTCATATCTTTGCTAAAATTCATATGCTATTATTGTGTTATTGCTATCAAAATGTTGGGAATAAGCGTTCTAGAGAATAGAATTATTTCTATAAATAAAGGGTGATTCAAAAAGAGCGCCGGTTTTTAAACGGCTGGAAAATTTTTGTTTATCGGTTGGCAACATTGTTTGACCTCATTTCTATTTTGGAGAACATTCCGATTGACGATTCAGTTGTAGTTTCTCTTGTATGCACAGCGAGTGACAGTTTGGTGCGGCTTTTGGTCGGGCGGTGTCATCGGCCCTTACTTTTTTGAAAATCAAGAAGGACAAGCCGTGACAGTAAATGGAGACCGATACCGTACGATGATTAGGGAGTTTTTGTGGCGTCATTTGGATGGAATGGACATTGACGAGTTGTGGTTTCAGCAGGATGGTGCCACCTGTCACGCTGCACGAGAAACAATGTTGTTGCTCCGTGAACGGTTCCAGGATCGCATCATTTCTCGTAATTCCGACCATCAATGGCTACCAAAGTCGTGTGACTTGACGCCTTGTGACTTTCCTCTTTGGGGTCATCTGAAGTCATTGGTGTATGCCAATAAACCCCGAAACATCAATGACTTGAAGGAGGAAATTCGACGGGTTATCGGGCAAATGGAAGTCGAAACTTGTCGTGCAGTAATATCCAATTTCATGGACAGAGTTGATGCGTGCCAGCGCAGTAGAGGAGGACACATGCATGACATCATTTTTCATACATAAAATCGGAAGGAAAGATGAACTTGTTGATGTATTTATTTTCAGTTTTTCAATAAAATAAATCTCTTAATTTGATATATCAAAACCGGCGCTCTTTTTGAATCACCCTATATGTAATAATTTTTTAGTCATCAAAAATATATACAATTGAAAACAAAATAAAAAACAACAAAAACTTTTCCAAGATTTTTACAAAAAATTAGGAGGAATTTATCCGTGAAAAGCTATTTCAAATCATCCGAATTATATTCTTCATGCCAAATTTTTTTTCTTTTTTTAAGTAAATATTTAGCTCATAATGACCTCTTCTAATAATTTCTTCTGCAAAAAGTGGAGACAGCAGTACTTAACTTACCATGCAAGAAACAAAAAAAGAAGTGAACTACTAACTAAACTATATGGAATTCATATATATTTCAATGTAATGAAATAAAAATAATGTGTAGTACTTTTTAAAACACTCTCATGTTTAGAAAATATATGTTATAATAAACATGTCAAACATGACAAATATTTCACCACTAACACTCATGCTTAAAAACCCGGAAACGGAAAATTACGCGCAAAACGATAGATAAAACTCGAAGAGCTTAGCACGGTATTTTGGGTACATCTTGAACTGCGAAGACCCTGAAGAATTATTTGACATTGACGAGGATACGGAGATTAAGACTCCATCTGAAAATATCCTCCCACCGACTTTCGCTGAATTCCAAACTACCCTAAAAGAACAAAAGAATAATAAAGCATCAGGAATAGATCACACAACATCAGAACTTTGGAAATATCCTCCACAGAAACCCAAAATCCCTCGACAGAAATATTGTGGGAATCTGGAATACGGAGGCCCTCCGATCCCACTGGAAAAATGCTCTGATTCATCCAATTCACAAAAAAGGAGACAAATCTATCAAAGAAAACTACAGAGGAATTTCCCTGCTAGACTGTACTTACAAAATTCTCTCAAGAATAATCTATAATAGCGTTAAAGACCAACTGGATAAAGAACTGGGGGAATATCAGGGAGGTTTTCGCCCATGTAGAAGCTGTCCTGAACAAATAATCACAATGAAATTGGTCATCGAATACTACAAAATTCGAAATAAACAGCTGATCTCATTCACTGATTTCAAAAGAGCATACGATTGCATACGCAAAAAATCTCTCCTAAAAATCTTGTGAAACCTTGGTCTACACCTGAAACTGATTAAAATGATAGGATTAAAGCTCACAGACACAAAATCCCGAGTGAAATTTAGAGGTGAACTTTCTGACCCTTTTTAAATTAGAACAGGGCAGGGAAAACATGTTAAATAATAACGAAACGGGGCGACGATTTGAAAATTGAAAAAATATCGTGGCCGGTGGGTTTTTCGGGTAGTTCACCATCGACGATATAACGTCACTTGGGGTTTAAAGGGTTTAGAAACGCCAGGAGAAATTAAATTGATCTAATTAAACATGATCCATAATGATGGATTCGGAGAAAAGAATTAAAATTTGATACAGTTAAATAAATTAACAGAAATATTGCTTGTTATAATAAAATATACAATTGAAGTTATTTCTAAGTTAAGTCAAGAAAACTAGTACGTAAAATTTGAAATAATATTGTCCAGTAATAATGCTGCCAAGTAAAATAGGTAAAAATCTATTAAAGCGTTGATTTTACAACAAAGAAAAAAAGGAATGGACTAAGCCACTTTAATGCAAATTTTATACAAAAATATTCATACAGATAACAATCGAAAACTTATTTAAAATTCGCTACAAGTGAATAAAATATTCCTAGAATTAAAGACTAAAAGAAGCTTTTCACTTTATTTAAGAGCACGATTCAAGAACATGGTTTGAATTATTGTGAGGAGATGTAGCCCGATCTTGCTCCTATACATAGCACATTACATATACTGTAATAACAAAGATTATATTTCTTATACTACCATAAAAGTGTAACTATTATACCTTGTAAAGTAAGATTATCTTCATTCAAATTTCAGCCTACCTTTTTATGTTACCGTATAAAATTAAATAGGCCTATACTAAAATTATGTAATTGATAATTATGTTAATAATACCGACAGTATTTTCTTACTAAATTAGAATTAATTATAAAGCAAATGCTTTGAAGATTATTTTCAACAAAAGAATAAAATTTACATAAAATGATTTATTTTTGTATTCTTTCATCTGTAACACTGTCGGTTGTTTATAATTTATTGGGTTGTCACGAACAGAATAGAATATTTACTATGTACTATACTGTAACAACTAAGCTTAGATTCTTTCGGGATCTGGGTATGATAATAAACAGACTTACTATAAACTTATAATAATTAATTATTAAATTTTACCTACTAACAAATACAATTAGATAATTTTAATAAAATTAATTACAAAATATAAGCTTAACTAAATTTGACTATTAGATAATACCACTTAACACAATGAAAAGAAATGATTTACCTGTCCAAAATCATATTCGTACGTTTATAATTCGCACTCATTTTAAAATTAAAAATGTTTGTATTTTATAAATCTCAGCAGTGAAGTAACAATGAGACAATTATTGAATCTAAAGCGTGAACTCCAGTAATATTATATTTAATATGACTATATGAGAAACAACATTCACATTTTTTACAAAAACGAGAAAAAACAATTTATTTTATCGGTAGAATTGTATATTACCTTCAAATACCAAAATACTTGAGTTCTTCAATTGTACAAGAAAATTTAGGCCTATTACAGGTGTAAGCTGAACATTGTATCAGTGACAAAAATTCAGGAATAATCACATAAACATTGAACAAAAATATTCTATCAGTCTTTTGATATATGTTAGAGTCTTTAATTCTCCAGGTTATTAGGTTTTAGAATAGAAAAATTATTCAAAACTTATCATCTAGAAATTCCAAAATATGATCATAACATTATTTTCTATCTATTTCGTATACAGTATTAGATATAGCCTAATCTGTAAATTAATTAACATTACAGTTTCAAACATCTATTGAAGAAATCCTGGTAACATTCAAAAATTTATAAATAAACTTAGAATGCATAAAATTAATTAACGTGTATTTCTTACCACCATTTTGTGAAATTAGTTCTCCTGTGCTTACAATCTCATTAACATAAAAATAAGTTTACTCTTTAAATTTTATGGTTACTATAAAATTTGTTTTAACATTTTTGTTATAACTATTTATACGCCGATAAAATTGTAGTTTTCAGTTGATTTTAAGTAATTTTTAAACATGATTATAAGTACTTCGTTGCTGCATGTTGAAATTTGTGAACGTCATAGGTTTGTACGTCAAGCTCGTCAACCAAGCCTGTATATTTAAAATTTATTCTTTGGGCAACAAAGAATAGACTAATAAAGATACCGAAAATAATTAATTTACGAAATCGGTATTAAATTTAGAATAGGTCCCGTGGTTAAGTAATTTAAATAATTTTTAAGTTATTTCAGTCAATGTGAAAATACATAATATAATTAATTTCATCTAATATTTTTAAATTATATATTTTTCTGATAGGAGTTTTCTTAAGTGTTTCTTAGATACCTTTAGGTAAATACCGAAACATTTCTTTTTGTCTCCGTGTAGCCTACTAGTTTATACTCTCATTCCATTCCTCAAATTTAGCCTATCATTCATAAAAATGTATTTTATTTTTTCTGGCAAGAAAATTTAAAAAAACTGTCATATAAATCGTAAAATATAAACAACGATATATGGGACATCATAACACTGTGATGTGATACTTCCACTGGGTGATTTACTTCAACCATCCCATTATTTACTGAATGATAGTATTTTTATAATTTTTTTTATTTGTTTATTTAACGTCGCATCAACTACTGTGATCATTAGCGACGACTTTGGGTTACAACTGTGAATGATGAAAATGATTTTTTTGAACGTATGAAAATGCCGTGCCTGAGTGGGATTCGAACCCAAGACCGCAAGATGAAAGGCAAGCACGTTACCAAATACGCCAATGCGGCCGGCTACTTTTATAACTATTGTCTGTGACACATGTTTATTGTTTTTAGATTGAAATAGATTACAGATCACCTGATTCCAATAAAAAAATACACGGTGAAAATCCTTTTTTTTACTTTATTTAATATGCTACTGTAGAATACAACTAGCAAAAACGTTCACAACTAAATTACCAAAAAAAATTCAACCGCGTTAATAACTTTGAGGAGGACACCGACCAGCGATAGCTCTCCAGATAACGATAAATGTATTCGTTTAAATTATATTTTTTTTTCTATTTTTCTTGTTTTTTTATATATTTATTTTAAAAATCACTATATAATTTTGATTGTTAATATTAATTAAGAACAGTATAATATGTTTTCATGTTATAATTTGTTAATTACACCATTGGGTTGTAATTTTTTCATGAGTTGTATCTATTTTTGATAAGTTGCATTTATTGTTATTTATAACAGATTATGCATTTTAAAAAAAGTTACATGAAAAAAAAAATTATATTTTTGTGTACGTAATAATGTTAAGTTGCGTTACAGTAGCCTATCATGTCTCTACTTCATCGGCGTTTCAGTCGTCTTTGTATGATTCCTGGTAGTTCTGCAGAATTCATACTGTATATTAAGGTATTGTTATGATTGTGTTGTTTGTTTTGAACCTACGGTACAGTTTTAGATATGTATCGTTGACGTAAGGAACGCGTTAATCATCATGTAGTGTTTTATTGGATACGTAATTTGGGCAATTAGTAATCAGTCGTAAGAATTTACTTTGAAAACGTTGTATTCGTGAAATTACTGATGGCTTTACCGCACCATAAATTTGACTACCATACATCCAGATCGGTTGAAGCATCGCCTTGTACGTCAAGAGCTTTGAACCCATGAGTAGTTGATGAAAATTCATTTATTTTATGTAGAAGAGCAAAAGAACATTTTTATCCTGATATTTATAACTAAACTAACTCACGTATTTAATCGGCAGAATTATGAGCTAACAATGTACAGTCATGATATAATGACACCATGACAACTGGTGAACTATAAAATATTATTGTGCAATAGTCTAATTAATTATTTATAAATTATACCTACAGTATTAATACGTGCCGAATGTACTCTGTGCTATATTACCTTCACATTCTATCATTCATCCATGAAAACAAAACAGTCCTGCCGTCGATTAAATACTTCTTTTGGTTTTTAATATTAACTAATCAACTTATACTTGATTTGATTACTTCTTGTTAGTATTGTAAAGTTCTTATTGCTGGTTCTGCAACATTTTAAGGCATGAAAGTAGAAAATTTATGTTTCTTTATATATAAATTGAATTTCGGTATTATGTACTAGCCTAAATCACTTTTTCTGGAAGACTAGTCTTCCAGAAAATTATTTATTAAAAAATTATTTTATCAGTAAAATTAAAGTAACTTATTTAGTACTTTATTTGCAATTGATAAATCATGTATTAAAATTACAGGGTCATCGCAAAATTTAGCATATATTTTGAACCAATTTATTTACTATTAGGAAAAATTCACAATATTGTAGTACAACCAGTGAATGAGATAAATATGAAATGAAATAAAGTGTGCTTTAAGACTTAGAGGAGATCACCACTCAGTAGTGGACCCCAGATGGAAAGTTTCTGTGAACGGTTTAAATAATTGTGTGTACTATCGGAAATTATTTGTTACAAAATGATGTTCCTACTCCATCGTCGGCGTAAACGTTTCCGGGTATTTTCAAGAAGGTATGGTAGGTTGCGTACAAGTTCATTGCTATGATGAGATAATTTCTTACGAAATTTTGTGTAAATTTTACGAAATATGTCGTTTACGTACGGAATTTCGAGGTTATTGGTAACGATAAAGGGGAAATTTGTAATTTGTCGTAAGAATTTTGACTGAAATCGTTGGATTTTTGAAATAAGAGATGTCTTAGCAGTTCCATAGATTTGGCAGGCATATATCCAAACAGGTTGGAAATAAGCTTTATACTTAATAAATTTAAGATGCAGTGGTAATTTAGACAGTTTAGAAAATAAAGAGTAAAATCGTTTTCGTCTGTCGTCTAAAGTTTTCCGTTAAACATCTACACGAGTACCAAATTAAAAGTAAAAAGCGGGAAGATTATCTTTTAAACACGGGCTAATTCAATCTGTGATCTTTTTGCACGTAATATAGTAATTAGCAAACCCAATTTATTGTTATCATAAAATCTTTTTAATTTATTGACATACTTTTTAAACGAAACAGGATTTATTTAGGTTAAATATTTAGTAGGCTTTTATGTTTAAAATAAAAGGTATACATTTATTTAATTTATAAAATTAGCGGCGTCTTAAAAAGCGAAAGAACCGTGGATAAAATCAACAATATAAACTTCACATAGTTTGATGTAATATGAAGATACGATATGAATCAGAAAAGGTGTTTCAATATTATGAATGTAGGAGGTTAGAACGATAACCGATGTATTCTTCGGAAGAAGAAAGAAGATAGCGCTGCAAAAGAAGAACAAGAATAAGAAGACTGCCAGAAGCTCATGCTGTACAGAGAAAGAAGTCGGTAACGTTGATTTATGTACTTGTTTTCACCATTAACTGGTCTAAATATACAGTATTTAACAACAGCTTCCTGCACCACTGGACCGCGCGATTGGTTTCACGCCTTCGGGGACAACCCCGCGCCTTTAATAATGATATAGACTTGTTAATAATACACTACGTACTATAAATATATCAGACATTTGTATACTTACAGTACTTCTAGTGTTATTATACGTGAAGTTATTCACAACGTGCTTCTGCTATCCGCCGTTTTTCTTTTAAAATATACCTATCTATCTATGTATCTTTTTCTAACCCAATAGATTATAACATATTTCATCTTTTTCTTTCTCAAAGTCGGCTGGTTAACTTTCTTAAACACTGTTAGTTTCTTATATCACAATAAACCCGTTCTTTCACATATCGTAGCGAAGCAATTGAGCCACCTGTTTTTTGTTTCTTTATTTAAGTCCATATTTTATCCAACAGTTTCTGTTAGTAAGTTGTTTCAATTTTTTATTACTTTTACTATATTTCTTACTTTACTAATACTCGTATATAACGGCGGACATGAATAACGTTTAACGCTCGCAGATCCAAAATTATAAAGACCGAAACCAATTTATGTTTTTTATACTGTTAGATTAAAATCCTTTAAGGTGTTTGGTAACGTTTTATCATAATTATTCCGGTAAATTTGTAAACCATATTAATTTATACGTTTCAAATCTGTATTTTAAAAACAAATAAATTTTTATTTCTTATTTTTGATCAAAATACCGGGTGATTTTTTAGTCCTGTTACCCAATTTTTAATGTCTGGTAATTTTTTTCTAAGAAAGGGAAATTTCGTTTTGTGACACGAAGTTGGTAGCCCTACTCAACCGACATAGATACGGCATTGTGAGATGATTCTCCGTGACCTGTGTAAAATTTTGTGCTGTTTCCGGTCGTGTTAGGAACAGAATGTCTTTTACCCTAGAACAACGGGTTTCCATTCTTGAACAATATTTTTATTCGAAATCGTACGCGAGTGTAAAATAATAATTTCAAATTAAATATGTTGGTGTTCCTTCACCAGAAAAAATGTAAAATTCTAGGCTAACAAACTGATTTCGAAAGACAGGTAGTTTTTGCGACAGAAAACGTAGTGGTTTATTAACGCTCTTGACGGATGACGTTTTAGAGAATGTGAAAAAAAGATTGTTCAATTCTCCACGGAAAAGTTTACGAAAACTTTTCTCGCAAAAGGTTTGTCATATTCGAGTAATCAGAAAGCTGCTAAAAAATTAAAATTGTATCCGTACGCGGACGATTAGTCCGAGAGCTTCAGCCTCCAGATTTAAACAAGCGATTTTTATAGGGTAAAAGACATTCTGCTCGTAACGACCGGAAACAGCACAAAATTTTACAACAAATAGCTCAAGTAGAACCAACTAACACTGCTGCATCTATACCGGTTAAGTAGGGCTACCAACTTCATGTCACAAAACAAAATTTTCCTTCCTTAGAAAAAAATTACCAGACATTAACAATTGGGTAACAGGACTAAAAAATCGCCCTGTATAATGTAGGCTCAATAAAAATGATAATTGAATCATGCATTTTCATAATGGTGTAAGAAAAATTTTCGATTAAAAGCGTTTTATTACAAAAACACTAGTAAATGCTGTTTAATAATGGCACAGTAGTGGCAAAAGTCCGAACTCGAAAACCATCTGTGCAGGTGAAAACACTGAAACGCAAATTTAAATTTGTTTGTTTATACCTTCTCCTGTAAAATTTTGTGTTTTAACACTTACAACGTTTTAGAAATACACGATTCAATTAGAATTTTAAACATTCTATTGATATTGTCAATTCACTGACGAATAAACGGAGCGTTTATTAGTTCGCTACTCAAAATTTAGGAAAAAATTGATATGGGATAAATTTGGTAAAATTTAACTAAAATTATGTGCCCGTCTATAATAATGTATGAATTAGGGATTCCCAAAAATAAGTGTGTAAAATACCTCGGATTGTATAGTTTGAATGAATACTAACATGGAGAACCTACATCAAGAACAAACCCTTCAACTTGACAGCATATTCCAATAACTTTACTGCCTAGTAAAGTTTTAAATTGGCGTTCTATTCCCTTCAGGTCTGGTTTTTTCACCACTCATCTTCATCTATTATCCTTCTCGCCGGATGCGTTATCAGTAATTGCAAAACAGCCAGACGAAAAACCAAAAACAAAATCTTCTTGCAATCAAGGATTAGGCTCCCGCCTGTTCCAACTGACAACAGCGACAAAACTTTTGAACCATTGCCATTTCTTGCGTGGTCTCCCATCGTTTCTCCACCGATCCGTTCTATGTTGCAAAGCATTAATGAGCTCCTTCCGTCAGAAATTTTCTCTACGTGCTCTCTCCATCGGTTTCGATCTTCTGCAATCTTCCCATTCAAATTGTAAACATCCAATTTTGTTCTTATGCTCTTATTTCTTAGTTGATCGCTACGACTGCAACCCTTTTTTCTTCCCCGAAATCGCATTCTTGCCGCCTGTACTCCACTCTCTTGTGGTCTGGTAATAATTCATGACTCACTTCTATAGAGTGGGACGGGGCAGCCAAGTAGTAATTTCTTGATCAAATTTTCGATAACAACCAAAAATATTAGGGCTACTGTAATAATCTATAACACAGACCAATTTATCTAAATATTTAGAAAAGCAGCAAGAAGATAAAATTCATAATTAGGCTATATAAATGAACTTCACGATAATTTGTTTCTTTATTGCGAGACAACTACAATACATTGCTAAATTTCTAGTAAAATTTTATTTTCATTGTTGTGTTAGACTAATTTAAATAATTATTTAACACTGAAATCTTAAATTTTATGTTTAAAGTCTTTAAGTTGAGATTTCCAAAATTAATTTTTTGCTTTTGTATCAAGTTGCTTTCAACATGTCTGATATTTTTTGACTTGAGTCCTTCAAACTTATTATCGAATAACAGATCTATAACGTAAATCATTCTAAAATTCACAGAAGTACTCCAAATGTGTATTCCAAATGGGTTTCGTTTTTTACAAGTAGTATTTCCAAATGGGGTTTAAAACTGATTTTCACAGATTCATTTTATTTCATATATTGACCAAAAATAAATAAATTTTACAAAGATTTAAATCAAGTTACGAGCAAGAGAATTCTTTTTACTAATTTTACAAATAAAGAAGGCTTACTTACGCCAGTAATATGAAATCAAAAATGAAGAAAAAAAGAAATACGTTGAAGGCGTGTAAGAATAAGAAAAATATAACCAGTTTAAAAAATCGAGACAAAATAAAATTCTAGTATATTTTATTTGCCCTCCAAAAAAGTGTTTATTTTCTTGTAAACACCTTGTAATAATTATTACCTTTCTAGAAGGTACATAATATATCAACTTGCTTTTAATGCAGAGACATAAAATTTATTTTTAACTGAAGGCTTAATTTTCATTTGTATACTAGGTGTTGAAAGATTTAGTAATCTGTTTACACTTTTAATATAGAAAAGTGTAAGTAATAAAATGTAATTTTTATTTGAATAATAAACTGGTTTCTTTATAACTATTGGCTAGTTGTAACAAATCTTTTGAATAATTTTTTTCTGTAAGCTACTATAGATTGCTTTGTACTGACATTATTTAGTTATCCTAACAAGTAATTAAATCGTATTACGATTAGACCTTTATTACTAAAAATCTGGTGTGAAACACTCACACAACTTTTTCTTGCCAGTGCAAATAATTAACAATAAACCTAACATTAGTAATAAAACATTAGAAATGAACAAAAACCTAACCTTAAAAAACATTAGTGAAATATGCAAAATTAAAATCGAACTGACTTTGGCTTAAAAATACGGAAAATCGCTCATTCACGCTAAACTATGCACTGTACAAAAAAATACTTAAAATAAAAGTTGTAGATCTCTTAATTTCCTATAAATTTAATTATATACACTTTTGTCGTAAAATGCATTCTAAGGCCGAAATCTTAAAAAAATAGATTTTTCACACGTTTTCGTGAGAAAAAAACAGAAACTTGCTAATTACCGCTAAACTAAGCGTTATACAAAAAAATGTTTGAAATAAAGGTTGTAGGTTTTTAAAGTTTCTACAACTTTTATTATATAACGTTTTGCGCTAAAATGCATATTAAAGCCGCAATCTTAAAAAGAAAATGCTTTTACATAAAAACAGCCTCACGCAGAATTTCAGCAAACATGGCGCCTACCCTATCTTGTAGAGCATAAAAAAGGTAGTAAACCAGGCGATTTTTAAAAAAATCGTAGGACCAGTTTTTGAGAAAATCGCAAAAAAGTGAAAAATTATACGAATAAACTACTACTTCCGGTTGACCGATTGTGATGAAAAAGTTCGTGTCGGGTCCGGTAGTAGTATGTAACTTAAGTTTCAAGTTTCAAGTTCGTAGGATGTTCCGTTCTTGAAATATTCTGTTCACACACACACACACACGCACGCACACACACACACACACACACACACACACACACACAGACACACACACAGAGCAATCGCTAAAAACATGTTTTTTGGGTTCAGGGGGTCTGAAAACGTATAGATCCGGTGAAAACTCGATTTCGAAAAATCGACATGAAAACAATACTTTCCTTTCTATGTATTCATATGGGCAAGAGAAAGTAAAAAGGTATGAGTATTACCATAAATATCATTAATGCAGTGGAACCTCGATATTGTAAAAACCTCGCTTTAACGATTTCTTTACGGCATCATGAAATTTTAATAAAACAACCAATAAATTTACCTCTATTTAACAAATTTGTACCTCGATATAACGAAATAGTAACATACTGCACATAGTATACTGTAGTATCATACCATAATTTTTGCTACTATTGTTTTATAAAAATACAATTTAAATTGGTACTGTATTTTAGAATTCTCTGTGGACTTTAAGGTAGATTCTTGTAATTTCCGTACTTCAATAAGTAGGCCTACCTGTATGTATTTTTGAATATTATTTAAAAATGTGAAACCTTTTTTAACAGTAATAGCTTATTAAAACACAAAAAAAACCAACAGAAAATAACTCACTTTTATAAGCAATAAATTAACATTTAAATTTAAATACCTAATCAAAAAATATCAATAGGTATCAGAAACTAAAAAAATCGTTTAATATTATTTTTATAATCGATTTAAATAAACTTTCAGTGTAAACTTAAACTTTATTAAAGATTATTTTTACAATTATTTTTTTACAGCACCATGACTTTTTAATAAAACTACCTGTAAATTTACCTCTATTTGACGTAGGCCTATCTGTTCCTCGATATAACGAAATAGTAATTTACCATGTGCAGTATTGTATAATAGTATTATACAATAATTTTTACAACTACTGTTTTGTAAAAATACTAAAATTTAAATTGGTTCTGCATTTTGGTATTCTCAGTGGGCTTTATAGTAGATTCTTGTGATTTCCGTACTTCAATAAGTAGACCAACCTGTCTGTATTTTTGAGTATTATAGGGTGATTCAAAAAGAGCGCCGGTTTTGATATATCAAATTAAGAGATTTATTTTATTGAAAAACTGAAAATAAATACATCAACAAGTTCATCTTACCTTCCGATTTCATGTATGAAAAATGATGTCATGCATGTGTCCTCCTCTACTGCGCTGGCACGCATCAACTCTGTCCATGAAATTGGATATTACTGCACGACAAGTTTCGACTTCCATTTGCCCGATAACCCGTCGAATTTCCTCCTTCAAGTCATTGATGTTTCGGGGTTTATTGGCATACACCAATGACTTCAGATGACCCCAAAGATGAAAGCCACAAGGCGTCAAGTCACACGACCTTGGTGGCCATTGATGGTCGGAATTACGAGAAATGATGCGATCCTGGAACCGTTCACGGAGCAACAACATTGTTTCTCGTGCAGCGTGACAGGTGGCACCATCCTGCTGAAACCACAACTCGTCAATGTCCATTCCATCCAAATGACGCCACAAAAACTCCGTAATCATCGTACGGTATCGGTCTCCATTTACTGTCACGGCTTGTCCTTCTTGATTTTCAAAAAAGTAAGGGCCGATGACACCGCCCGACCAAAAGCCGCACCAAACTGTCACTCGCTGTGCATACATTTCCCTTTCATTAACCACGCGAGGGTTTTCTAAACCCCACATACGGCAGTTCTGTTTATTAACAAAATCGTTTAAGTGGAAGTGCGCCTCATCACTGAAAATGATTTTGTTTGCAAAGGTGTCATCATCCTGCCGTTCTCAATACCCAGTCAACAAACTGTCGTCTCTTCTGGTGGTCTGCCACTTTCAAATGTTGCGTCAACTGAATTTTATACGGGTGATATTGGAGATCGTACCGAAGAATTCTCCGTACAGAAGAACATCGTAAACCCAATTGTTGAGAACGGTGACGTATTGATTTTGCTGGGCTAACAGCCACACTGTCACAAACCAACGCAACGTTCTGCTCAGTTCGGCCAGAACGACGACGTCCAGAACTTTTAAGGTCGACTGTTGAACCCGTCTCAAAAAACTTTTTCATGAGCTTGCAAACTGTTGATTCATTCGGTGCTTCATTACATCCTAGAGTACCACGAAGTCGCCTGACAGTAGCCGCATAACTCTCTCCACTCTAGTAAAATGTTTTGACGATTAACACTCGTTGTGCAATACTAAACTTCTCCATGGTTAGACACAGACTGCGAGAGTACTACACTGCGAACAAGAGAAACTACAACTGAATCGTCAATCGGAATGTTCTCCGAAATAGAAATGAGGTCTAACAATGTTGCCAACCGATAAACAAAAATTTACCAGCCGTTTAAAAACCGGCGCTCTTTTTGAATCACCCGTTATTTTAAAATGCAAAACCTTTTCTGAACGTAATGCCTTAGTAAAACCCAAAAACAACAGAAAATAACTCACTTTCACAAACAATAAATAAATTAACGTTTAAAATTAAATACTCTATCAGAAACTAAAGAATGTGTTTATGATTAATATATTTAGGCTATAACCGATTTAAATAAAGTTTCAGTTATTATTTACTAAATTAAAAATACTAAAATAAATTAGGCTAACGATATTATTACGATTTTTTAACTTTTTTACACCACCGTGAAATTTTAATGAAACTACCTGTAAATTTACCTCTATTTAACAAATCTGTACCTTGATATGAGAATGAAATACCTTAATGAAAAAAATAGTGACATACTGCACATGGTAAATTAAATTGGTTCTGTATTTGAAATTCTCTGGTAGACTCTTATGATTTCCGTAGTACTTTACCTATACCTTTAAAAAGTACTTGGCTGTTCTTTTGAATGTTTAAAAATGTAAAACCTTCTTTGAACCTAATACCTTAATAAAACCCAAAAACAACAGAAACTAATTCACATTTTTAAGCAATAAAAATAAATTATTAACGTTTAAAATAAAATATTCTAATATCAGAAATTAAAGAATGCGTTTAAGATTAATATATTTATAATCGATTTAATTAAAGTTTCGGTTATTATTATGAAATTAAAAATAATTAAATAAATTAACGATTATTATTACGATTTTTTAATTTGTTTTTTTACGGTACCTAAATATGTACCTCGACATTACGAAATAGTGACATAAATCACTATGAATAGTGACATAAATCACTATGAATAGTGACATACTGTTGTGTATTGTAGGTATACAATAATTTTTACGATTACCGTTTTGTAGAAATACTAAAATTTATATTGGTTAGTATTTTGAAATTCTTTGTAGTAGACTTTAAGATAGATTGGACCTAATCGGTCTTTGATTAATATCTATGATTGGTGGACTTTAAGGTAGATATAAGTAACTATAAAGATTATTAAAGATTTAAATAAAGTTTCAGTGTAAAGTGAAACTTTATTTAAATCTTACAGTATTTCCTACTTCCCATTCCCAAAATTTTTTACTTTCCCAGGAAATGCTCTTTACCCTCCTCTTCTTTCGAATGACATAAGAAACATACACGAGCAGAACTAACCCTATGAGGACCATAGTTAAGAGATACCATAGAACTTCTACATCTAAAAATTATGCCCATAAAATTCCAACAGTAATCATCCCATAAATATAATTCTGTTCGGGAATATACGAGGTGTGGCTATTAAATAACGAGACTGACGTTGTAAAAAATTTTATTTTTATTTTATACGTAATCACTTATTGTCACCTTCAATATACACTCCTCTATTCCTACAACGCTCCATGCGAATATTTCATTGGTGGAAACAGTGCTGGAAGTCATCATCTGTCAGCTTCTTTAGGACACGTGCCGCTTTCTCTTTTACAGCTTCCACAGACGCAAATCTTGTCCCTTTTAATGCAGAGTTCACCTTAGGGAACAGGTAGAAGTCACATGGTGCAAGATCTGGTGAATAAGGTGGATGTTCTAACATTGAGATGCTGTACTTGGCTAGGAACCTCTTGACAGATAACGCGGAATGAGCTGGCGCATTGTCTTGGTGAAGAACCCATCCTCCAAGACAATTTGCCTTTCCACATTTCGGGGCGTTTTTCCTTACTCTTTGACGTAGTTTAGAAAGTACCTCAAGACAGTAATTTTGATTAATTGTTTGATCTTCAGGAACCCCGTGAAGGTACACAATCCCATGGATATAAAAAAAATCATCATTGCTTTAAATTTTGACTTGCTCATTCGAGCTTTTTTGGCTCTCGGTAAAGTTCGGCTCTTCCAGTGGATGAATTAGCTCTAAGTTTCCGGATCATAAGTAAAAAACCATGTTTCATCTCATGTTATTATCGTTTCCAAAAAATTTAGGTCATTTTCAATCGCGTACAAAGTATCAGTATAAACATTTTTGAGAGCTTAATTTCAAACATTTTTGAGCGACACGTGTCCTGAAGGTGCTGACAGAAGATAACTTCCAACACTGTTTCCACAATGGAAAAAACGCATGAAGCGTTGTAGGGATAGAGAAGGAGTGTATATTGAAGGTGACAATAAGTGATTATGTACAAAATAAAAATGAAATGTTTTACAACGTCAGTCTCGTTATTTAATAGCCACACCTCATAAGTAAGGGTTTAGCATATTATATTGATTACATTTACGGGTTAATACTGTCAATAAATAGTATAGCCCTATATATGATACACATACAGAATATTTATTTTACGGTTAACTGAAAATGTTGTGAGTAGTATATCTAGTGTTTACTTTAGTAAACCCAAAATATTAAAAAGTAGGGGTATATCTTTATCAAGATGAATGAGATACTAAAAAGGAGAGTGTTTTGTATGAAAGAGGTTCTAGCACAGTAGCTTCACCAAGAATGGGTGAAAAGGTGACGATGATGATATTAGTAGTAGGGAATAAATAAAAGGTGAGGAAGGAAGGGAGACGAACTATGTTTACCGCATAAGTGAGATGTTGGCCTATCATAATATCAGACATAATAGACGAGTGACAAAATAGTTGAAGTATATTTTAGGTCAGGTAATCCAAAATCAGTACAAAAGGATATAAGCCTACTGTCCAGGATAGTGAGGTCGCTCAATCGGATTTAGTGCCACACCTCGGTCACATCACATCTTCGTGAGTCAGACACACCTGGCAGTTTTGGATACTAACTACTATGCCATTATAATAGTGTGTTGCTAGTCAATATACCTATACAAAGCCCATATAAATACTGTCTATAATCAGTATTGGACACTGAACGTATGTCATTTACGAATAACTATAGGTCTATACAAGATGACTAAGAAAATATCAAACAGATTTTCAATATGAAAATCCGAGGATCCAAGAATGGTATAAAGATAAATTATTTTACTTTTGCAGATAACCGGTTCTAGAAACAAGGAAACAGTAATATAATAAATCAACGTCTAAAAAGAAAAATCAGGACTACAGATTTCCTTCGAAAAATTAAATACATAAAGAACATAAAAATAGCCCTGCATCACTTTGAGACACAATACGGAATAAATTGGAAAAGTTGATAGCTTCAAGTACCTCGAGGAGATACTAAGCGAACAACAGCAGACGAGGAAATATGGCCAGTGCACTCCGAGGAAATTACCACTTGTTTAGCCTAAGAAGAAGATACTCTCAAGACAAACCAAAATTAAAATTTATAATACTATGATAAAACCTGTGTAACTGTACGCGAGTGAATGCCTTCAAATAACCGGGAAGGCTGGTTTAAGAGAATCAGAGAAATTTGAGAGAAAGATCCTTCGCAAGATAATGAATGTGAAGATAGTAGACGGACGCTGTAGACTACGAGGCCGAGAAAAACGTTTATTTGAAAGAATT
Source organism: Catonia carolina (assembly GCA_035578175.1). Lineage (NCBI taxonomy): Eukaryota > Metazoa > Arthropoda > Insecta > Hemiptera > Achilidae > Catonia > Catonia carolina. The sequence continues at coordinate 2,711,157 of JAQMRL010000028.1, read as the reverse complement.
AGAAAAGAAAACTACGAATGGTACTCTAACTTAAGTTACAAGTTTCAACTTCGAAGGATATTCTGTTCTTGAAATATTTTGTTTCCATACTGACATACAAAACAATCGCTGAAAACCTTTTTTGGGTTTAGGATGCCTGAAAACTCAATTTCGATGAAATGACATGAAAACAATACTTTCCTTCCCTACATATAGGGCAATAGAAAATGAAAATATAGACATAAGTAGAGCCAAAATATCCACAACTGTATTAACAAAATTTGTGGAACGATATGCCGACCTAAATTGGATTCGAATTTTCAAGATAACGTTTTCAATTTTTATTTAAACTGTGTAGGCCTATAATACGAAGATTTACAATATTTGAAGTACAAATATGGTTACTTTGGAAATGTTTCTTTATTTTAATTTAAAGTTATTGTAACATTATTCTCTTTCAAATAGTAAAAGTTTATATTCTTCGGAGAAATTAATAAGTTGAGCCTACAGTCAGTAACAACGTGCTTGGGATTTTGGGACACCTAGTACTTTTTAATACAGAAGCCTACCTCCCTTTCATATTATCCACTTTTGCTTCCTGCCTTGTCAAAAAAGACAAGTTACTTACTTTTTGAAAAAAGAACTAAAAACTGTCAATAGATTTTTAGGTCAGTTTACCGCCGTACACACATGAATGACCACTTTTTTGTTACTCATTCTCGTGAGTTAATGTAGTCTATAGTACGTGTTTTTATTATGCAAGTTAACAAAGAGGTGTAAAAACTTTTACGCATCTTAACGTCAGCTCGTGTTAGTGTGCATAATAAAAGACAAAATCTTCTAAAATAAATTTCAAGTTTAAAAATTTTTAGTTCAAAAATTTTTAGATCTACCCATAGGCGTAGCCACGGTGGGACAAGGTGAGGCGCTTGTCCCCCTTGGCTCATTTATTAAAACAAAAACGTATAAATTGATAGCTGAATATTATTGCGCGGAAAGAAACCATGTTATCGTCGTGGCAGGAAAACGGCATCAGTTCTTTTGTTTCTGTTCCTTTAAGCACTGCAATCAGTGCAAGTAACTTAGTTGTAAAGCTAAACCTTGGTACAATCAATAGAAAGGAAAAATGTGTCAAATGCCAACTAAAGGAGATATTGCTAGCTGTCTAGTTAAAGAAACGCAATTGTTCTACCCATCGATAAAACAGCCACTACTTATCTCGCTTGCACAGTCATGCACAACGTGCACTATCAAAAAATCCTTTAGTATCTTCTAGTCGTGCCTATCCGATTCGGCAATCATCATCGCTTTTTGACCTTATCAGTCGCAATCCGGAACAATTCCGTGAAGCTCTTACCTAACCAGGTCCTGCGATTGAAGAGCCAGGAAATTCTTCTTCTACCAGGATTCCTCTTTCCCTCCATCTTCCCCTGCAGGATGCGCTGCAATAGATCATACCTCTTTTGATTTCTCATTATATGCACGAGGTATTGTAGCTTACGGCACTTAACAATTCTGACCAATTCCAGACCCTTGTTCATTCTCAAAAAACCTTTAACATTAGTGACTTTCTGCGTCCATGAAATTCTCAATATTCTCCTATACAACCACAGGTTAAAAGCCTCAATCCGGCGTGCTGTCGCCGTGTTTAAGGTCCAACTCTCCACTCCATATAGAAGAACAGAGAACACATAGCATCTGAGGAGCCGTAATTTGGTGCCCAATATCAGGTCATGGCTCCGAATTACTAAACCTATTGCATTAAAAACCCCTCTGGCCTTTCCAATACACACTAAAATCTCCTGCGAGTTGTCCCTTACGCAAGGTAAAAACTTGATTACAGTCAACAATGACAAAAAATCGGCTTGACGGATTTTATATGATGAGTGTTCATAAAAAGAGAATTCTGGATGCTAAAAATAAATTTCAGATAAAAATTTTCTTAAGATTTAACCAGAACTCCCGTTGGCTAGCGATGAAATAAAATTTAAATAGGTTCGAATAGCACTGCATTAAATCACTTTTAGCGTTTTCATATGTTCAAATAATAACATTTTTTAATAAAAACCTTTCAACTTATTTTTCCCCCCTTCTGAAGAAAATCCTGACTACGCCTTTTTTTACAATTCTGCAACGTTGCAATCTGTTCACTTGACATAGAAAATCAGTAATTTTGATAAATGTTAATTAACATGATTACGATTTCATTGTAATATTAATGAAATTGAAAATAGTAATAAATTAATATTTTTGATAAATACAATGATGACTTTGAAGTAAATCAGTTAGGAAAAAATAAGATAATAAGTGTAACAATGTTCTTTAAAATCTATAACCTAAATCAAAAATACTATGTCTTTTCAGTTTTGAAAACCCGGTATCAATGTTATTAAGTAGATTCAGAGCAAGGAAGTTTGGATAATTGTTGAGTATTTCTTCATATTTACAGCTGAATTTTTATATAGTTTGTTTCACTGAGTCAGTATTAAGTTCGGCATAGATTTAGGTGTTTTTGATGTACCACGGAATTTGCAGGGCCCGCCGCAAGAATTTTGACTGAAAACGTTCGAATATGTTTATGTTTGAAGTGCTGGAAATACCCCACAATTGAAGCCAATATGTCCACATGGGTTTTAAAACAGATTTATATAAAATAATTTTTGATTCGTTTGACAAAGGTGAGTATTTACCAATTAACCAGCGTAGTTTACGTACTGTCAGCTCAAGTTGTTTCGTTTTAGTTATTTTGTGATGTTTCGATGTGAGGCGACGATCTAAATGTAATCCCAAGTATTTTACTGTTGTGTTGTACGGTAGTGCTATGTTGTTTAACGTTACTGGTGGGCAGTCATTTTTCCGTAGTGTAAATTTGATGTGTGTCACGGCCTAGATGTTCATCTGACTACGTCTATATGAAAAAATATGTTAAATTTTATGAGATATATTAAAGAAGGATTTTCATCATATAGGCTAATTATTAGGCTATAAAATTATCCAACAAAATTTTATCGCCAGACATTGGGTTTTATAGTAACCAGATTAACAAAATTGATCCATTTGGTAATGATAATATAATTTTTTTTGTAACTGTAAAGCAAAACAATAAATGAAATTCCATTAACTAACGCGGTGTTTTGAAAGTTAAAAGTAAATCTTTTTACCATATAAATATGCATTTATTTTATTTTGGTATTAATATTTTGAGTTGGGTATGAAATTGAAAAACAAAAAATATAAGCGTATGAACAGAGAATTACGTTAAAATAATTTATAAATATGATTGAATCGTAGCTATTAAACAAACAAAATAAAATGCAAAGGTTGGTTTTGTTATTGGTTAAGCATATTATATGATGTTATTTATAATATACAGTTGGTTTGTAATACAGGACAGCCTGACGTAAGTCCCAGAGAAGGGTGTTAATCTCAGTAATCAGTTCCCGCTACCCAAACCCCCGACTAATGGCATCCATTTTCACATTGGACCCCCGATTCGTGTTACAACAGTAAAATTCTCCCTCATTCCCTGATGTATACTGTATAACCAACCCCCTTATTCCTCTCCCACCCTACTACAGTATACCCACAGCTGTACGGATTAAAATAATGATAACATCGGTAACACCCCGATCATTGCTAAAAGCCTCTGCGGTGCATTCATTAGGCGAAGAAAACTAACCTCACACTCTTATACTGTATACTACAACATTTATATACTAAAATAGCTTTCCTAATCTCTCACTCTCTCTCCCCCCTTCTCTTTATGGTGCAAAAAAGAAGGCTTAATATCATCATGGCTGCCAGATTATGTCAGTCAGTTTTTCTCCACCCTTGCACCCTTACCATACCTTTCTTATTATGTTTTCTTTTTTTTATAAATACACAAATAATCCAGCTTGGCTTTTCTTTCTACCCTCTATCTGAAATAATATTAAATATACCCTACAATTTTTTATCGCGTAAATTATCATAGCTTAACAATGACAAAACTTATTTATAATTATTATAATACTGTCATTATGACAATGTACTTAAAATTCCTATCTGTTAAAAGTGAAACACACGTAACAATTGAAAGAATAATCTACAGAGGTGTGAAAATTATTAGACTCGTGGAAAGAAATCAAAACAATAACAGCTGTATTTTCTACAAACATCTTTAGGCCTATAGATAATGTTTGTAACTTTTAATATTTAGTATGGTATCCTTTGTAAGAGGTAGAGGTGTAAAAGATACTAGTCAGAGTCATCTCCTATGAGAGTAATTTTTTTATATAACAATTTTTTAATGCATAATCTGTTGTATAACAATAAATGTAACTTATCAATTAGAATTAACACATGAACAAATTACAACCCGCTGGTGTAATTAACAAATTATAACACTAAAACATATTATACTGCTCTTAATTATTATTTACAATCAAAATTAGATAGTTTTTTAAATAAAAGAAATAACCAAAACCTTCTTTTTAAACGAAAAAAACAGAATGAGAAGTAATAAATAATAAGCATATGATTCCAAAATATATGTAGCTACACCGAACTTTACTGAAAATAACTGAAAATTTTCATTCAGTTATTTACACATTCACACTCAAACACGCCAGTCATCTGCAAAATATTACCATTATATTATTTACAATGTAAAATCATACCATCAGAATCGCCCTGGGAGATCCAGTACTGTAGCACGTTTTAGTCTACGAACGTACTGCTGTTGTCTAAGAGATTCAGTGCTAAGTGATTTACCTGGTTGTTTAGACGTTTGATGTATTTACAACTGAAACTTCGAATTTCTTTTCGTACCGTCTCCACATCCATATCACAATGTATATTGGCGTTGGTAATATACCACCGTGCATTTAGTATGGTCCGCAGAGCTTTTGATTGAAATCGTTGCAGAATCTCGATGTTGTGCCCTAAAACTGAATCCTGTAAGTCCAAATCGGCTTTAGCATGCATTTCTACAAAAGTAATTCGTTGTCAATTGAAAGCTGTGAGAGTAATGAATTACATTATACAGCCTGACCCGGTAGTGAATGACGTAAAGGTGTCAATTGCAAGGTGGAAAGTAGAAGCTATTCGGAGGACCTCACATGCTGATAGGCATACTTTTGTAATTAGTGAGAACCATGCGTGTGAACTAATTAAGAACTTAAAAACGGAACATCGTACTAAGTTGAAACTTGGAAGTTTAATTAGGTTGGCTACCACAAGAGGGGATCTGACACGAGCATTGTCATCAAAATCGGTCAACCAGAAATAATAGTTTACTAGTAAAATTTTTCACTTTTTTACAATTTTCAACAACAGCAAAAACAACTGGTACGATTATTTTTAAATCGGCTCATTTATTATTTATAGTGTTCTACATGATAGAATAAGCGTCTTGTCTGCTGAAATGGTTGGGGGCTGTGCTCTCGTGGTAAAAAAATGTTTTTTTTTTTTTACTGTTGCGGCCTTAATATTGATTTATGACAAAATCGAAAGCTATATATAGGTAATTAAAGTTGTAAGAAATTAAAAACGTACAACTTTTATTTCAAACATTTTCTTTTTACAACTACGTTTTTCTCCACCCAAAGTTCGCCGTCTCAAAATTCAAGGATTATGAAGAACTGTAAGAAACTAAACGGTAAAATATCCTAAATTTGTTCTGGTATTGTAATTTTTATTCATAACATTACCGTCAATTAGAGATTTTTTGTATTTTACTCATCAAAATCGGTAAAACATTGATATTTTTAAGATTGCAGCCTTAGTATGCATTTTACGACAAAAGTGTCTGTAATAGACGTTATAGGAAATTTAAAAATCTACAACTTTTATTTCAAAAATACTTTTCTACAAACATTTTAGCGTCAAATAGAGATTTTCCGTTGGTATTTTCAAGTCCTAAAGAGGTTGATTTTTTTTTGCGTCATCATTCATGATTAAAATTAGATTATGTTTATAATATTTAATAATATTGTTTACTCATGAATGAACATAGGATTATTGGTCATTATTTACACTGACCTACCAAACTGGTGTAGAGGTAAAGTTGTCTCCACGAGTCAGCTGTTTAACAGCTGATTTTCGGAGACGAAGGTTCCTGGTTCAAATCCTAGTAAAGGTAGTTACTTTTTTAAGGATTTGAATACTAGACAGTGGTTAACGGTGTACATTGATGGTTGGGTTTCAATTAACCATACTGTCTCAGAAATGGTCGGCCTGGGTCTGTACAAGACTACACCTCATTTACACGTCATACACATCATCCTCATCTCATTGGGTCATGTGGTTGCTTATTGTTCTGAATTGAACAGATTGCAACGTACACGCATAAGGGATTAAAAAAAAGAAAATTATTGAACGCCACAGGTCTTTAAATAAAAAAATAATTTACATTGGCAAAAGAAAGTCGTGTGAGTGTTTCACACTAGATTTTTAATTTTAGAATGCAATTAGGTTTCTAAGTGCGTACTTACTACTAATCTTAAATTAATCAACAGATCAATGAGTTATGATAACCTATAAGTCTATAATTAACTTATTACGTCATACTTTTTCTTACGATTAAAGATGAATGGCTTTCCCGCTGTGTAATGCTTTTAATGGAAATGAAAACAATACAAATAAATTGATGGTTATGGTTATTGGGTTTTTATGTAATGTATTTGGTTGAATATGCGTCACTTCATTGTCTTTTGTTTTTATTATTTAACTTTAAAATTAATAATTTTTTATGATAAAAGAATAACATTTTCTTTTTTATGTTTCTATGTTTTCTTGGAATGTTTATAGTTATGACAGTAAAATTTATTTTTGATTCCGTTATGTTTTACAAAACCTTTACATACTGGTTGCAATAATTTATCTTGTGTATTCTATTACAAATGTCAACCTAAAATTAATTACATTTCGAATGAAGAACCAGGTACAATATGCAGTAAAATCATGGTTATTGAACAAAAAGGTGTGACCCGTTTCAGTATCCATTTGTTTAAGTGCAGGTAATTCATATATATGCAATGACTTTCTATCTTCTATTCAGATGTTCAATGAATACGGTATTATATTAGTAAATTTTTCTATAATTTTTGTTTTTCCATCTTATCTAAACCAGACATATTTGTAAGAACCGTTAGGTGATAAAAAAGTTTTATTAGAAACATTTTTCATTAGCTATTATAGTTTCGTAACTGCCCATAATAGACAGGTGGAGTGTCAGATTATTAACACTCAATCTGTTCGTTGCAGGGCTAAAATAAATAGTTCTGTTGCTTATCAAATGGTCAGCCAATTAAATGACTGAATCATTTAAGAACAGAAGAGGTAGAGGTGTAAAAGACACTAATCAGAGTTATCTCCTCTGAAAGTAATGGGTTTCATTATACAGCCAGACCCTGTGGTGAATGAAGTAAAAGTGTCATTTGCAGAGTGGAAAATATGTGCTTTTCAGAGGGCCCGGCATGCTGATAAGCATACTTTTCCACTCAGTGAGGAAGGCAATGGTAAACCACCTCACTCCTCGATTTACTTAGTAAAACCTCTACAGGTACAAACCAGTCTTTTGGCTGATGACCTAAACAACAACAGTTTCGTAAAAACCTACTGTAAAACCCCGTTATACTGGGCTATACCCTCCCGGTATATCAGAATTCGCGATTAGTTTAACAGATATGTTTTATTGTTGTGTTCAATAATGTATAATAAAAGTCATAGAAGACATGTTTAAAACCTGGAATATAATTATGTACAGTTAGGATTATCATTTTCATTGTATTACCATTTACATATTAATTTACTGGTGTCGTTTGCGACGCTATTGTTTTCTTTATTTTGGGCACAATTCCATTCAGAATAATATAACGTCACGAACGTAATACATAAGCATATCGAAATTGAGGGTTTTCTTTTCTTTCAATTTCTTTGCACGTTCACTCCTTTGTATAAAATGTTCGAGCCGAACCCAGTATATCCGAATCCCGATATCTTGTGGCCAGGTACAACGAGGTTTTACTGTACTTCACTTTTCTATACATTGTCACCGTTCACTTCTAAGCACCTTTCGTAACGCTGCACCAGCTTCTTTAACCCATTTTTATAGAAGTTCATCGCCTCGGAATTTAAGGATTATGAAGGGATTGTAAGAAACTAAAATTGTAAATAAAGAATTTTTCTAACAAATTTCTTTTTAACCAAGCGGCCCTTACTGTACCAATATGTTTTGTGGTTTTACACAGATTTTCTAATTTGTATCGAGTTTCACAAGTTACTTGTTTCTCAGAGAAACTTCATTTCAAAAACAGTTCCAAAATTTACTGGAGTTTTTTATCAGTTTTTAAAATATTTATATTTATTTACAGTGATAAATACATTTGAATAAATGAATGTAAAGGTGTTTTGTCTTTATAAGAATAAAAATGTACAAGGTCTTAATATCAAGGGTGTTCATATATAAGGAGTTGAAATATTATAACTGCGTTCCACATTTCCTTCCATGTCATTTACAATTTGAAATTTTCGGGTTGATAGATTTTGGAAGAGTATATACATCTTTGAAAAGTGATGTTGTAGGCCTTACTATAGAAGTGATAATATCTTTATATACACTTTTGTTATGATTCTTGAGATATTTTATTAAAATGTCTAAATTAAGTTGAAATTATTTTTGGTAACAGTGCGAAATACTGGTTGACAAACTAAAATCTTTAATCAAAAACACTTTGAACAATATAAGATGGTGTTTGTCTAGACTTAAGGTTTTTCTTAGTTTAAATATTTAAAGTCACATCATTATCTTTGTCATTAGCGACTACTTTGGGTTATGATACGATGGGTTTGAAGATGTGATATTTTTCAGACCCTAGCCGGTAATTGAACCCAGGGCTTCTACTTTGTAGCGTAGCTCGCTAACCACTGAACCACGGAGGAGCCAAAACGTAAGGTTTTATACACATTTATTACTAAACTACTTCCTTGTTTATTCAGAAACGAAGTTATACTTTTAGTAATTTTTTAAGCAACGAAATAACGTTGAGGTATATCACATAAATCGAAGCATAAATTTACACTGAATTTGGTTATTTGGTTATTCATTATAATATCACCAGAATGATAAGATGAAAGATAAAAATTGGTGTTAAAAATTAAAAGATTTTTTTTTTGTACAAATACCTACTTAGGTATTTGGCTCATAGAAGTGTTTCTGTAATAATTTTACTGGAAAAATGACAATTTCAGTATCATCGATGAATGGTTTTCCAATTTTGATTTTGTACAAATAAACCAATTATCTATCTAGTAAATAGCGTTATTATTTTTGTTGGAATAACAAAATCTGGAATATCTGGTATTTTCATTGCTAAACCCGAACGTTTAAAGCGGTTTTCTCTCCATTAACGAAAAAACAGGCTACATCCCAATAAAGTTAAGTAAGAAAATAAGATTTCAGTCTGAACAATGACTGAGTTGTTACAAATCGTTCATTGTTGAGAACAATAAGAATTCATTCGATTCCTGTTTTTGCATAGAAATATTCTTGATGTATTCAATACATATCGTTGTATAGCACTTCCTGCGTATACAGAAAAAGGGGAGGGTTTTAGCCACAATCACAATAGATCAAGCGTTACAATGTGTTAGTCCAGGTGAAGCAGTTTTAGGGATTAGCTACCTGAGAAGGTGCTATAATCCGCCCTACCAAGTAATACATACTACACTTTCTTTTACAATATCTCATATGTAACCCTCATCGTCACAACAAACCCACTTCTCTTTATAGCAGTTAAATATCTCACATGCTTTAAATTCGAAAACTTTGGCTTTTATTTTCTAATTAAGTTCTAAATATAACAAACACATTATTAAAAGAATATACATCGTTAAAATTGTAATAATTTATTTGTAAATTAAATACTTTTCAGAAATTACTTTTCTTTAAACATCTCACATTACGTGAGTGACTTAGAATGGCCAGAAACGCTGGTATAAAAAAGCAAAGAAATTTCAGAGAAAGATTCTCTGCAAGATAATGGGAAGATCCAAAACGAACAATACAGGTTACGAGGTCAAGAGAAACTGTAATCAGAAAATGAACAATTTATAGACACGATTAGAAAAAGACTACATTTTTACGGACACCTGTATAGATGCATGCCAATCGGTTGACAAAACAAAATTTTAAGAAAGTAAACGATAGATCTCAATTGTCGGAAAAATGGTTTAAAAAAATCAGGAAAAATATTAAGAAAATCGGAATAAACAGAAAAACTTAATAAACCGAACTAAATTCAGGCAACTAATTATGGAATTTAAGGGCTTCCATGAATAGCAAAAACAGAACACCGGGTGAACAGAAGAAAGGAGAAAAAAACCTCAGTGAGCGAATGCTGAGAATGTGGGATGCAAAAAGAGCTTCCAGAAATATCTGAAGTCACCTCACGTAATCTAAAATTGGCCCTTTAATGAAAGAATATCTCACTAAACTTTCATAGTAATCACAGATCTTTATTACCTCCAACTTATTAGATGGTGTCATCATTACCAGAAAATAATGAAACATATCTTGGCAACAGCATGTATAACATTTGAGTCACTCCTACCACTTACTATTTCTAAACTGTCCCACTACTACTACTTTTATAATGTCACAGTTATTTAAAGAGATTTACTACCAAAAAAAGTTGACAAATATAAAAAATTAAAATTTTCGTAAATCTGTCAAAAGTTTTTGAGTTTTATGAAAAATATAATGTCAATGCTGTCTACACCCTACAGCTTCGTAGCATTCTCGTTTACTTGTATTATTATATTGTATGTACAGTGTTGTTTAGGTCATCAGCCGAAAGGCTGGTTTGAACCTGTAGAGGTTTTACTAAGTAAAACGAGGAGTAAGATGGTTTACCATTGCCTTCCTCACTGAGTGGAAAAGTACGCTTACCAGCATGCCGGGCCCTCTGAAAAGCACATTTTCCACTCTGCAAATGACACCTTCACTTCATTCACCACAGGGTCTGGCTGCATAATGAAATTCATTACTTTCAGAGGAGATAACTCTGATTAGTATCTTTTACACCTCTACCTCTTCTGTTCTTAAATAATTCAGTCACTTAATTGGCTGACCATGTGATAAGAAACGGAACTATTTATTTTAGCCCTGCAATTAACAGATTGAATGTTTATAATTTGACACTCCACCTGTCTGTTATGGGCGTGTATGTACAGTAATATCCGTTTAATAATACGATCATGACCAAAACGATTTTCTGTTTCTGCGGTTTTCACGAAGCCCTTGATTAATACGGTTAAACACGTGGGTATGTTTCCGCTTAATACGCATTCAATTCCGTCCAATATAAGCTCAAAATTGATTACTATTTTAAAAATAAGTAACGGAAATTTCGTTATTAGTTACAGTCTTTATGTACATTTATGTATGTATTAGTGGTGTTATGTGTTTGTGTTTTTTTCTAATTAAACGTGATGTTCAAAAAAAGGTATCTTTACTTTTATTTATTTAGTACCTTCATAATACAGTATATATTTATTTATATATTACCTATATGTAATTACTGATATTAATATTTTCTCAGAACATAACGCAGAATGTTAAAACATTAACATTTTTCTGCCTTCAATAATAATTTATTTAAAATTCACTCTATTAAGGTTGTCTTGGCCGCTTCTCGGCTAAGACTATTTTCCGCCTAAGACGCTAATTTGTGTCGGACCCTTGAAAATCGTATTAAGCAGATTATACTGCATTCAGAAATACAAAATTTATGTTGCTCCCTCAGTAGCTGTAGCCACTGAAACTACACGAATATTTTCAATTTACTTTTCCGATTTCCATCATTTATATTGCCGTTTTTTAATTATAACACGTTAATTTACTTCGGTTGTAAAACTGTTTATTATCCTAAAAAAATAATTCCAATATTGCAACAGGTTACGAGATTGCAACTTTTTTTGCTATTGACAAACTATCGAGTGAAACGAGTTAAAATTTGTCGAGGATAAAGATAAAAGTTCATATTTAACATACTTAAGCTGCATATTTTAGAACATTTTATTACTGAAATTACCCAAGCTGGAAAATGAGTTAACCAAAAATATGCTGTAAAAATCGTGTTTTTCGCGGTTTCTTTGTCTACATAAAATAGCGTTAGGGGTAATTTTAAAATAAACATTTTAATTGCCTAAATAGAACAAAACAAGCTTTAATTTGACATCTAGCACAGGTTTTTACTTTTACTTATTAAAACGATATAGCTGTCTAAATTCAGGTATTTTCTTTCATTAGCCACAATAGTTAGTTTAACCTTTAAGTACCGCCGTGAAATTTTTGCACAACCACCATCCTCGTGGCCGCACGGTACCTTAAAAAAAAACTAATTCAGAATGAATTCAGAATCCTCTGAACGTGGCCATACCACACCAACTGCCTTATTTCAATGTCCTCCACTATTGTACTGCCACAACCTATCCTCCCCTGACTTCCTCGTTTCTAACCCTATCCATCCGATACATCCGACATGAGCGCTTGAAGCAATTCATCTCTAAAGCTCTTAATTTGTCCTGACTTCTATTCAGGGTAAAAGCCTCACAACCATGCAACGTAATAGGCTTCACTACAGCATTATAAATTCCTCTCCTTGTGTCAATCCGGATTTTCGGCGACCAAAACAAGGAATTCAAGCATCTTATTGCTTTCCTACCTTGGGCAATCCTACAACTAATATCTGTTGCAAATGTGGCTTCCTTCGTGAATATTAATCCGGGGTACTTCCATTGTTTTACACATCTAATATTTTCCCCATCCAGCACGAAGTCTTCCTGAAGTCCCCCGACTGCCAAATACTGTCTCCCACAGTTGATGTTCAGCCCCCATCTCGCATACTTTTATCATAACGTTTGGTAAATTTGTACCTCTTAACTTGTAACAGAAACGATAAGTACATTAAAAATAACGTAACAGCCTATGATTTCAACTGCATTAGTAGAAGTGTAGAGAGTTGGAAGTTTTTGAATTCTTACTGTCTGGCAAAAATATTATTATAGTTCATTAGGTTAAAAGTTATAAATTTCCAGGAAATTTTTATAAAGGTGAGGAATGTGAAAAGGGAATGAGAGTAGATCTGAGAGTGATTGACATAAGGAGAGGAATATACAGAAAGCGGATCAGTAGAGGGATTAGTATCCCAGGCTCACACCTTCGTTGTTCAACCACACCATTAGCCGGGACGCGGTTATAACAACACCGGATTTGCTTTAAATATTCCCCCTTACCCACCCTATCTGTCTCTCTTAAATACCCCCAGACATTAAATCTGTTTCTCTCTTTTTAGTCAGACTTAAGCCCCTTCCTATTTAACGAGTCCATTATATCTTTCTTTCCACTCTTCACAATGAACGCCCTAATAAATATTTAAAGGAAAACATGTTTACTCGTGGTTTATAATCATTCTCTTTCGCATGTATGCATACATATACTAATAATAAGAATATATTTCATACAGTACTCACAAAAAGTAACGTTCGTTAAAAGGAATTACTTAATAATATACATCTATAAAATTATCTTAAAATATTATTTTATCTTTATTCATTTATTAACAGGATGTAATTCGATATTTGTGTCAACTTAAATTAATCACATAAAAACGTGTGCTGTTTAGGTCATCACCTGAAAGGCTCCTTTGAACCTCTAGAGGTTTTAACCCTATAGCCGGCAATAACATTTTTCTAGACCGGCAAAGAATTTCTAGCACATGGATCACCAAACCGTAAATAAATCATTAAAAATTTGTTGTAAATCACAAACCTTATCACATGACGTATCAAAATAACAAAAAAACTTAGGAAAATAAAATAAATACATTATTGAAGTTTTAATCTGACAGTAAGGGATGCTAAAGCTGTTTGAAAATAATTTTTAGACAAATATTTTTCTAAATTTCAGATGATACTACTGTTTAAAACTTTATTATGCTCTACTTTCAAAATTAATTATATACAAATCGTTACTTGTAATGTTTATTTCAAAATAAAACAAAAAAACGATTATATGCTCAAAACTGAAGAAAATGCATAAAAAAACATCATGTAAACCAAGAAAACCAAATTCAGTTCTAGGATAGTGTGGTTTCAACAGAGAAACAGAGACAGAATATGCAACTAAAACTATTGTATTATACGTAAAAATTTACTTTATACATTACTAAACTAATATGCAAAATAGCAACGCTATCTGTAGGTGAATTTAAAACTAAAATGACATTACAATGCTATGAAGCAAATCCGATTTTGCGACGCGACCGGTTCAAGAAGCGGTAACATCGTCTCAAAATCGACGATTGGCGGCTCTAGGGTTAATAAGTAAAACGAGGAGTGAGATGGTTTACCATTCTTTTGTCACTGAATGGAAAAGTATATGTTTATCAGCATGCCCAAAAGTCATCTACTCTCCATTCTGCAAATGTCACATTCACTTCATTCACCAACAAGGTCTAGCTGTCTAATGAAATTTATTACTCTCAACGGAGATAACACTGATTAGTGTATTTTACACCTCTACCACTTCTGTCCTTAAATTCTTCTGTCATACAATTGGCTGACCATGTGATAAGAAATATTTTGTAGTCCTAGAACTATCAGATGAGTGAAATAATTAACACTCCACCTCCCTGTTATGGGTAAATAAAAATGGTTGAGGTTATAAGAGAAAATATCTCTCTGACTGACTGAATGATTCACCAATTCTGTGAAATTTGGCAGATTTGTGTCTTAGGTATTGAAAAAAACTAAAGCGTTTGAATTTCTATCACTTGTTTCTAAGAGGAGAAAAAGGAATGACAACCCTAAAACAGTAGTACATATTTAGAGAGAGCTCTTTTTAGAGATTGTCATAATTCAGTACAAATACAGATTAAATATAATGAATGAATAACTTCATTATATATTTAATAACACTTAATAACTAATCCAAGAGGAAATTCAAATGGCGCTGCCAGCAGTAGTAATTAAAACTAAAAACCGAGAGCGCCAGCAGCAATTCCGCACAAATTGCATACAAGGTTATAATGCATCAAATGTACAAAATTCCAACAATATTACAAATACCATCAATTAAAATATTGTTAATTGAAATATTTAATTGATTCGGACAATAGAATAACATAAAAATGATATAAACAGATTACAATATAAACGAAACAATAATAAAATCAAACAATAAAAAAATATCTCATACATTTGAACTGTATTGTACCTCATCACTATAAGAATGTACGAACGTTCAACAAAGCTAAACCTGTCACCATTAATAATAACAGCATTTAGTTAAAGCGTCCAATTCCAAAATTTAGCATGGAGTATATAATTCTTACCTGACTATTAATATTTTTCTTGGCCGATCTTTTACGGAGTTTTTTTAAGGCGAAACCCAGAGCGGTTATCATCGCCTGTCATTCTACACAAGGGTGTAGAGAGCCCAAGTATAGAACAAACTTTTCTTATTATAACATTCAAATATTATTAATTAATAAATCACGGGCAAAATAAAATAAAAATATTATAAATTTACATCAGAGAATCAATCCTCCCACAGTGGTATTAGGAAGAAAGAACAAAGGATTGAGATTTAGTTGTCTGGGATTTGCAGACGATCTAGCGCTACTAGCAACAAATGCAGAGGGAGCCATTTCCCAAATTAAATCTTTAGAAGATATAGCAGGAAAGATAGGACTCAAAATATCGTATGGAAAAACTAAAATGATGAATTTAGGAGAGGACAAATTTAAACACATAATGATAAATGACAACAAGGTGGGATTAGTTGAGAAATTTAATTATCTGGGGGAAGTAATCACAAAAAATAATAATGAGGCAATAAATTGGACTGAAAGATCAGCCAAGATAAACAGCACCTATAAGATGGTGAAAAACACATATAAGAAAAAATGCCTCTCAATTCAATCTAAATTAAAACACTATAAAACAGTTGTCCAACCCAAAATTACCTATTGCAGTGAGACCCTGTTTAAAATAAAATCCAAGATTAACACTGACAGAGTTGTCAAAAAGGAAAGAGAAATAGTGAGAACCTGCATAGGCAAGAGAAACAAAGTGGAAGGACACTGGAGACTTTTGCCCAATAGTGAAGTTTACAAAACTATTGATCCAGTAACTGAGACGATGAGGAAAAAGAGAATATCATACCTCGGTCACATATTGAGATATCCAGAAAATAGATATGTCAAACAGATATTGAATTTCTGTTGTGGACTCGCTCTCAAACCGGTATGGATGAGAGAAATAAATGAAGATCTGGAGGAGTTGGGGTTAAGAATTGAAGACCTCCAAAATAAATCCGAAAAATTAAACATCATTAAAAGCTTTAAATTTGCACCTCCTCCAACTAAACAATATAAAACGAGTGTCGTATCAGATGACGTGAGACTGGCCCGATTGCTTAGAATGAAGGCCTACTGGGAGAAGAGAAAACAACGTAGTCTAAATAAATGTTAAACTAACTTAAAGTGATCCAGTGTGGTCTTAAAAGTAAAAAAAAAAAAAATTTACATACAAATAATGTAATATAACAGACATAAAGGATAAAAAAAGGCTGTAAAGGGGTCTTAAACATAAAAGAAAACATACAAACATAAACTTACACCTAGTATCACAGTTACAATAAATAATAGGCCTACTTACAACACTGACCACTTATAAAATTAAGTCTTTCAAACTACTAGCCTATCACAGGCAATAAAATAAAATTTACATAGGAAAAATTAATATCACAGTCACGAAGTAGCCTAAAAAAAGGCTAAAAGAGGCCACAAAAATATAAAAAACTTACAATTATACAAAAATATAAACTTAAAGCTAATATCACTGTTTGAATAAATACAGTATTCCAATCCGCCAAAGACACGCTGACACACAAGACACACTGGTAGGCCTATATACACCAATGGATCGAAGAAATTTTAGAATCGTATCTAAAACATGGCTTTCATTGTATATATTTCCAAGTATACTCCGCAAATCAAAGGGTAGCTTAACTCGCTGACGCAGTCAACCAGTACATGTTTGATTGTCAAAGGATAATCAACGGCCAAAAGGTCAGTCAATATCAAATTAATATTACTTCTATAGCTTCCCCAAGAGTTGTTTGGGAAGGTATACAGTTTCAAAAATTAGCATTGGTAATCTTTAAGTGATATGTAGGGAAGATAAAGCATTCATATTAAGACTAATTGCGCCTAAATTGGTAAAAAGGAGGTAACTACCCTACCAGTAGCCAAAGTTGGATCCGTATAATTGACAATTCATCATTAAATAATTCCTTTATTGTAATTATTAACTTAAAATGAAACTGTTTATGAAGAAATTGTTTATTAGCATGATAAAGAAGAGGAGCATTTCCTACTTTTTCCACATTTTAAGAATGTCGAATGATAGAATATTGTTACAACTGATCCTCAGAAACTTGAAAGATTACGGGAAGATAAATCGAAGAGATTAAGAGGGATCTCAATGAAATTTGACTGACAATTGAAGACGCGTTCGACAAGAAAAAAATTAATAGTACTCTCAAATCACACAGATTTTATTGGGGAAAAGGGGAAAGACACACGGTGGAGGTTATAGATGAGATACGGTAAGAAACATCGAACCGTCTCAAAAAGTACTGGTAAAACTGAAAAGCTAGACCAATACATTATCCGAAGAAAACTAGAAATTTATTGACTTAGTGGTCCAATGTGGCCTCAAAAAAATTGTTGTTTTTGTTTTGGTCAACAGCCGAAAGGCTGGTTTGAACCTCTAGAGGTTTTACTAAGTAAAAAAGAGGAGTGAGGTGGTTTACCATTGCCTTCCTCACTGAGTTAAAAACGTGTGCTTATCAGCATGCCAGGCCCTCCGAAAAGCACCTACTTTCCACCCTGCGAATGACACCGTCACTTCATTCACCACAGGGTCTGGCTGTATAGTGAAATTCATTACTATCAGAGGAGATAACTCTTACTAGTGTCTTTTACACCTCTACCTCTTCTGTTCTTAAATAGTTCAGTCATATAATTGTCTGACTATGCTATGTGATAAGAAACAGAACTATTTTTTGTAGCTCTGGAACCACAGATCAAGTGCAATTAATTTAACACTCCACCTGCCTGTTATGGGCATAAAAAAAATTACAAACTTAAATCATGAGCTGTTTGCGAATAGATATCCTAATAATAATGTTGTAATGATATTTACTCCCTTCAGAAACCGAAAACGTTCAAAATTAAAAAATCTAGAATGATGAGTAGCCGTAGTCAAAAATGTTTAACTTATTTTAAAATTTATTCAGTCAAACCACTTATACAACCATTTTGTTAGTTTTGATTTTTTAAATCAAGCCAAAAATCTTATGTCAAATATTCACAAAAAATTAGTACAAACGTATTAATAACATAAAATATTGATTAGCCAAATTAGTTGTGGTAGAATTTTTTTAATTTTTAAACATTAGACTGGGCCAGGTGAGGGATGAGCACTAATATCAGGTAGACAGTCCGCTAGGATGTCACGTACACAACCTGCAACATGATTGTAGTACCCACCCACTCATGGCTCAGTCTGTTCTTCAAAATTTTAAAAAATCGACCACAACTTTGGCTAATCAATATTTCATGTTATTAATACTGTGACAACATCGAAGAAGCGATGGTTCGCGAAGTTTCTAGTAAAATGGTAAAATGTTCATGAAATGGTAAAGTGTAGATACTAGAGTGAAAAAGTAACACTAGAACAATAGTTACAATAAAAGTTTACCTAGTTATAAAAGGTTATTGTTGTACAACTATTTATGGAAAGGTCGGCCTGTATTATTATTATTGCATGGAATACTTTATTATTTGCATGGAATTTCTCTGTTTTGCTAGAATTATCTTTTTGAATGACTATAAAGAGACCCCCGAGCGCGGTCAGGAGTTAGTATTCGTTTGATCTTTGACGAGTGGCTATCGGGAGTAGTGCAGGCCGCGTTCCAAGCATTGTGTTTGGCAACGATTGTTATACTGTCTTTGTTTGTGTGTGTGTATTGTGAAAAGCTATTGTGTATCTGTATTAAATTCAGTTTTTGTGTATTCAGTTTCATTTTGTATGTGTAGTCTATAAAATTGATTGTAAGTAGTGCTAAGTAAATTATTAAGTTATTGATTGTTTATTATTTTTATTTTAAGTAAATTAGTAAGTCATTTATTGTATTACTTCATGATAATTAGTTTAATTATTTGTTTTGTAAATCTTTTAGTGTAATAAATATTTGTAATTATAAACTTTAGTGTATTAATTAATCTAGATCCCGAAACGGACCTCAGCGATAAGTGTCACAATACGTTTGTACTAATTGTTTTATGCTGAATTAAACGATAGTTTGCTGGTGCCAAACGATTAAGAGGTTACCGAGATAGCAAGGGTTCAGAATATTGTTAATAAAACAAAATTTAAGTAACGCATGAATTTGAAATTTCGTACATAAAAACATAATTGGCCATATTGTGTTAAAATTTCAAACTTGTCGGTCAAAGAACAAAGAATTCTCGAATTGTACGCTTCTAAACGCATAAAATTCTTTACAGTAGCAGAAAAACCGGGTCTTTTGTCTTCCAAAAACGATATCGTAAGTTTGAAACAACGTTAAAAGTATAGGACTATTTTAGCTTAACGCAGAATAAAATGAGCTAAATTTTGATGTAAAGTATGTTGAAATCTGACTCATCGTTTTGGAAATGCAAGGGTTCAAACTCGGGTGTATATAATTATGAAACCGATAGTACTTTTTTATATCCTTTATTTTGAATCTTTAACTGTACTATATAGAACAACCAAAAGATGAGAAAACGTTGATATTAATTTACAAATAACAAGAACAGACATGATAGAAAATTCAACATTCAGCAATGTTAAATTTAGAATAACAATGAACGTAAAATATACAAAAGTATGAAAAGAAAAACAAAAAAGTTCATATTGTCACAGAAAAGTTATTACCAATAGTAATAAAACATATTTAAAACAAAACAAAAATTACATCTAATATTTTACATTATTTTATCTTTTTCGACATAAACATGCAGAAAGAATCAAAGAAGATATCTGTTCCATCATCTTTTTAATCTTCTAATGAAGCCTGACGGATTTGCCATATCACTGATAAGTGGATTATTATGGATTAGTAGTTTTGAAAAGAATTTAATACAACTATTTTTGACGATGTCGCAAATGAATGGTGTTTTTAAATCGGTGTGTAGTGTGTAATTTGAGACATAGTATGGTGAACCGGTAATTATACGGAGAAAATTAGACTGAAATGCTTAAATAGTTTTTAAATTACTCAGCTTAGCGCAACCAAACATTTGAATACCGTACATCCAGATAGGTTTTAAGAGAGAATTGTAGAGTAATAATTTCTGTTTGAGACGTATGGGTGATTTAGAATGAACAAACCAAGTTGTTTTAAACGTAAGTTTAGTTGAAACGTTTTGTCTTAATGTGGTGTTTCCAGGTCATACTTTGATCAAAATGAAGTCCAAGATAGCGAACAGTAGTATTTTTCGGGATAGGTGCATTATTTAAGAACAGCGACGGCACCGGTTGTTTATTTAGAGTAAATGTGATGTGAACAGACTTCGCCGGATTCACCTTCATTTTCCAGTCCTTCAGCCAGTTGTCTACTAAATTTAGGTGATGCTGTAAATGTTGAGTGGCCGTTTGAATGGAAAGATCTTGTGTTAAAATGGCTGTATCATCCGCAAACGTCGTTAGAGGTGTTTTGTGTACAAGGAAAGTCAGAGGTGTAGATCGAATATAGAGTAGGTGACAAAATAGAACCTTGCGGTACTCCAGCTTTTATGCTTCTCATGTCTGAATAAGTACCCCCTTGTCGAATTAAGAAGTACCGATCTTCAAAAAGTAGTAAATTTCGATAGTGAATTAAGTATTAAGTTTAAGCCTCGTACGAAATTCCTTCACACACAGACACGATAACATAACAATCGCTAAAAACATGATTATTTAGTTTCAGGGGGCCTGAAAACGTGTATTTCCGGTGAAAACTTGATTTTGAAGAATCGACATGAAAGAATACCGTACTTTCCTTTCCCATATATCATAAAGGACACGAGAAAGTAAACATATCAGTCTGTACTAGTTTACGCAAGGGCTACTGTTAATAGTAATGAAAGGAAACACATTCTTAATGAGCTAAATATGTATATAATATATTTCCTATTGTTATATGTATGTATCAAAAATAAATTTAAAGGGAAGTTAGGAGAGAATGAGAGGTTATGTTGAGATGATGATCTGAAAGGTTTCGTGGTTTACAAAAATCCTATCAGTGCGCTCTCTTGGCCAAGTGACAAGTTTTTCTTGCGCTTCAATTGACACTATCTCTATTCAACCTTACCTGTCTAAATCCATTACATTAGATTTAATTTTCTATACCCACCCTACTAGCCTTTCTTATAAAGTTTAAAAAAACGTCAAATATGTCTAAAGATGTATCATTTAAACCCAAAGATGTATAAAAATCTAACATTATAAACATACCTAAAATACCTACATGACAAAGAAATCAGAATTCTAATCATGTTTTTGCCACTCTAGCAAAATATCATCCCTTTCAATATCATTGATGTTTATCAACATTGTTGTTTTTTTTTACCTAGAAAAATGCATAGGAATCATATTACAACCGGAATATCTCTTTTGAAGCCCTTTATGAAATAGTTCTGCATCATGAATGAAAATAGCACCTTCATAATCTTATCGTATAAACTTAAAATTTGTTTTTTTTTTAATAATTTATACACGTTTTTATTTTACTTCTCTCTTTACCGAAAGACAAAGATGTTAATTTTTCATGGAAGAAATATAAAATCTCACTTAATTTTTAACTTAAATTTGTACAGGTACCAAATTTTGGATTTATAATTGTAGTATTTCTGTTAAGAATTAAATAAACTAATGACTAACTGTACAGGAATATACAAAAGAAATCAACAAATAAGTAATTTCACAATTTAACTTTGAAGTCTAGAAGTTATGATGAATCAAATTGTATGTTAATTTTGTTATCGGTTGACCTTTTAATTATTTATTTGTTCTTTCATCATAGGTAACTTTCTCAGTAACATTGTAACTTACCATTTCTTCGAGATATTTTGATGCGAGTTTAAATTTAAACAATGATGGAAAGTTAGAAACATTTCATGTAATACTATAAAAAAACATTGTAAATAAAATAATTTATAACGAAATTAAACCCCAATTAAAATGACAGAAATTCTTGTATTTTTTGGACGGAAGTCTCTAGAAGGAAATCGATTATTATTATTGTTAGAAAGTGAATTCCAAGAACAAGAAGGTTTTGTGTAGTGTGATGAGGAACAAAGGCTTGTTACAGATGTTTGTGAAGAAGCAGAAGAGGAAAGTGAGAGATTTGTGAATGGCAGTAGAAGAGTAAGAAGTAATAATGATGAGGGGAATGAAGTAGAGGGGGTAAGGCTGTCACATAGCGGTAATCCACAGTGTGGACAAGTGTCACCAGCCCCCAATTAGCGGAAAAAGGACGTCCAGCCCAGCAACAGTAGCTACACGTCAAGAAATGTCAAATTAGGCAAACTTATTATCCAGCCTAGTGATCCCAGGTGCGACAGGACGGACATATTACTACCAGATAACCAATTCTATTTGACAATGAAATACCTGTGTTATTACGGTTATTATTATTACTGTTATTGAACACTGATAAAATAGTTTAATCTTCCAATTAGTTCAGGAATTTAACAATCTCTCTAATCTAAATACATTGTGAACCTTCCACTTCAAAAACCTTTAAGCTAAGTCAATTTACTCTTTCATAAACTATGAATTTTTTAACAAAATACAAAACAAAATTTAGCATTAAAAGGTTTTTTTACAAGTCTGCAACATTAAAATCTATTCACATGAAATAAAACAATCAGTAATTTTGATAAATGTTAGTCAACATGTTTACAGTTTCGTTATAATATTAATGAAATTGAAAATAGTAATAAATTAATTAGAAAAAAATGATAATAAATTTAACAATGTTCTTTAAAACCTATAACCTAAATCAAAAACACTATGTCTTTTCAGTCTTGAAAACCCGGTATCAATGTTATTTAGCAGATTCACAGCCAAGAAGTTTGGATGATGGTTGAGTCTTTCTTCATATTTACATCTGAATTTTGATACAGTTTGTTTCACTGATTCAATATTAAGATCGGCATAGATAGCCTATAAGTGTTTTTGATGTACCACGGAATTTGCAGGTTCCGCCGCAAGAATTTTGACTGAAAACGTTCGAATATTTTTATGTTCCCACTTTGTTACACACTACCATTTAAGTCATCTCTCCTCTATAAATGTGACTGTGTTTTGTTGTTTGTTTAGTTCATCATCGGAGAGGCTGGTTTGAACCTCTAGAAGCTTTACTAAGTAAAACGAGGAGAGAGGGGTTTACTATTGCCTTCCTCAATGAGTGGGAAAGACAGCGTACACCGCTGTTTCGGGTAAACGCTTGACCACGCGGTGTTTACCCTGGGAGGGTGGGTGACTCCGCTTCAGACTCCCAAACCTGCTTTGCAGATAACCAACCTCTGGGGTGGAGTTAGTTCGAAGTAATAGGCTCTGCATTGTGGTGGTGATGTGTGGTAGCAGTTCTCGCAAGAGGCTGCGACGGTTACTCATCAAACGTGACGAGGGGAGCCTTGTCAACATGAGTTCTAGGGGGACCGGGGTGACCACTGGCGTATGATACGCCATATCAGCATGCCAGGCCTTCTGAAAAGCATCTACTTTCCACCCTGAAAATGACACCTTCACATCATCACCACATGGCCTAGGTGTATAATGAAATTCATTACTCTCAGATGAAGTAATTCTGACTAGTGACTTTTACACTTCTATCTCTTCTGTTCTTAAATGGCTGACAACGTGATTAAAAACAAAATTATTTTTTATCGAATAAAAACTAATGACGAACTATTTTGTACGTAAATACATAAACGTTCAAGAGAATACAGAAGAAAATTGTGTTGCCTACTAAATAGTAAATATTAGAAGATGACGCAAAGTATAAAGATGAAGTAACTACGTAAGTAAGTAAGCATTTAGGAGTTCGTTAATGTGTAATTTAAGTAAAAGTAGGCTTTTAACTTAATTTATAAGTTCTTAACATGTCCTATACCTTAATACCTTACCTTGGTAGTCCTCCGAATGCAAATAAGCATATTATGGACACTAGGTATTTTATATTAGACCCTACTTAATTTTCTTGTCATTTTTTTGTTAAGAATCTCCACTATAGCGTACGTTAAGTATAAAACTGCATTACTGAATGCTCCCTGCATGTAGAGCCTTGAGTTAGGCAAAATTTCATAATTATTTGCCCAATGGACTTTGAAAATGAAAATTTTCAAAAAATTGCCAAATGTAAAAATTATTTTATTAAAAACAGAAATTATTCTATAACCAGGCAAATGTTTACTTTTTATAGAGAGCTTTACAATAAAAATATATGAACAGCAGGTTTCCTTACAGTATAAAACAAGTTTGGGACTATTAAAATATTTGAATCATCAAGTTTCAGTTTTTTTTACAAAATTTACTGGACCAAATATGTGGCTTAACGTTTGCTTAAAATAGCGGCGTTTTTTTAAACATTTTTTATGATGGCCTAAAAATATGAGATGTAAAAAAAATTATTGAATTATAGCCTACTAACCAAAATAAACATACTGAAAATTAAATTTATATTTTGTTATAACTCTTCAAAAAACACCTATCCGTAATACTTTGATGAACAGATACTGGAAAATGAACTGTTTTTTATCGTATTATTTCAATTTAAAAATACTGCGTAGAAAATTAAGATTAATGATTTTTAACATAAGGGATGTGTATTAGGGTTGTAGTAAAAAGATAAAGAAAGCTTAAAAAAATGTATTATATTCCATTAACTTCATTCATTACGGAACGAATCCAACGTTTACCATTAATCAATCAAGGAAACGTCACCTAATGTTTATAAAAATCGGTATATTAGTGTGTTAAACTACTTCATAGTTTAGAATTACTAGAGAACTGCAAAAGGTAAGGTAGATAATTAATTTCCATAAAAAATCAAAGTGATAAAAAATAAAATTATAAAAGGGCGGATATTAGTTTATTAGCGTTTTTTTCCAGAAACGAATAAAACCAGAAAAATTATTGAAAAAAATAATTTTTTACTTTAAAGGTATGAAATATGAATGAGTTATTGTAAAATTTGCATTTATTGAAAACAATAGTATTCTTGTTTTAGTTCAAAGATAAAACATTAATTTTCTGGTAAAAAAATTAAAAAATAAGCAGTTTCGTCATGCGTATTTGTTTCTTTTACTATGCAAATTGAAGTAA
This sequence comes from Catonia carolina, assembly GCA_035578175.1. Taxonomy (NCBI): domain Eukaryota; kingdom Metazoa; phylum Arthropoda; class Insecta; order Hemiptera; family Achilidae; genus Catonia; species Catonia carolina. Next base: position 2,685,708 of record JAQMRL010000028.1, on the reverse strand, counting down.
TTTCTTTATGTAAATAAGTTCAGATCTTACTAGTAAAAGGCCTACGACTTTAGTAAGTAGTACACAATAAAATTTTACGTCGATATTGTGCATTGCTAATTCTTGCACGGTTCTCTACAAAGTAAAAACGCATAGAAAGTTTTTCTTGAGTCATATTTCTAATTCATGAGGGTTTTTGTCTTATTACAAGTGAAATCTACATTTAGACAAGTACCTGCAGTTTATGCAGAATAGCATGGGATATTTCAAAATTACATTATTATAAAAAAAAACTGAAAATTTACAATTTTTCGTTTTTTCCGTCTAGTCTTCCTTTAAAAATACATTTTCTTTCATAAAACCAAATTGATAATTCATTTAACTTTTACGTACTATTTACCCTTATCTAGAAAAAACTCCATGCATAAATGACGAATTAAGAACCTCTTTCTTTCTAAAGTCGGAAAACAATATTTGTTTTTGTTTGAATTTGTCCAAACTTTTCTTGTCTAATGTAATTCCAAATAAATAGATAAAAATATATCAAATATTTTTACCACAGATCTTGAAATACTAAGCCTAATATCAAAAATACTTTTTAATGTTATGGAATAATATTAAGAATATTTTAAGTTGTTTCAGTTCGATTCTGGTTCAAGTTTAGCTAAAAGAAAATTATGGTTTTCTTACAAAAATAATTTAAGTTATACTGAAAAGCTGTTATCTTTTTCAACAACTTTAGTAAACTTTTCGACAATCTTGTGAGCATAGTAAAACAAAATTAGTTGTTTCTATGGAATCTAAAAATATTTATAAAATATTGGTGATAGATTTAACAATATTACTTTAAACAGACAGTAGTCCCTAACTACCAAGCTTCCGATGCGATTTTAAATAAACTAGAAAAAGTACAAAGTAGAATTAAAAATTTTCTACAACTTTTCTGTGAAGTTTTGTTGAAGGATGCAGTTGATCCATATTTTACAGTTCAATTTACTTCCGTAATGAGAAGGCTCTGCAATTTATCAAAACTCGTTTTTCGCGAGCACCTACAAACCAAACGAAAAGTACTTACCAAATTTCCTTGTATTTCTGGATATTTCGTTACGAGTGAATTGAGAGAGTAGATTTTACTCAGACCTATATGTAAATTATAAAGATATATATGTATTGAAGATAATTTTTTAGTACTACTACAAACCTATAATCTGTTTCCTTCGTTTCCTTTGTTATATAAATTTATATGATTAATGAATAGGTTGTGATTAGTATATTTACCTCGAATGGAGGATTTATCCATCGATATACATCTTCTGGATGATTATGTTATTTGATTTTTTTTGGGTATCTTCAAAAAAGATCTGTTGGATGTATTCGTTATAATCTTCTAAGTATTTGTGTTATCTAAAGGTTAAAAGATTGGAATGGTGATGAGTTAATAATTCATATTTCTTAAAGAGCAGTGAAAAACAGGATGACGTTAACCGGATATGAATGAAACTCAATCCTGAGTTAAATTGATATTTTGGCTTAACGACCGAGTGAATTAAATAACATTCAAACCCAGAATGAAAAGAAAATCAAGGGGCATCATAGTTTATATAATTAAATAATCTATAGAAACATCCTATTTATTGAAAAGTTTAGTTGTTTAGTGGTTCAGAAAACTATTGTTCAGCGGTATACGAAAAAATGTATAGTGGTTGTCAGGATTATTCTAAGAGTATATTAGTGGTAGGGCGTATAAGGTAACCGGATAGCCCCTACAGGATTGGTCTTATTAAGAGATCTATTCTTCTATAATAGGTCCCTTAATGTAACCTACTGGAACTAGATAATAGTAAATTGTAATTCAACTTTATCCTTCTTTTATGATCATTAATGTAATAGGCTATACTATTAAACAACGAACATTTACTGGCTATCCCTTGTATTCGAACCAATTGGCGCCAGACATCTCCTAAAGAAGTACATTTTATTTTATATTCGAATCATTCGTCTTAACAATTTTATAATCATTTATATTATCATATTAAATTCATTCAATTGTACGATAATTAAACTTTTAATTGAAAGTATAGTTATGATTATATATATTTAGACGTATTGATTTATATATCTCCTCGTTTAAGACCATATTAGACCAAGTAAAGTAACTTCTAGACAAGTAAAGTAACTGAGATTATTGTTTACGACCTGTTTCACGACCTAACACTATACACCAAACTCCAGCGTCTTTTTTTGTATGGTTTAGTTACTTGAATCTTAAAAACAGCGACTAATAATCCAACCAACTACGGTGGCATGCGGGCCGCACATGCGCAGTAAGCAGCTCCCCCACCACAGCGTCGTAGCCTGATACAGGCTGCCTCTAAAATAGTACTCACTACTCATTGTGTTCTGTTCATGCGGTAATCGTTTTGACATTTGTGTCGCTGTCGAAAGCCGCACGCCGTCAAAATTAGTTGCGCGCGCACAAAATAGGAGGGAAAATGTCTGCGATTCATTTTTGGTAATAGGCAATAAGTTTTTTCTAAATGATGTACCTACCATAAGTTTTGACAGGCCCGAAAGAGAAGTACGTCATACCCTCATTCTGTTATATTTACTGTACGGTTCTTTTTGTTAAAATTTCATACAACTAATATTGTGCGTGTGTAGTTGATTTCTAAAAATTGACGTATGTTTGGTATAAAGTTCACAACTATAAAAAATAATTCAGCGTCTTGGAATACTAACAGGAAGGAGACACCAGACACGATGATCTATCTTTAACTTCCCTTCAAAAAGTGATTTTTTTCAAGCTCGTTTATTATTTCTCTTTCTGCCTTACATATATCAAATTACAGATAAAATTTTATATTTTATAACATAATAATAAAACGCATATTATGTCATCCTGGAAAAGAAGTTATATTAGCCTACGTGATTCGCAAAAAATGTGATTAGATTTAAACGTCTAACTCTGTACGAGCGTATCTTATATAAATATCAGAGAATAATAATAACATTTATAGTGTAATAAAATAAGATTCATTACTAGGTAGCGAAAGTAATTTTTTCAAAATTTTTTGATGAAAAATGAGCTTGTTAGTGTGTAGTGAACGAAACTGGCCGGCAGAGTACCCTACCATACCGCGTATTGACACTATTGTGCTTGAACACCGTGCACGGATTGAAATAAGTTGAGGGGAACGGCGGACGCATCACATTCTCTCTCTGTCTCGCTACCCTCCCTACATGCCGCTGTAATTGGCGAACAGTATACCTACAAACTCAAACCCTTTGAACTCTGGCTGTCTAGAAGAATCTTGAGGATACCATGGACATGGAAAGTCACCAATTATAAAATTATTATTAAAATTATATTAAACTGATACATTATAAACATATATTAAATTAAGTTTAAAATAAATCAGCCGGTTCATTATAAAAGAAAACATTTTCCTGCCGGTGAAACACTGCAGGGAATTATTACATTAAAAATTTGTCATTGTTAATCATCGAGTAGATTTACTCTCATCCTATTACAAATCAGCTGTAAAGAAGCTGGCTTAATAGATGAGACTTTTTAGAGTGAACCAGAAGCATTTAATAAATAATATTTTCTTAAAATAAAAAGGTTTTTTAATTCTTAATGTGTGTACGTTGCAATCTGTTCAATTTAGAACAATAAGCAACCCAATGACCCAATGAGATGAGGATGATAACTATTTATAGCGTGTAAATGAGGTGTAGTCTTGTACAGACCCAGGCCGACTATTCCTGAGAGAGTATGGTTAATTTAACCCCAACCATAAAAGTACACTGGTAACCATTGTCTAGTATTCAAATCCGTACAAAAGTAACTACCTTTACAAGGATTTGAACCAGGAACCATCGTCTCTGAAAATCATGTTATTAAAATAAAATAAAACACTGCTGACTCGCGATGACGCTTTACCTCTAGACCAACCCGGTGGGTCAAAAAAAGAAGTAACTGAAAAAAAATGACCCAAGACATCGAAGCAAATGCTAAGAAAACCGTGCACTATTCTTAAATTTCTCTGCTTCTCGTAGATCAGTCTTTACAGTAATTCTAAGCTATTCACTCACGTACGCCGGTTTTATTGCAGTATTATTTTTTATTTTGGCTTGCGTCGACAGTAGTTTCCTTTTGTACAGGTTGTGAGTTCTTCAGAGTGCAATGACCATCTTTACTCTCCTGCTATTGTTTTCTTCCTTTCGCTGGCCTATCGTTGTATGTATTGTCTTCCCAAGGTACGTAAAGTTTTCAACTTTTCTAGTTTTTCTTTTTTTTCTTCAAATGTGTTTAATTGCTCTTTTGATTTATTCTAAAGCTTTTAACTTAAATTAGACTCATCTTCATGCACAGGTTGTTAAGCCCTCATGGAGATTGTTTACCTAGGGTAGAAGTATAAGGTAAAGTTTAGTCAGAAAGACGTAATGGATGTAATTATATTTCTGTCTAATGAAACAACTATATTGTTACAGATACATGAGTCGCGTAAACACAAATGCGTGCGCACACGAGCACACACAAGTTAATAACATAGTACGATTAACTGAAATTTTCTGTTCAGGCTGGCTATCTTACCAACCATTAATGACACGCAAAATCAGAAATAAAACAATGGATCTCCTCTCTCTCTCTCTCTCTCTCTCTCTCTCTCTCTCTCTCTCTCTCTGCAGTCGCGTTGAGCGCGAAATAAAGCAACCGGGATATGGCTAGATGATATGTACATGTTGTTTAGGTCATCAGCTGAAAGGCTGGTTTGAATCTCTAAAGGTTTTACTAAGTAAAACTAGGAGTGAGGTGGTTTGGTTTGAAATTGAGTGAGGAATGAAATTATTTAATTCCTCACTGAGTTGAAAAGTATGCTTATCAGTATGCCAGGCCCTCTGAAAAGCATCTACTTTCCACTCTGTAAACGACACCTTCAATATACATTCACCACAGGGTCTGGCTATAAAATGATGAAATACATTACTCAAAGAGAAGATAACTCTTGACTAGCGTCTTTTACACCTCTACATCTTCTGTTCTTAAATGCTTCAGTCATATAATTGGCTGACTATGGGATAAAAAACAGAACTATTTTTTTGTAGCCCTGGAACTTGCAGATCAAGTGCAAATAATTTAACACTCCACCTGCCTGTTATGAGCAAAACACAGCGTATAATAACGTACAATTAACTGAAATTTCCTCTCTAAGCTGCTGTCTCATCGCACGCTAATGACTGAATGGCTGGATGATATTTAATATAGAAATATTAATTTAAAACATTTACTTGATATTTCTTCACAGAATGAAAGTGAAACGATAAGTTCGAATTAAAAAACTTTGTCAAAAAGCAATTCTGGAGTAAATTATAACCATATGATATGGTATGTTGAGTTAAAAAAGATGTCATACTTAGTAGAACATTATGCAGTTTTACTTGATGATAAGTTTGACACTAACTCGATACGGAAATCGTAAATTACTAAAATTTTTACTTTAGAAAAACAGTTTTGCTTAGAACCGGCTTTCAATCAAAAAGTTATTTTTGTTATAGCTCTATCACGATGAGAATGACATTTTGAAGACCATGAAATTGACAAGTTGGCTGCGGCGTTTCAGTGATTAAGGTCATATCTTAACGAAGTTTACAAAAAAAGAAAACAATAGATTCTGTATTTTTAATGATGTTTTAGTGTTATTTGTTATATACGATATAAGATTTACCCAGCAATTTCATTACTAATTTGTACGTAGTTACGTATAGAAAGGTCATATAATAATGAAGACATCTTTCTCAACTGTCTAACAAGAAAATTATTTTTGAAACCTGTTTTCTACGCTTCATGGTAATCAATTAATTGTACTTTAATGAATATTAACCCATCATGTATCACAAAGAATTTTGATTTTCTTGGAAGTATACATTGTTCCACTAATTGACATCTCTGTTTAACAAAGTCGGATGTAACAAAGAAAAATTAATTAATTCTCTCTGTTGACAATTTATAAATAGTATCTTTATGGTAGATGGTTAGGAAGAACAAAATTTAAAAATCATTAACTTCTCTTTTTCAATTTACCGGACACTATTAAACGAAATCTTTTTCAACTATTTAATGACCAAAACGTGTTCTTTCTTGCCGTTTCAGTTGAGTATATTGAAAACAGTAATTGTAAAACAATTTTTATTGGTTTAAAAATCCCTTAACTCTATCAATTAATAAGACTGACGTGTTACCTCGAAATAATCTGGACTGCAACTTTGTTAATCCGAACCAACTGTAAGAAAACTCTTGTCGAATTTTTAAAATTTCAGTATTATGAAAACACTGTCAAAATTATACCACAGTTATCAAAATCGTCTTTACGACCATAGTAATCTTTTGGCTATAAACTTGCTGAACAATTTGAATACTATAAGGAGGTTGCAGAGAGTCCATGTTTTAGATTTAGTTGAAAGATATTAATTTTTTACACCTTTAGAGCTAAGTTGTATGTAATACAAGTTGTACATAACAAAAATATACTTATGTATTTACTATACCATCATAAGCCGTAATTTTTCAATTAATTATACGTATACATTTTTTCTAGTTACCATTAAAATGAAAATAATCTTAGTTTTTAGTTATTAAGTTGTTATTTAATTATTAATTTATTATTTTGTTAGTTTTTGTTTTGTTTTCTAATATCATTTAATGTTTGTTTATATTTCTCCGTAAATAATTTTGTTTTCTTTCATTTTCGTAACTACTGTTTTCAATACTGTTTTTGTCGTTAATTCGTAGAGAAGAGTCGCTGGACACTTCCCTACTCATGTCAGTGTTATTATTTTTTATCATAACTATCTACTAAAAGTTAAACATAACTGATTGTAATTTTTGTCAAATAAAATATACATTATGATCACGGCAGTGATATCCGGAATCTGGAGAAGATAATAAACATAAGCTGATACACCAAAACATTTAAAGCAGTCTTAGAATACTTAGAGCAGTACAAACCGGACGTCACATTGATGATCTTTGCTAAATGGTTTCTTGAATACAGAAACAAAAAATTGATCTTCCGCAAATGGTAAGTAAACTTTGTGCAATTTGTTTTTCTGTACTAAAATATAAAATTAGCAAGTTTTCATCTGTAAGTAAATTGAGTGAAGTAAACCCTAAAGAAGGAACTTCATACTTTATTATTTCATATTGTGTCGTATAACTTTAAAATAAGTCCGTAGGATGTTGCAGTCTAGTCGCCGATGTTATTTGAATTTGTCTAACAGCAGATGGCGAGATGATTTGAGTGGGCTTCGGGTTTCTGTATTTTTTACTGAATGTGTTCCTTCCTGAATTGTAGAAATATCTAAAAGTTCTATTCTAGACAGGGCTAAGGTAATAAATTGTTCTTTGTAAGAAATTGTGTATTTTAAGCAGTGCTGTGTATTAAACAAGGATAATGAATTGCGATGAACAGGAATTCTCGGAAATCGAAACTAGTAGAAACGTTTGGTTTTATCTCGATTCCTTCCAGTAAAACTGAGATGTGAAAAAAGTCTTCATTAACTATCAGACTGCAGGTAGGCCTATAAACACAGTTAGCCCCTTTGTAGTAAGTTAGTCAAAAATTGAATTTTGAATAAAGTGTTTTTCGGCCGTTCGAAATAGTGTCCTTACTGGACCGGTTTTGAATTATGTAAATAGTGCGTCTGCGTACGGGTGATAATAAGTGGTTGTGGACAGGTCAATTTTGTTGATATTGTTTTTATTGTTAAGTGAGAAGATCTTATTATAGTCGATTTTAAGTTTAAAGTTTTGTAATTAATTTGAGGTAGGTAATATGACTGGCTTCTAGTCCGGGGCACATGTTTGATTCTCGATCTTATCTAGCATTTTTCATCACTAATCTTTATCTATCATCTGCATTAGTAGTAGTTGCAATACAGTCTGACACAGAAAAAAAAGTGATTGTGTCAATAAATAAAATTGTAATGATAGTCTATTGTATATTATGATACTGTATTTTATTATGCCCAGATTCCGAACGAACCTATAATTAAGTATTACATTATTATAAAATGGAAAAAATATTTTTTAGTTTTATTTTTCCTTTCGGGAAATAACAGTAAAATGTTTTTTCTTTGGATAGTAGCCTACTACTTTGGTAGGCCTATATAGGCCTACTGAATTTAACATAACAGAACACCGGGTGGACAGAAAAAAAAGAAAGCCTACAGTGAGTAAATGCTTAGAATTTAGGCTGCAAAAAGAGCTACCAGAAACGTCTTAAGTCACATTACTTGGTCTAAAATTGGTCCTATAAGAAAAAAATTGGGTTAAACTTTATACTATCTTTTGCCTTCGTATTTTTATATGCAATGTACAAAAAATAAAAGAACATAACACCTGAAAAAGTGGTAACTGAAACTAAGCTTATTACTAATAATTAAATAAAAAAAACATTACTGAAGAAATGAGCTGAATCATTATGCTATAAAATATACAAGAAAACTTAAAGAAAGGGATCGGTACAATAAGTGGAAATAGAAAATGATTGATGCAAGTTAAGTTATTTTATTATATTAGAACATAAACCACAAACAGATAACAACAACGTTAAAAGAAACCGAAAGGTTTTGAATCTAATCTGTTACATTATGAGGATATCATTAGAGTGCTGGAGGAGGATAACAATCCGAAGAAACTACGAAGTATCTATGAAGACGTTACCAAGAGTAACTCTAACGCGGCAACGAGAAGAATGGCATCATCAGTCAAACACCCATCAGATTCTCATCTGTCAACGAAACCGACGGATCTATTCATTACCGCAACGTATCTCTTCATCTAACACCTGTTCCAATCCGTCTAGCTCATAAAAATAACAATATAGTAACTGCCTTTCTATGAAAATAATATGAATAACTATTGTTCACCGTTTATTAATACTCCTTTTAATCATAGTACAAATAAATGCCATTGAAATACAAATATATGAACTCATTACTACATACTCATAAAATATATAAAAAATAATTATCAAAATGCCATTTTACTGTTCATAAAATTACTCGTTATTTTACTTAGATAAATACTAGTATTTTACACCTAAGTATGGATTTTGTTCACTATTTTCTACACACGTTCAAAGATTTTAGGATTTAAAATTTTATATATTTATGAACTACTTAAATCTTGTAAAATAAAAGCAGTCGTTTGCCTAGAACCACCTGTTTTGTTTTTATTTTGTCAAGTGAGCTTATATGTAAATAAACACCAGACAGGTGGTAAACAAAGTACTGCGAGTTATTACGAACTCCCCTTGGTACGTACGAAACGAGACACAATGACCTGAACGTTTCTTACTTATTCGACGCAATAATAATAAGAATAATAATTTATTTATTTATCTATTTCCATAATATTACACATTACATAAAAAATAAATTACGATAATACAAATTTTCTTTCAGTAAACTACTATCATATTACGCTAGAGGTGGTGAAAATTATCCCATCCAACTATGGACAAAACCATGTACTAGGATGGGTTGGAAACATTTAAATAAATATCAAAAAACTAAAGTATTACCTATTAGCAGTAGCATTTAAAATCTACTATACTTATTTACTACACTAACTTAACTAACTAACTTAATCAATACTTTGCTATTTACTAAGATTTCAATTGTATCATTTATGATACATTACATTTTAATAATAATTAAACTTATATACACTATTTTTAATAAAGAAAAAAATAATTTAATACAACCTAAAATTTATTATTACATTTAAAAACAAAAAATAAAAAACCATAAAAAAGTAAAAAATATACTATTTTATTTTCCTCTTTTCTCTTTAGTTACATCTACATTTAAATATTGCTAACCATTGTTGTTATTTCCTCTCTACCTGTTTTGGCTATCCATTTATTTAGTTCCTTATTTTCATAATTATTTATTCCTTATTTTCATAGTTCCTTATTTTCATAATAAACCCGTTAAATTTTTAAATCTAACGGGATCAGGTTATATATTTTGGATCCCACAATAAAACAAAACTATCAACGTTATCGCAGAAAATTAGCTATAGCTACTATTTTTCAATCCTGATGAGCTCTGAACGTACGCATTGCCTCCTACCCACTTCATAGCTAGCCAATGACTTGCCAGCTCTTGCAATGACTTGTCAATACTTGCTCTGTTTCCCATAGCTCTGTAATATAATTTCGTCAGTCATTTTTTTAGTATTTCAATAATTACAATTTTATAACCTATAAACATACAACCAGCTGATTATCATATAAAGTATTCCATGTTAACGCGCTCTATAATCGATGTGTTCAGTACAAGATAGAAGATATGAGTGAACTACTGCGGTTCTTATACGCATGCGCGCGTAATGTTTGTCAGGCTGAAACATTCGTACAATCTGACAACGCTGGCAAACGTTCGGATTGGTCTAAACGCGTGGAATAGCAGAGCTCATCAAATGTGAAAAGTATTATAAAAACATAAAATCGAGCTAATTAGGACTATTAGTTCAGTTATTTTACCGGATAACTCTCCCAGAAGGCTACAGAGAGATTTGTTGTACCCTAATAAAAAATAAATTAAAAAAAAACAGTTCAGATGAATGTATTAATGGTAATCAAATTACACTAATTTAGAATTCTACTGTAGTTTATCGCAAAGAACCGTTGCAGCAGATATAAATAGACTACGGGTTGAAAGTCAGCAAAAAGAATGCATAATCATGTTTTACTCTCGCAACACCTTCAGTCAAAACAATCGACAACAGATCGGATGTTTTATAATAATTGGCCAACTGGATGGATTCTTTCTACTGATGCTGTCATATTTTGTATTTAGTAGGCCTATATATGTTTCAATTAGTATATAGCAAGTTTCATCTGATAAGTAAAGAACATTTTTTGTAACTCGAATGCATTGCGCTAAGTTCACCTCAATTTTAATACATTTATGTTTTGACGAGTTGTAGGATTCCGTGGGATAGAGTATAGTAAAATAAAAACAAGACCGACTACAATACTCAGACCTCAATGCATGTATCGATAGTGGACAAAATGGCGCCGATCGTAGGGCTTCATAATTTTGAATTACACGTGTTTTTACTGGTTTTCAGTGTGGTTGAGTTAAGCGCTTAATATAGTTCAGCTTCATTATCGGAGTATTTATACGGTATTTTAGTGTAGTTTTAAGGTTTATAAGTTGTGTTTAGTGTTATCAGTGTAATAGGGTTATTAGGTTATATGTTAAAGGGTTAGTTTTGGGTTTTCAGTGTGGTTGAGGTTAGCATTTACAGTTCACTTGGTATGAGAGTATTTCTGTGATAATTTAGTGTAGTTTTAAAGTTTATAAGTTCTGTATAGTGTCATCTGAAATAGGGTTATTAGATTATATGTTATAGGGTTATTTTTAGGGTTTTCAGTGTGGTTGAGGTTAGCATTTACAGTTCACTTGGTATGAGAGTATTTCTATGATATTTTAGTGTAGTTTTAAAGTTTATAAGTTCTGTATAGTGTCATCTGAAATAGGGTTATTAAATTATATGTTATAGGGTTATTTTTAGGGTTTTCAGTGTGGTTGAGGTTAGCATTTACAGTTCAACTTGGTATGAGAGTATTTCTATGATATTTTAGTGTAGTTTTAAAGTTTATAAGTTCTGTATAGTGTCATCTGTAATAGGGTTATTAGATTATATGTTATAGGGTTTTTAGTGTGATAGAGGTTAGCATTTAGTACAGTTCAACTTCATTATAAGAGTATTTATATGATATTGTTGTGTAGTTTGTAGGTTTATAAATTGTGTGTAGTATTCGTAGCTCTTAGTAATCTGTGTGTTTATTACGATTCCGGTTTTATTTAATTTGCAGTTAAACTTGTTTTGTGTTGTGGTTATGTGAACTAATAGTGTTAATTGTTTACAATATTATTTCTTTGTCCTGTGATGTGTATAAACTCTTTCAAGTGTTGATCAGTAGCTCTTATGAATCTGAATTTTTAAAATTACAAAATCAAAGAGATGGTTCAATGTGTTTAGGCATTCAGTTAAGTGAAGATTCTATTAGTAATTTTGGTGATAGGTGCAAGTGTGGAACTCTTTTAAGGAAAGTAATCAAAAAAAGTGTTTAAGTACTGTCCAATATTTTTATAACTAACTATGTAAAATTGTTAAATTAAAAAAATGTTTCGAAAGAAATCGCTAAGAAATTAGAGAACCAAAACAAAAAAAAGTGTGAAGTGTCAAATCAAGAAGTCGGGGAAAAGGTGAAAAAACGTAAATTGTTGAAGTTTAGCAGCCAGTAAATATCATGAAGATAATTCAAGTCAAATTATCTCTTTTGTTAAGAATTATTGTAATTACTTGCCTGACAAATGTAAATTTAAAATTTCGGTTTTTTATTTAAAGCTAATTAGCGTGTGATGCAATTTAACATTATTTGGTTTCCATAACCTATAATGTTCTTGATAAACTAAACTTGCCCTACGATTGCCGCCATTTTGTTTTCTGTATTGAGGTCTGAGTATTGTAGTCGGTCTTGAATAAAAACAAAGAGCTCCATGAATGGGCGATCGTTTGGTGAGGTCGTTCATGTTATCATTTGTATCACTGTCACCTTCAGTACATTTGTTATTGTAATTCACTGTACAGACAGAAATAAATAATATGTTCAATATAATAAAATATAAAGGTTACTAAAAAGTTACTTCAGCCAAGAAGGTTTTTGATTAGAGAAACTTAAATTACAATTAATTTACTTATGTTCACGATCATATAAGATGTTTAATTTATGTACAGAATATTTAATGTTAAGTTATGAACATTATAATGATTTATTTTATTGATACATAATGATTTACTCCACTTCGAAATAAGATTATTGTTTTTCAACGTATATGGACTTTTCAGGTTTATACAAAAAAACTTAATAAGTTATTTAATTAAACAAAAACTTTTATTCATGTTTAATGTGTTACTTTGTGCAACCATTGTTCTTAAAATAATACAATTATATAAGAAGCACGTTTTTGGCTCATTTCATTGCATTATTTTAACAAGACTGGTTGTACAAAGTAACATATTAAACATAAAATAAAAGTTTTTGTTCAATTAAATATTAGGTTTTTCATAGAATACGTTGAAAAAAAAATAATCTTACGCCGAGGTTCTTTCGAGATCTGGTTATAATGAACAAACTTCCTTTAAACTTATATAGGCTAAGTTATTTTTTACAAGATTATAAACTACAACATTAAATTACATTCAGCTTACTAAAAAATTACAATTGTTTAAATTAAATTAATAACATAACTTAAAGCTTTACTAACTTAACTACCTAAACATTATTTAAGTATATATAATAAATACTTGTTATTTTAAACTTTAGTGTGTTTATTATTTATTTTACCCAGATCCCGAAACGGACCTTAGAAATAAGTGTCACAATATACGAGGTGTGGCTATTAAATACCGAGACTGACGTTGTAAAAAATTTTATACATAATCACTTATTGTCACCTTCAATAAACACTTCTTCTCGATCGCTACAACGCTCCATACGAATTTTCCATTGTTAGAAACAGTGCTGGAAGTCATCTTCTCTCAGCTCCTTCAGAACACGTGCCGCTTTCTCTTTTACAGTTTCCACCGACTCAAATCTTTTCCTTTTTAATGCAGATTTTTTTTGATAGATGTCACATGGTGCAAGATCTGGTGAATAAGAAGGATGTTCTAACACTGAGATGCTGTACTTGGCTAGGGACCTCTTGACAGATAACGCAAAATGAGCTGGCGCATTGTCTTGGTGGAGAACCCATGATTTTTCCTTCCACATTTTGGGGCGTTTTTTCCTTACCCTTTGACGTAGTTTAGAAAGTACCTCAAGGTAGTAATATTGATTTATTGTTTGACCTTCAGCAACCCAGTGAAGGTACACAATCCCATGGATGTAAAAAAAACAATCATCATTGCTTTAAATTTTGATTTGCTCATTCGAGCTTTTTTGGCTCTCGGTGAAGTTCGGCTCTTCCAGTGCATGGATTGGCGCTTTGTTTCCGGATCATAAGTGAAAAACCACGTTTTATTATATGTTATTATCTTCTACCTGTTCCCTAAGATGAAATCTGCATTAAAAGGGACAAGATTTGAGTCTGTGGAAGCTGTAAAAGAGAAAGCGGCACTTGTCCTGAAGGAGCTGACAGAAGATGACTTCCAGCACTGTTTCCAACAATGGAAAATTCGCATGGAGCGCTGTAGGGATAGAGAAGGAGTTTATATAGACGGTTACAATAAGTGATTGTGTATAAAATAAATATAAAATTTTTTACAACGTCGGTCTCGTTATTTAGTAGCCACACCTGTATTTTTGAAATTTTATAAATAACATAAATAAACAGATTAATTTTTATTGCCTCGTAAATTAAAGTACTCTTTTATATACCATAAGTCATAAATTAAGGACAAGGAGGAAAGTATGTTATTCAATGGAAAATAAAAGGAATTATTCCTTTAAAGTTTATTATTGTTCGTAAAATAATGTTTTTAATTCGTCTTGATCTTAGAACACTTATCAGTTACCTCTGGTAAGTATTTCATTACAGTAAGTATAGTAAGGTTTAAGATTAAGTAAATTTTGTCACAAGTTCTAGATTTCTGATAAGCAGTCATACATTTAGATTCCTCGTCAGGTCTGGCATTTTTCATCATTCATTTTCATCGTCTATCAACTTTCACCGTCTGTATTAGCATTAATGTGTATAACTGTCGGATGTAAAACAAAGAATTCAAACTATTTAGCGAGGTAGTCCTTGATTAACAATATTACTAAAAAATTTTTAATAATAATGATAAACCTAATTTGTATAAATATCATACAAAATCAGTCTTAAAATGACGTTGCTTACAAAAGAAACAATAACCTGATATGAAGAAAATAACATGATTTATTACAGTAAAATTACAATTATTGTAGTTATAATTTTTATAATAGAATATTATTTGATAGAGATTGATGGTCTGCATCGGTAGTAATGTGAAAAGTTGGAAGTAAATAAAAGAAACTAACAATATTTTATTTTACGGAGTAAAAATTCAGCTGCTTTCATACTAATGTTTTCTTAAATCTCTAATGTGTGTACATTGTAATCTGTTCAATTTATGAAAAATAAGCAACCCTATGACCCAATGAGATGAGGATGATTTATATGACGTGTAAATGAGTAGTTGTACAGACTCTGGCCGTCCATTCCTACGAGAGTATGGTAAATTGAACCCCAACCATCAAAGTGCACCGGTAACCAATTTTTATTAATTAAATCCGCAATAGAAACTACCTTTAACAGGACTTGAACCGCGGAATCTTCGTATCTGAAAATCAGCTGTTAAGCAGCTGACTCGCAGCGACTACTTTACCACTAGACCAACCCGGTGGGTTAACTTTTTTTAACCTTGCATGTTGTTTGTTCACATGTTATTTGTAGGTCATAAGCCGAAAGGCAGGTTTGAACCTCTAGAGGCTTTACTAAGTAAAACGAGGAGTTAGGTGGTTTACTATTGTCTTCCTCACTGAGTGGAAAAGTATAGTCTATTTATCAACATACTACCTACAACATACCTCTGAAAAACATCTACTTTCGACCCTGACATCTTCACTTCATTCACCACAGAATTTGGCTGTAAAATGAAATTCATTACTTTCAGAGGAAATAACTCTGACTAGTGTCTTTTACATCTCTACCTCTTCTGTTCTTAAATTCTGATCATATTATAAAAAATCTGGTGTGAAACACTCACACAACTTTCTCTTGCCAGTGCAAATAATTAACAATAAACCTAACATTAGTAATAAAACATAAGAAATAAACAAAAAACTAACCTCAACAAACATAACCTAATTTTAATCATGAGTGAAAGACGCAAAATGAAAATCAACCTCAGTTTGGCTTAGAAATACGGAAAATCACTCTTTCTCTCTAAACTAGGCTCTGTAGAGAAAAATGCTTTAAATAAAAGTTGTAGATCTTTTAATTTTCTATAAATTTAATTATATACACTTTTGTCGTAAAATGCATACTAAGGCCGAAATGTTAAAAAAATCAATTTTTCTCACGTTTTCGTGAGAAACAAAAACAGAAAATCGCAAATTACCGCTAAACTAAGCGTTATACAAAAAAATGTTTGAAATAAAAGTTGTAGGTTTTTAAATTCTCTACAACTTTTATTATATAAGTTTTTGCGCTAAAATTTATATTAAAGCCGTAATCTTAAAAAAACAACGTTTTTACGTGAAAACAGCCTCACCGAGAATTTCAGCAAACATGGCGCCTACCCTATCTTGTAGAGAATAAAAAATTGAGTAAAATAGGCGATTTTAAAAAAATTCGTAGGACCAGTTTTTGAGAAAATCGCAAAAAACTGAAAAATTATACGAATAAACTACTACTTCCGGTTGACCGATTTTGATGAAAATGTTCGTGTCGCGTCCGGTAGTGGTATGTAACTTAAGTTTCAAGTTTCAAGTTCGTACGACGTTTCGTTCTTGAGATATTCTGTTCACACACAGACACACAGATACACACACACACAGACACACACACACAGACCAATCGCTAAAAACATGTTTTTTGGGTTCAGGGGGTCTGAAAACGTATAGATCCGGTGAAAACTCGATTTCGAAAAATCGACATGAAAACAATACTTTCCTTTCTATATATTCATATAGGCAAGAGAAAGTAAACAATACTTTCCTTCCTATATATTCATATAGGCAAGAGAAAGTAAAAAGAACTATTTTTTGTAGCCCTGGAACTACCAGATTGAATGCAAACAATTGATCACTCCACCTGCCTGTTGTGGGCGAGCTTACATACAAACCTTTAAATTTAACTAACTTTTAATATTATACTAACCTTTTAAATTTTGATCCGACCTTTGACAAACAGTAAGTAAGTTTATACTCGTACTATCTGTGTATTACATAATAGTGTATTTATATTTTAATGATCACTGACACCTAATAAATCCAGTAAATTAGAAATTTTCTCAAACATTTTGATTAATTTTTATTTGTTTATTGGTTTTCTTTCATCCCCTTTTGAAGTTGTGTTCCTAATAACCTAACTATTCCATGAACACGTCCCAACCTACCTATAATTAAACTTTGATGTTTTAATTATTTTCCAAAAATTACGAACGCGTTTCTGAGAGACGGTAAACCAGCTACAAGACATAAATAACAATAAGAAAATAATTTAAAAAATTAGGTCAGCTGCTTAATTTATGATAATTGCTTATAAGTACTAGAAATTATTTTTTTTTTATTGTTAATATACAGTTAGTGTAAACACATCTGGTAAATGAAAGAAGGGGTAAAATATAAATATTATTTTATTATTGCCACTTTTCTTCTTTCAAATAATATTTATGCATTACAAAATGATACAAAGTTGAAGTGGTAAATGATGTTAAGGATGAGGGGAGAGGTAAGAGGGAGGAAGATTGTTAAAATGTTATGTCAGGCGATAGTTCGTTGACCAGATGTGACGTTACTTTGACAATACCCACTTGAAGTCAATTAGAGGAAAAATAGTTTATTGTTGAAGGGTGGCAACCCTTGATGTAATAAGTACCACTTCTTCATACATGTATTGGTATTTTATATTATATTGCTGTAAGATACTATACGTACCAGATGGTCATTTTCGACTCGTGTTTATTCTATGGTACAATTTTAGCTGTATTGCTGTAGATGAAATCTTACCCAACCAATTAGCCCGTGATCTAGCTACAAGGAACTTCCAAACTGTACAACGTATAAAGCGAAAATTTAGTAGAGACCTCTTGGTTTGAATAACGGAAAACACCCATAGTTCTAAACGGTGAATGTACCACCGAGTACCTCTTCTCCTGAAAATAAAATTCCTCACCGCTTGTTGAATTAAATATCATATACGGAAATTTTACAGCTCAATGAACAGTACCGTAATAAAAATTAAAGACAAAATTACGGTTAACAAAGTAGTTGAGTATAGATAACGAATATAACCAAGGTTTTAATACATGATATACTGCAAATTGCTTACTTATAAAACATTTCTTCTAGTTAATTAGAAATTACAAGAAATTATACATTTTCTACTGCCTGCTGCAGTAGTAAAATCTCTAATACTTTGCTGTCGTAATGCTGAAATCCTTGACGAAGTAAAATTTTCGTCAGCGCCTCAGTAACATCTCGTTTTTGTGTAGCGTTGTGGTGCCCTTCTACGAGGGGGGTACCCAAAAGAAACCGGAATTATTTTTTAAAACTATTTATTTTTAATTTTTTTACAAAAGAACCTTATTCCCTTCAAAATACTCTCCATTACAACTAATACATTTGTCCCACCGGTGCTTCCACTGTTCAAAACATTTTTTGTACTCCTCTTCAGTGATGGCTGCCAGCTCATCCGTCGTTTTTTTCTTGACATCATCAACGTTGTTAAATCGGAGACCTTTCATGCCCCTTTTCATGCGTGGGAACAAGAAAAAATCACACGGAGCCAGATCGGGTGAGTACGGTGCGTGTGGTAGCAAACCATGCCGTTTTTCGCCAAAAACTGGGTAACCGAGATTGCCGTGTGTGCAGGCGCGTTGTCGTGGTGGAAAAACCAGTCCCCTGTCTGCCACAAATTAGGTCTTTTACGACGAATGCTGTTTCGTAGTCTTCTTAACACTTCAAGATGAAAAGCTTGATTTACCGTCTGGCCTGGTGGAACGAACTCTAAATGGACAATTCCCCTCACATCAAAAAAACAAATCAGCATTGTTTTGATGTTCGATCTGACTTGACGACTTTTTTTTGGTCGGGGTGATAATGAAGTCTTCCATTGAATGGATTGTTGTTAGGTTTCTGGGTCGTACCCATAGCACCAAGACTCGTCACCCGCAATGATCTTTGACATGAAATCTGGATCAGTTTCAAGCTGTTGTTTCAAATCACTACACGTTTCAATTCGACGTTCCTTTTGAGTGTCTGTCAGAACCCGAGGCACAAACTTGGCAGCGACTCTTTTCATTGTCAAGTATTCTGTTAAAATGCGTTGGACTGAGCTCCAAGATAACCCACTAACCTGTGATATTTGGTCAATGGTCTGTCGTCGGTCTGTTCGTACAATTTCTTTCACTTTCACAACATTTTCGTCTGTTCGGGAAGTCGACGGTCGTCCAGAACGAGGCTTGTTCTCAATCGACATGTCGCCATTTTTAAAGCGCAAAAACCACTCGAACACTTGGGTTTTTCCAATAGCGTCGTCTTTGTAAGCTGTGTTCAACATTACAACTGTTTCCGCGGCGTTTTTACCGAGCAAGAAGCAAACTTTCACAGCCGCACGTTGTTCATTAAAACTTGCCATCATGAAAAACGACACGAGCACAAAACAGCACTAGCGAGAACAATCACTGCACGAGAACAGAACAAGCTAGATCAACGAACAAAATGGCATTGAACTGGCAATGAGTAGCGCTACAAGCAGCCTAGTGGCGGGAATTTGTACTGCACAAGCTCCGCTCACAGCAGAGCTATTCCGGATACTTTTGGGTACCCCCTCGTACGTACTTCAGTGCTAATTCCAGTATATTTGTTGCTTTTCAATGTGAATAAGCCACTCCGTGGTTAATATTGTAATTGAGAATAAAAAACCAATGCAACCAAGTTTTTAATACATGATGTACAAATTTCTTATACTGGTAAAACATTTCTTCTAGTTTATTGGCAATTGCAAGAAATTATACAATTTCACTACTGTATTATGTATACAATCACAAATGTTTTTCTTTTGTAATGCTAAATGCCTTGAATATTAAGCAAAATTTTCGTCTGCGCCTCATAAACATCACGTTTGTGTGCTTTTCATTGTATGGTAGTGCAATGTCCAGTTCTTCGCTGCTTTTGAATGTGAAATAAACCACTCCGTGTTACACATTTCATCATTTTTTGAATTATTTTTTTATTATGCACATGTTTTCGGATAATCCGAACATTTCTTGCCCCAATTATTTTGGGTTAGTGGGTTGTACATGTGCACATTGAAAAAATGTTTTAATAAAATTAATTTTAATTTTAGTCAGTAGTTAGTAGTTTATAATGCAACTAAATTTTTTATATCTACCCTTTGTGTATCTATATGAAGATATTTTTGAAGAATAATTCACTGATTTAGGCTTTGTATAATTGGGCAAACAAATAAAATTAAAAATTTGTTTTTGGTTCATGGTAAGCCTATAAGGCACACGAAAATTTAATAATAAATACTTTTGCCGGCCGCATTGGCGCAGTGCTTGCCTCTCATCATGCGGTCCTGGATTCGAATCCCACTCAGGCACGGCATATTTTCATACGTTACAAAAAAATTATTTCATCCTCCATTGTACAATAGTTACACCCCAACGTCGTCGCTAATGACCGTTGTAGATGATGCGACGTTAAATAAATAAATTTAAAAAAATACTTTTCATTACCAACGTATCGGAACGTAAACAATGAGTAGATGTGTAGTGAGACAACACAGCTACTCATTGTTCTATTGGAGCAGATCGTAGATTTTCAATAATACAAAAAAAATATCAGTAAACCAACGTGTCAAAATATTAGTAGAGTTGCATCCATTTGAGGTAATAATTTGAATCTTACGAGATAATCTTAATAACTAAACTCCATTTAAGATAAGTTATTCAAACGAATATTTTAGTATAGTTTATTGTTGAGTTTGAAAAGAAATTAAATATTTAAAAACAAATAAAGTATTTAAGTGATAAACATTAATTTGATTTGTTGAAAATACTAAACCCATAAAACATTATTTAATACAAAATAAAAGATACTAACACCTAATGGTTTTGTTTAAATAAGAGGATTATTGAATACGTATTTTTCCATCACTATTTTTTCAATGAATCTGATGGACTAATTTAAAGTAGATTACAAATCAAATAAATTAAATAAATAAAAATAGGAAAAGAAGAAAGCACATATATTCTGGTGTTTTAAAATAAAACAAAAAAGTGTTCGTAGGATTATTGGGAATGGATAAAAGTTTAGTAATAATACAATGTGGAATAAAGGTTTTGTGTGGAGTAAAGAGAGAAAGAGATGATTGTATCAGTGAATCAACATGATTATAAGAGAATTATCAGTGAAAAATCAATTGTGCGCAACGCAGGTGAAGAGGCTAATCAAATAGTTGGCCGGGGGTTTTATTTGGAGGAAGGGTTTTGATGTAACAGGATAGAAAATGGGAGGAGAGTTTAGTGCATTCAAAACAAACAACGTGAAAACGCGTTTTCAGAGTATAGAAAGGGGTTGCACAGGATGAATAGAGATGGGTGAACTATAGAGATGAAATAGGTGAGACGAAGGGTAAAATAGATGGGGTAGAAATGTTGACAGAGAAAACAGAATTTGGTTAAGTTCCGCTGGGATTAAACTAGCGTTGTTTTGCCCATCCAGCCACATCCAGCCAGCGAGGCGGTATTCGACGACCCCACAGCAGCCAAGGTGATGTCTTCTCCTCCTGCCCTATGAGAACCGACACCTGTCTAAATGCCAGCCAATCGCTTTGCAACAAACAATCTACTAATTTAAACCAAACAATATGTGTATTGTACTAAAGCTATATCTATATACGTATAATGGACTATACAATACGCTTTACACCCCCTTTTAATACAATAAATCTATGTCTAGGATAGCAACATAATATTAACCCTGAAGTAGATCTAACGGTATAAAAACAATCGATCATGACCTAACAGTCAATCTAGAAATGCTCTACAATTTTAACTCAAGTACTAGCCCTTTTAATCAAACCATCTACTATTTGTAATACATACGAGGTGTGGCTATTAAATAACGAGACTGACGTTATAAAAAAATGTATTTTAATTTTATACATAATCACTTATTGTCACCTTCAATATACACTTCTTCTCTATCCCTACAACGCTCCACGCGAATTTTCCATTGTTGGAAACAGTGCTGGAAGTCATCTTCTGTCAGCTCCTTCAGGACACGTGCCGCTTTCTCTTTTACAGCTTCCACGGAATCAAATCTTGTCCCTTTTGATGCAGATTTCACCTTAGAGAACAGGTAGAAGATAATGACATGTGATGAAACGTGGTGTTTTACTTACGAACAGAAGAGGTATAGGTGTAAAAGACACTAGTTAGAGTTATCTTTTCTGAGAGTAATGAATTTCATTATACAGCCAGACCCTGTGATGACTGTAGTGAAGGTGTCATTTGCAGGGTGGAAAGTAGATGCTTTTCAGTGGGCTTGGTATGCTGATAAGCATACTCTTTAAAACTCAGTGAGGAGGGCTATAGTAAACCACCTCACTCCTCGTTTTTACTTAGTAACACCTCTAGAGGTTCAAACCAGCCTTTCGGCTGTTGACCTAAACACAAATTAACATTTACAATAACTGCCTTAGAAGTTAATCCTCAATGTGTAAGTGTTAGTAGGGTAAGATTCTTTTTAAAACAGCATTTTAAAAATATCTTATAACACACGTAGACTACTGTGATATTAGTGTTTAATATGCGTTTAATAATAACTCGCCTGTGATAGTTATAAATTTTGTGATACTATTGTAAATGTAATAAATATTTAAATGTTTAAATTTTAGGTTATGTTTTTTAATATCATGTTAGCTTATACTCCGTGTTATTGTCATATACACTCCATTCGTGGTTATTTATAGACGATGATAACTGTTGTTGTTTTTACCCTTGAAGAGTTTAAATAGGTAAATAATATTAACACAATCAATAATCAAAATATGTAATATTATTTATAGCAGAAAATTTAGTAATTGGAAATAATTAAATAAATTATTTACTACCTTCCATAAAAAATGTTTCTCTACGATTCCATGTACTAAACATATTTTTACCAGTTCAAAACTTCACTCACCACCATCTTGCATGGAATTATTTTTCACTTACTCAGTTAGTAAAAGTAGTTTTGAACCAGAACTGAAAAGAAGTTAATGGGGCTTAAGTGATACTTATGATACTTAAGTGTAAGTAGGAATAAAATTACTAAGTATTAAATGGAAAATTCCATATTCCTTCTAGATAGGTTTTGATTAAGTTTTACAATATTTTATTTTAAATTTAGTCTGTTATTAAGTAATTTGTAAATAAATATATTATATTCAAAATTTAAAAAGGTTTTACTTTTTTTAAATAATTAATCTGAAAAGAACCCGAAATAAACGTTACAGAGTTAACAAAAGGGAATTTATTGAAACTTGACTTTTTATATACATAATTAATAAATTAAAAAAGCAGCAACTATGATTGACCAGAATTATAATTTAGGGTAAACGACCTTAACTAATCTAATCAATCAAGTAAATTGACAATTTGACAGCCTTGTAATCGCAGGAAAGCTCGCATTTCCGTGATTTCAATTATTGAAATTTTAATGCTGTGATCTCCAAAATAATTTTTGTGCTGTTTACGGCGACAATTTTTATTGAAATATCTGTCAGTTATTACGCTTTTATAGGGAATTAAAAGTGTAACTTAGCCACGTAATATTTTGTGATCTTCATTTTTATTGACAGTAAAACTTTCCAACAATGCAAATAAATTTGGTAAAATTTAGGCCTATAGTAAAACTAGTAAAGAAACTATAATTAACTGGTGGATTCCCAAAGAATCTCAAGAATTAAGGTCGGGGATCAAAATTTTAAAGTTTTTCCGATTTTTCTTTGCTAAATTTTACACATCATAGTGAAGGAAAATATAAGAGAAGGTAGATGATGTTTTAGAGTGAGTGAAATAGTTGAAACAGACAAAAGACTGTTGTTGGAGGTAGTAGAGATGGTGCCTTTAATAAAATTGGGATTCTGGTTGCGGTTTGCCTTGTTTGGGGTCACTGTAGGCTTTCCTTTCTCCTCCCTTCTTCCCTTTGGTACGGCCACCCTCGCTTATGTATTCCTGAGGTTACGTTATGCAAAACGGTTAAGGTAATGGCAGTTAGCTTCTAACTCCCTAAACTAACTCTCCCTCAATCTACATTTAAGCACCCCCCTATGGTGGTCCCTTTATTTGTATTCAGAATGGATTTTTACTAACACCGTATGAGGACTGAGTTTCTAGTACTATTCCACGACTCCTTTATAAACTTAATAAAAATATGTTATAACATGGGCTACAGCGGAAGTAAAACAATTCAAAATAAATTAGATATTAAATAATTATTTTACGTTCCTATAAGATTGTAATAAAAAGTATTTATTATTTAATTTTCATCTTCCTCATAAACCTACATAGAACTAAAAACAAATTTTTTATTTTATTTTTTACCCAGGTATACAAAACTTAAACAACGGAAATATTCTTCAAAAACACCTTCATATAGGTACACAAGGGTTAGATATTAAAAACAATTTAGTTGCATTATAAACTATTAAATGTTAACTAAAATTTAAATTAATTTTATTAAAATATTAGTTTCAATGTGCACATACACAACCCACTAACCCAAACTAATTGGGGCAGGAAATGTTCGGATTATCCGAAAAATGTAGGTACATAATAACACATAATATTTCAAAAAATGATGAAATATATAATGCGGTGTGGTTTATTTCACATTCAAAAGTAGCGAAGAACTGGAAATTGCACTATAGTACGTAGAGCAGAACAACGAAAGCACACAAACGTGATGTTTATGAGGCGCAGACGAAAATTTTGCTTTATCTTCAAGGTTTTTAGCATTACAACAGCAAAATATTTGTGATTTTATGCAGCATGCAGTAGTGAAACTGTATAATTTCTTGCAATTACTAATGAACTAGAAGAAATGTTTTACCAGTATAAGAAATTTGTACATCATATATTAAAAACTTGGTTGAATTCATATTTTATTCTCAATTACTCTGTTTGACACGGAGTAGCTTATTCACATTCAAAAGCAGGAAATAGTACTGAAGTACGTAGAAGGATACAACAACGCTACGCACATAAAACGTGATGTTTTTGAGGCGCTGACGAAAACTTTGCTTCATCGTTAAGGTTTTCAGCATTATGACAGCAAAGTATTAGGGATTTCACTATTGCAGCAGGCAGACACTTTTTTTATACTTAGTTTTTTCAGATACATTTTGTACGTAAAAATCATGTTAAAAATCTTAGAAATCCATTAGGTTAAGCGGGGTTGTTGGGTGATTAATTTTAATTCTTATGTTCTTCATGTAGCCTGTACTACTCTCATGATGGTGAAACCACCGGAACATGTAGGTAAGTGAGAGGAAGTAGGCTATAAATTAATAGGTACACAAAAAATTGAAGCAGTAATAAAACGTTAGTGAAAACTTATAATATTTTTACATTTGAATTAGTTACAAGTTGCAGTATGCCTTTTAAAGATTTATTTGAAATTATAATTTCGTCTGTAATAAGTTTAATTTTTAGTGTATTTTTATCCGTAGGCTAAGTTCTGATTGAAGATTGGGCACACGAAGAGAATAATATTGTACCCTAATAATCTCGAATTATTTTTTAAATTTCGTACAACATGGGAACATTTTTAAAAAGTTGCTTATATATTTTTTATAATTTATATCCGTGACTTCCAGAATATAATTTCCGACCATCATCTAAGGAAGTAATATAAAGATTGGTCTAGATTATTAAAATATCAAATTTTTTATTACAGAAAATATATTTAGTGCAAAGTAATATGACAGGAAATGATGAAGCATAATTTAGAAGGAAAATATAATTTTAAAGCTAGTATTATTATAGTAGAGTCGAAAAACTTAGAATCTGGTGTTAGAATAAAGTAACTGAATAGGATAGAGAAATCTGATGTACATTTATTTTAATATATATTTTATTATTGAATTATATTGAAATTAGTCTACTAACTCAACGTTATGGAAAAAGAAATATGAAAAGTCATCATAAAACAGTTAAAGTGAATTATATTATTTTCTTGTGTGGTTAAAAGACAGATGAAAGAGTAAAGAAGAAGAAAAAAAAGAAAGAATGAATATACCACTTAGTTCCGGCAGATGAGGACGATGTTCACGATGATGATGGAAATGATGAAGATGAAAATTATGATGACGATAGTGAAGGGAAATTGATGAAGGGGTAAGTGAGGTGGAAGGGAGGATAGATAGAGAGAAGGGTATAACGGAAAGGGAGATTTGTGTTTCTGATTCAGGAAGAGTGCAACTGCTTGACGGATGCTGATGTTCTGTACCTAACTAAACCGGGATGGTTGTAACAGTAATAGTAATAATAGCAAGCGCAGCCAAGGGGAGGATACAGGAGCTGATTACTTATGTAAACACGATCTGAGCGCGGGTGTAATTGTGTGACACAATCAATGAAGTCAACCCAGTACGGGGTAAAAGGGGAAGAGGCCCATACCAGCAGCGACAACGTTTAGCATAGCAAATGAACCGCAATCAACGGTCGACATTATACACTGCCTCCATAATCTCTCTTCTCGTTCGTCAAAGTCGCAAGAATATCTCTCTAGACTAGACTTTACTGTTATTTCTCCTTTTCTTTAATGGCTCAACTGTTACATTTTATAAATACAATATATATTTCCGTAATCAAATTACTTTCCAAATAATTCTCATGGTTTACATATTATTTAATACCAATTCTTTTGCTGATGAAATATACATTTTATTTTATTTCCGTGCATTCTGATCAAAAAATGCCATTTTCATCAAATTAAAGTCTAATAAATCTCCCGAAATCATTATTCAAGAAAATCTCTGAAAATTATCAGTAAAATAATAAAACATTTTAGACCGTAGTTTAAGGGTCAGACCACCATATTTAAATAACAAGATTTTTATATTACAAGATCTATTCAAGGATTGTGACAACCGTATGATGGTCATAGCAGAGGCACGTTTGGGTGAAGAACAGAATGGTTTCAGAAGTGGCTGCTAATGTTGGATGTATTTAGTCTGAATGAAAAAGTGGAGGGGTACCGCAATGAATGGAGGTAACATTTGGAACGGATGCCGGTGGAGAGAATACCCTTCAAAGTTACGGAATATGTTCCAGTTGGAAGAAGAGAGACGGGAAGACCTCGAAGAAGATGGCAGTAGTTGAAATGTTGTGCGGGTTGGAATATCTCGTGTTTGTTTATGTTTGTAGGATTATTCGTGAGTTTGGAACAAGCTTATCCCTAATCCTTAATAGTAAGAAGAAGAAGACATTTTAGACGATGAAGTACAGTTGTATTCTAACTATGTTGGTCATTCAAGCAACCTTTAAAGTAGGTCTACATATTATGTAAATCAGAAAATTCACCTCTGCTTGTCTATTCTCTTTTTCTATCCCCTTTTACACTCCCCATTTTAACTTCTTTATCTTTGACATTCCTTTCTTAGTACCAAAGGCGTAGAAAAAGGACAGGATCCAGAGTGTCCAGACGCCCCCCGAAACGTTAAAAAAAATATTATAAAAATTACTATAAATATTATAAAATATCAGTCCTACGGAAAATAGTAGCTCGTGCCCAACAGTATACTATATAACAAGAAAACAAACAAATAACAGACACAATGAGAAAAAGACGATTGTCATTCTTCAGTCACTTAATCAGTATCCAGAAACAAGGCTCGTCAAAAAACTTCTCAATTAGCTCATGCAATGAAAATCACAGAATGGCTGGCTACAGGAGATAAACAACGATCTGAACACCTTGGGGATAACGTACAACATGATTCTGAAACGAGAAAATGGACCAGTACTCAAGAACCCAAAAATTCAATTGCTACTAATAACCAGAAAAGTTTGGCAATATAACATAACTGACAAGCAGAGGAGGGCCAGAACTGAGATTATAAAAAAGCTGTGGGATAGAAGAAAACAAGTCAAACGATCCGCAAAAGACTAGAAGTTGACTATAGTGCTCCAATTGGGGATTAAGAAAGAAGAAAAAAAAAGATTATTAAATTTTACCAATAGCAGGAAACGTACCAAGTTAAAAATTAAATAACTAACTGAAATAATTTAAACTAGCGTCGTTTAACGAACTTTTTTAATATTAGTTATTTATTGAGATCATTTTAAAATCGCACCTTGTTCTAAGGTCGTTTAAATTCGGCTGCGCTCAGCTTTTTAGGTCATGTACAAAAACACCCACCAACTGTACACGAGGAGGAAGGAGCTTGTTCTCCTACACCGAAAAGAGTTTCGAGCGATCAAAATCGGCAAACATTTCTGACAGGGATAGTCGGTAAGGTCCGACAAGGAATGGATGATATCGGGTTCAGAAAACAAATTTTTAAGACACAAAACAGACGACCTAAGGTGTTGAATAATGTCGGATAAAAGGTTTAAAGAAATCAGAAAGGATTATTAAAAAACTGGAATAAACAATTTTGTAATTAAGAAGTTAGAGTGTTTGTGAGAAGTGAGTGATTCAATCAATCAGTGATTAATATTGTGACATCATCTAAAAGGAAGAGTGTTCGAGGATTCTCGAGCAGGACCAAGATTTAAAACGTGTTAATTT
Organism: Catonia carolina; assembly: GCA_035578175.1. Classification (NCBI taxonomy): domain Eukaryota; kingdom Metazoa; phylum Arthropoda; class Insecta; order Hemiptera; family Achilidae; genus Catonia; species Catonia carolina. The sequence continues at coordinate 2,657,167 of JAQMRL010000028.1, read as the reverse complement.
AAAAAATAATAGTTAGTAGTAAATAATAAAGAGGGTTTCTAAAAAAACTAGAAATATAAACACACAAATGGTTATGTATGGTATAGGTCATCCTATAAAGTTAAAGAACGGCTACCTAAAAGAGTCGGGTATCAATTTAGATAATTGGCTCTCCTTGTAACCATTCTATTTATTTATAATAAATTGATTACGTTTTGTTAAAACTTGTATTTTTAATATTATATCGAAAATCTATGTTCTTCTCATGACTTCCTTCATCTATGTAAGGAGTATGCCGTTTTGAAGTTCAGCCTAGGTCTTTGATCTACCATCGACGAGTTCTGATCCGTCAGTTAGTAAATTAGTTAAAATGTGTACACGTGTGAAGAGATCCAGCGTAGATTGTTGACACGTATAATCGTTGTTACTGTAGTTTATAAGTAGGATTTAATTTATTTAATGTGATCAATTTATTGTACAGTAGAACTCCGTTAGTTCATCACCCGTTAATTCGTCAAATTCGATAATTCGTAACCCCTCTGGAAAATTTGTGATTTTTTTTAGAAAAGAACATTGGTATTATTTAATATGTTTCAAGGTGATAAATCTTTATTAAATTTTTAAAATTTCGTATTTGGGAATAGTTAGTAAAAACAAAAAAATGTCTGGTACGCTGGTACCGCCCATTCGATGTACACGCGTATTGGTGCGGCATGACAACAAGATGGACTCCAGGTCGCCAAGATAACTCCCGGTGGTTGCTTTAATCTTAAAAAATATACAGGTCTATAAAAAGTGTTTTGATATTTATGTCTCTAGGTGATAAATTTTTTAAAAAAATTTAAAATTTCGTATTTGGGAATAGTTATTGAGTAAAAAAAGTAAAAATATGCCTAGTGCGTTGGTACCGCCCATTCGGCTTACTCGCGTATCGGCGGGACATGTAAACAAGATGGACTCCCGGTCGCCAAAATAACTCCCGTTAGTTGTTTTAATTTAAGAAAACCATACAGGACTATAAAAAGTGGTTTGATATGAGTTTCTAGGTGGTAAATTTTAAGTAAATTTTCAAATTTCGTATATGGGAATAGTTAGTAAGTAAAAATATGTCTGGTACGCTGGTACCGCCCCTTCGGTGTACACCTGTATCGGTGAGGCATGACAAAAAGATGGACTCCCCGTCGCCAAGATAACTCCCGGTGATTGTTTTAATCTCAAAAAATATATAGGTCTATACAAAGTTTTGATATATGTTTCTAGGTGATAAATTTTAGTAAATTTTTAAAATTTTGTATTTTTGAATAGTTAGTAAGTAAAAATGTGTGTGGTACGCTGGTGCCGCCCATTCCAAGTGCCCGCGTATCGGTGGGGCATGACAACAAGATGGATTCCAGATCGCCAAGATAACTCCTAGTGGTTGTTTTATGCTCAAAAATGCAAGTCTATAAAAAGTGAATTGATATATGTTTCTAGACAACAAATTTTTAAAATTTCTTTTTTTTTTGGAATAGTTAGTCAGTAAAAATGTGTCTAGTACGCTGGTACCACCCATTCGGTGTACAATCGTAACGGTGGGGCATGACAACAAGATGAACTCCAGGTCACCAAGATAACTCCCGGTGGTTTTTTAATATTAAAAAATAAACAGGTAAAATACAAACTTTCAAAAATTTATTGCCTTACATATATCTAATCACTTTTTATAGTTATTTTAAATATGTTGTTAGGTAATAAATTTTTTTATATTTCGTATTTGGGAAAAGTAAGTAAGTACAAACATGTCTGGGCTGGTACCAGAAAATATGTTTGGTAGAGTATTAGGTCTATTGGTGAGAATAGCATAATTAGCATAATTAGAATAGAGTAGTAAATTCACAGCGATTGGTTAAATTTGATTGTCCTATTGATAGTGAAATCACGAGAAGGGCTCTTGTAAATAGTGGAGTGAAGGACTACTTAGTAACGCGCATGCGAATCACTATTTTATAATATTATAATAGTGATGTATACAATATAATCTCACTATATAACGGGTGAAGTATACACTGTTATTAATCTGTTGCTTTTTACTTTCTCTTGCCTATATGAGTATACGTATAAAAAAAAGTATTGTTTTCATGTCGATTTTTCTAAATCGAGTTTTCAACGGATCTACTTGTTTTCAGTCCCCTGAAACCAAAAAATATGTTTTTAGTGGTTGGTCTGTGTGTGTGTGTGTGTGTGTGTGTGCGTGTGTGTGTATGTGTGTGTGTGTGTGTCAACTTAATATCTCAAGAACGGAACATCGTACAAACTTGAAACTTAAGTCAAATACAACTACCGCACCCAACACGAAGATTTTCATCAAAATCGGTCAACCGGAAGTAGTAGTTTATTCGATTCATTTTTCACTTTTTGCGATTTTCTCAAAATCGGGTCTTACGATATTTTTTAAAATCTTCTCATTTACTACATTTTTTATGCTCTACAAGATGGGGTATGCGCCATGTCTGCTAAAATTCTTGGGGAGGCTGTGCTTTCGGAGAAAAAATGGATTTTTTAAGATTGCGGATTTAATATACATTTTAGCGTAAAAGTGTAGTAGGCCCCTATATAACAAAAGTTGTAGAAAATTTAAAATCCCAAAACTATTATTTCTACAATATTTATTTGTATAACGCTTAGTTTAGCGTTGATAAGCGATTTTCGGATTTTTTACGAAAATGTTTTAAAGAAAATCGATTCTTTAAGATTTCAGCCTTAGTATGCATTTTACGACAAGTGTGTTTATAATAAAATTTATAGGAATTTAAAAGATCTATATCTTTTAAACAGCGCATTTTTCTCTACAGAGCCTAGTTTAGCGTAAAAGAGTGATTTTCCGTATTTTTAAGCCTAACTGAGGTTGATTTTAATTTTGCATCATTACCTCATGATTAAAATAAGGTTATGTTTTTTGAGGTTAGTTTTTTTGTTTATTTCTAATGTTTTATTACTAATATTAGGTTATATTGTCCATTATTTGCATTGGCAAGAGAAAATTGTGTGAGTGTTTCTTACCAGATTTTTATTATTCGAACCTAATGTTATAGTCTTTTTTATTATTGAAATTACACACGTATGTACGTTCAGTGAACGGGACAACTTCCATCGTTTTTTACTACAGTACTGTACCCAGCTAGAGCTTATCTGATTTAAAATTATCAATAAAATTACAAAAAAATATGGCGTTAGATACAGTCCAAAATATATTTTTAATATATTATCAACTAAACTTACATGTGAAACACTTACACAGGTTTGTTCACTTTAAAACACCCATACGTCTCAAATAGAAGTACCTACTCTACAATTCCCTCTTTAAACCTATCTGGATGTACGATATTCAAATTTTTGGTCGGAAAAAAGCATTCCAGTCTTAATTTCTTCTTATAATTATCAGCTCATCCTACTATTATCTCAAATTACACCCTACACACCGATTTAAAAGCACCATTCATTTGAGATATCATTAAAAATAGTTATTTAAAATTTTATTCAAAACTGCAAGTTCATAAAAATCAACTTATCAGTGACATGGCAAATCCATAAAGGAAAAAAGAAGATTGAGCAGTTATATTCTTTAATTCTTGCTGCATTCTTTATGTAGTAGACTATTCGGAAAAGATAAATGTGAAAAATATTAGACATAATTTTTGTTTTTAAAATGCTATGTTATTAACATAGCATTAAAAAAAATTAATAATTATAATAATAATTAATTATTTTATTTATTTTTTTTATTTTTAATTAATTATTGATTTTATATTAATATTATTATTATTTTTTTTTTTTGAGTTATTGGTAATAACTTTTCTTCAACAATATGAACTTTTTATTGTTTAAAACGAGAAAGGCAATCCAGGACAGGTTCAAACAGTTGTACAGACTTCTTTCAAGCAAATCCAAGTTACCAACTACATCTAAATTGACCATTTACAGCTCCTACCTTCGACCAATATGGAGCTATGCCAGTCAGATTTACTGCTCTGCAAAACCATCGGTATTAGCAAAAATTCAGCGTTTTCAATCAAAGCTTTTTGCGGAGAAGAGTTAACGCCCCCTATTATGTAACCAATAAAAGGCTGCACTCAGACCTAAACGTACCCTACATAAATTACGTTTTTTAAAAACTCTATACAAAATTTAGGAAGAAACTCGAGAACCACCATTGCCCATTGATCTCAAATCTGGCTACGCAGACTCTCCCAAACAATCCAATAATACGACTAAAACGTCGATGGAGTCGGGATCTCATCAATTAACGTAGTACTACTGTAATTGACTATCACTTATCTATTCACGTCGGAGTTCTGTCACTGGACTGTGTCTCCACTCACGTTTATTTTACATGAAAAGTTTTTCCAAATTTTGTGTTATCACATTCACTGATTGTTTCCAACAGATTGTGTATTTCCTAAACAAAGAGATAAAAAAATTATACATGTATATTTTTTCGGTAATTGTTGTTTTTGTTTTTTTTTTCTGCCCATAACAGACAGGTGGAGTGTCAAATTATTTACACTCAATCTGTTCGTTGCCAGGCTAAAATAAATAGTTCTGTTTCTTATCACGTGGTCAGTCAATTAAATGACTGAATCATTTAAGATCAGAAGAGGTAGAGGTGTAAAAGACACTAATCAGAGTTATCTCCTCTGAAAGTAATGAATTTCATTGTACAGCCAGACCCTGTGGTGAATGAAGTGAAGGTGTCATTTGCAGAGTGGAAAATATGTCCTTTTCAGAGGGTCCGGCGTGCTGATAAGCATACTTTTCCACTCAGTGAGGAAGGCAATTGTAAACCACCTCATTCCTCGTTTTACTTAGTAAAACCTCTACAGGTTCAAACCAGGTTTTTGGCTGATGACCTAAACAACAACAACAATTGTTGTTTTAAATTTAACATTGCTGAATGTTGTGTTTTATATTCGTACCTGTTACTTTTAATTTTAATGTAATGTCAATGCTCTCTACTCTTTTGGTTGTGTTCGATAATACAATTAAATATTAAAAATACAAGTTAAAATAAATGTAAATAAAAAACAAAATACATTATAATATATTTTAATATATTGTTGTTAAGGTCATCAGCCGAAAGGCTGGTTTGAACCTCTATAGGCTTTACTAAATAAAACGAGGAGTGAGGTGGTTTACAATTGCCTTCTTCACCGAGTGGGAAAGTATGCTTTTCAGCTTGGCTGGTGCTACGTAAAGCATCTACTTTCCACCCTGTAAAAGACACCTTCACTTCATTCACCACAGGATCTGGCTCTAATAAAATTCATTACTTGCAAAGGAGATAATTCTGACTAATTTCTTTTACACCTCTACCTCTTCTGTTCTTAAATGTTTCTTATAAATGTGTCATATAATTGGCTGACTATATGATTTTATTTTTTTGTAGCACTGGAACTAGCAAATAGAGTGCAAATAATTTAACAATCCACCTACTGTTATGGGAAATATTATATTATAGTATTGTAAATTCAATACCTACATGAAGATTACTTTAATCAGATAATATTTCTTTTACTACTCATCGTTAAAGAACTAAATATAGTGTGCTAATGATAATAAATTATATCGATAAAATTGTAGTTTTTAAAGCTTAAATTACGACTTTGTTGAAGTCTGAATTAGGCTACGTATAATCTTTAACTTAACACAAGAAAAAGGATTATTGTTAAGTTACTTTTGCTGGTAACACGGTTCATATAAGATATCGACAATTTCTTATGTATTTTATGATACTAAATTACAACATTACTTGATATTTCTTTCGCAAATTACATCATAACTTTGGCTCTGAATGTCTTCCTTGCAATATTTTGACATTGATGAATAACTTTAATGGTGTAAGGTAAATTTATTACATACTTCATGATATATCTTATTTCGATTTTATATTACTATTATTATTATTATTATTATTATTATTATTATTATTATCAGTTTATATTTGGATTGTAAAGGACAGTGAGTTTGCTATAAATTAAAAACACTTCACTATATGCAAGTTATAGGTTTATGTACGGCCTTAAAAATATTCTACGAAGCAAATTGTCTATCTAAAGACAATTTATCTATTAATTTATAATTATGTGTTTATTGGTTAATAAGTTATCTTTTTAATGGCCTTCAAGTTATGATCAAATGTAATTATGTTAAAAATGAAAGTAAGTTCATAACAATCACTTTGATATTTAGTTTGTGTTGTTATTTTTAGATACATTAAGTTACTTAGTTGTTTTATTCATTATTACAATAAAATATATTGTAGTGATTTTATATGAACTGTAAATGTTGTCATGATTAGACTATTACTGTGTTTACAATTTTTTAATAAATTAACAAATTTATCACTCTCATTAACCTAAAAGTTTAAAACTTTTGATGTATTCACAGTGTTTCTCATCTTTGCATAAAGTATTTTGTATTTATAACAAAAATGTTAAATAAATACACTGTTAAAAAAAAAAATTCTTAATGCGTTATTGCTGAGGTCAAATTGTTGTTGAACCTCTGGAGTAATAGTTCCCGACCCGCAGAAGTCTGCGAACCATTAAGTCAAAAATCTGGTGTAAAACACCCACACGATTTTCTCTTGACAGGGCAAATAATTAACAATATAAACTAACATTAGTAATAAAACATTAGAAATAAATAAAAAACTAACTTTAATAAACATAACCTATTTTTAATCATGAGTGAAAGACGCAAAATGAAAATCAACCTCAGTTTGGCTTAAAAATACCGATATCACTCCTTCACGCTAAACTAGGCTCTGTGGAGAAAAATGCGCTAAATAAAAGTTGTAAATCTTATAATTTTTCATAAATTTTATTTATACCCTTTTGCCATAAAATGCATACTAAGGCTGAAATCTTAAGAAATCGATTTTCTTATACCCATATCCGTAAAAAAAAACAGAAAATCGCTAATTACCGCTAAACTAAGCATTATAAAACCGCGAACCACTAGTAGTCCACGGAACAAGGTTAAAAACGACAGCTCTAGATGTTTTAATAAAAAGAGAATGAAGTAAAGCTGTTTAGCCCCACTACTGCCTTCCTCACTAGATTGAAAACTAGCCTATGAGTGTTAATTACTCCAATAGGTCTTCTGGAAATTTTTAAATCTTTTCATCCCGTAACTGAATATTTTTTCACCAGTAACAACAGTCGATAACCACAGAGGACAGTGGTTAGTGCACTTTGAAAGGATGAGTGCGGAATTCATTCTATAGGTGATTGAGGAGGAGCAGGAGAATGTCAAGAAGAAGAAGAAAAAGAAAAAGGAGATAGTAAAAAAGAAAAAAAAGGAGAAAGAGAAGAAGTAAATGAATTTCATTCAACACAGAAGTGACATCTTTGTAATTACTTGCAGTACCTTTGTAGTGACATTTATTATTTTCAGATAAAATGACAATGATTTGTGTCAATTACATGTTCTTCTGTTTAAAATGGTTATCATTCATTTGACTGTGCATGGAAGAAGAAAAAGAACTATTTTTACATTCTTTCTAATATTTTATTAATATATTGAGAAGGAAAATTTTGTTTTCATATAGATTTTTCTAAATCGAGCTATCCTGAAAATATTATATGTTTTCCGGCCCTCTGAAACTAGAAAAACATGTTCTTAGCGATTGGCCTGCGAGTGTGTCCGACTTTAAACAAAATATCCCAAGAACGGAATAGCGTACGAAGTTGAAACTAGTAACTTAGGCTATGTTTGGTACACCTTCTACCTTCTAGTGGATGCGACACAAAGATTTTCATCGAAATCGGTCAACCGGAAGTAGTAGTTTATTCTTCACTTTGTAATTTTTTCAAAAACGGCTTCTACGATTTTTTAAAAATCGCCTCAATTACTACATTTTCATGTTCTACAAGATATACAACCGCAATGTCTGCTGCAATTCTTGTCCTCAAGAAAAATAGTTCTTTTTTGAGATTACGGCCTTAATATGCATTTTACGGTAATGTTCACTAATAATTAAACATGGTTATATTTTTCAGTATTTACATTGGTAAGAGAAAGTTCATGCGAGTATTTCACGCCAAATGTTTTATGCTTCTATCCTTTTTCCAGTTTCATTTTCTTTTTTTTAGGATCCTCTACCCTAAATATTTATATTTCATTATTTTTTTAAATTTCGTATTCCTAGCTTTAAATGGTCGGTTTTTGAAAATTTGTATTATGAATTTAGTATTTTTTATTGGAACTTGCAAATATTTGTAATAATTTTTTGAGTTATTAATTTAGAGAGTTTTACGTGTTTCATATAGGCTTACTAATAAACGATTAACTTTTGATAGGAGCACACAGGAAATAATTTTCATAGAACATTAATATTAGTAAAGAAATTTGATTTGCAATAAATTTGGATATTTTATTACATTAAATAAAACATGAAATTTGACGCAAATGTGAAACAGTTGGCGTACGGAAGATGAAGATGAAAAAGAAGGAGAAAGATACGATAGAAAAGGATAAAAATTGATTATTCTTAGGAACTAACATACTAAGGTTATGCTTTAGTTGGCGAGTCAGAAGAGCTCCATATCGACCCGTTTGTTAATGACCGTCATAAAAACAAAGGAAAGTGTATATGAAAGAAGTCGGAATGTAAATTAAGTTGTCAGATGTATCACGGACATAATAGTGACAAATGACCCGTCTGATAGAACGAGATGGAAGTGCCCGTGAATTAACGCGTGCTGCGTGATCCAATCAATTAACAAACAGGCTGTAGTACCTCTCTAGGTAGAAATAAAGAAAGAGAGCGAAAGCATACCATAGAACAAGAAGTTGAGTGGGATAGAATATAAGGTATACACTTAATAATAAGCCGCTAGACGTTATATCTAATTAACAAAAGACCTGCAAAAAAGGGCTCTTCGGTAATTGAGTCCTCATACCGCAAGTGGTACAAATTGTGCGCTCGCTTAAAGTGAGCACACCCGGTTTAGTAATGATGATATTGGTTTCACGCTTCGATTAGTTTATTGAGCATCAAACCTTGGCTGTATTATCACTTTATTATAATACCCTGGATCGTAACCAAATGAGCGAATTAAGATATTAAATAAATAAAAATAAATAACATAAATTTTATTGTCACGTGAAACAAAATTCATTGCATATGGCAAGTAAAAAAAATATAGGCCTATAATAAAATAATTAATCGTAAAAATACTAATTTTTAGTATGCAATATAATATGACAAATCAAAATTTTTTGGCATAGATCTTAATGGAATAAAGTTTCCATGTCTACAATCCAACTAAATAATTTTGCATTTAACAGTTAGAATTTAAATTAACAAAAAAAAACAACAGATAAAAAAAATTGTTGTTTAGGGCCATCAGCTGAATGGCTGGTTTGAACCTTTAAAGTGAAGTGAGGTGGTTTACGATTGCCTTCCTCACTGAGTGGAAAAGTATGCCTATCAGCATGCCAAGCTCTCTGAAAAGGATCTACTTCCCACCCTTCAAATGACACCTTCACTTCATTCACCACAGGGCCTGCCTGTATAATGAAATACATTAAAATAAAATAGTAAGGAACAGCGAAAAATCGACAACAGAAATACTGAAATAAAATCAACTCGAATTTAATACAACATTAAAGTTATACCTGAATATTCTCATTATTAATTATTTAAATTCTCATAATATTCACTCTACTCATCCGTTATAATAATAGTTTTAAATAAATTATTACAATAATATTGATATATGAATATTGCATTAATGAACAAAATATTACTTAAGTAATTCATTGTATAATAATGTTGGTCTTTAACATTATTAACGATCAACCTGTGTTTAAAATAGTTATTTGTGGAAAGTTCAGAAATGACTACATTTACTCCAGCTGTCTAGCTTTTCCAGGGTGTAGTACAACTTTGTAGTTTAAGTACGCAGTACATAAAGTTTGAGGTAGGAAGGAAAATGTTTCAGAGTGACGTTGGAGAGAAGGTGTTAGTGGGATGGAATAGAAGGGAGTGGGTGATTTTGTTAGGGACACACGGGGAAGTTGATTATAATCTGTAAGAGTGTTTAACTAGGACCAACTGGGAGTTGAATGTAACAGAACGGGGAGTACACCCTAGAGATTGTGAACCTGGGTTTGTTCAACACTCCAGTTTCTACTGGTAGTTTAGAGCTTCCTATGTAATTTAGTAGTGTCAAGCTGCAAGCTATAGATGCCTACCTATCTAACACTGGAGTACGTCCTGTATCTATATAATATGTACATTATAGGTTAGTTTATCTTGACGTTTATTCCATTACACTTAATGAAAATTAGGCTACACAATATCTATCAAAAAATCTGGTGTGAAACACTCACACAACTTTCTCTTGCCAATGCAAATAATTAACAATAAACCTAACATTAGTATTAAAACATTAGAAATGAACAAAAACTAACCTCAAAAACATAACCTTATTTTAATCATGAGTGAATGACGCAAAATGACAATCGAACTCAGTTTGGCTTAAAAATACGGAAAATCACGCTTTCACGCTAAACTAGGCTCTGTAGAGAAAAATGCTCTGAACAAAAGTTGTAGATCTTTTAATTTTCTATAAATTTAATTATATACACTTTTGTCGTAAAATGCATACTAAGACCGAAATGTTAAAAAAATCGATTTTTCTCACGTTTTCGTGAGAAAAAAAACAGAAAATCGCAAATTACCGCTAAACTAAGCGTTATACAAAAAAATGTTTGAAATAAAAGTTATAGGATTTTACATTCTCTACAACTTTTATTATATAACGTTTTGCGCTAAAATGCATATTAAAGCCACAATCTTAAAAAGAAAATGTTTTTACGTAAAAACAGCCTCACCCAGAATTTCAGCAAACATGGCGCCTACCCTATCTTGTAGAGAATAAAAAATTGAGTAAACCAGGTGATTTTAAAAAAAATCGTAGGACCAGTTTTTGAGAAAATCGCAAAAAAGTGAAAAATTACACGAATAAACTACTACTTTCGGTTGACCGATTTTGATGAAAATGTTCGTGTCGCGTCCGGTAGTGGTATGTAACTTAAGTTTCAAGTTCGTACGATGTTCCGTTCTTGAGATATTCTGTTCACACACAGACACACACACACACACACACACACAGACACACACACAGACCAATCGCTAAAAACATGTTTTTTGGGTTCAGGGGGTCTGAAAACGTATAGATCCGGTGAAAACTCGATTTCGAAAAATCGACATGAAAACAATACTTTCCTTCCTATATATTCATATAGGCAAGAGAAAGTAAAAATAATACACTGGACACTGTTAGATTCATTTAAGTCTATTAGCTCACTATGATACAGACACTTTAAGTCTGAATTGGTTTCATTTCTAAATTTTTGTCGAATGCTAACATTGCTCGTAGAAATTTAAATTTAACAAGTTCTTAATACGCTGTTAAGGGTGTTAGATTGAACAAAATATTGAATTTTTAAATTTCCTGGATTCAAATGTGTAATCACTTTTAAAATCCAATTAACACTCCAGGCAGGTGGAGTGTTACATTATTTGCACTCGATCTGCTGTTTCCAGGGCTACAAAAAATAGTTATGTTTTTTATAAGATAATCAGCCAATTATATGATTGAACTATTTAAGAACAGAAGGGACAGAGGTGTAAAAGACACTAGTCTTTTACAGAATTTTCTTCCATATATATTCACTTACGTATGAAAAAAATTAATAAGTTGTAGAAACTTCGAAAATCCACTTGAAAATCTTATATCAGCTTTTGAAATTTGTGATACGTTTCGGAAAAATCTCTGTTTATGGCTTTAGAAATTAATTCGATTCTTAGAAATTTTGTTTGTTCAGGTCATCAGCTGAAAGGCTGGTTTGAACTTTTAGAGGTTTTCCTAAGTGATACGAGGAGTGAGTTGGTTTACCATAGCTTTTCTCTTTGATTGTAAAAGTATGTTTATCAGCATGCCAGGCCCTCTGAAAAGCATTTACTTTCAAATGACACCTTCACTCCATTTACCTCAAGGTTTGGATGTATAATGAAATTCATTACTTTCAGAGGAGATAACGCTGACTTGCGTCATTTACACCTCTACCTCTTCTGTTCTTAACGGGAGATGCCACGATGGTTTTAACTCAAAATTTCGATATATGTTTTTTTATGTTTTTCAATAGGTTAGGCCTAGATCTACCAGAAAGCTTGAAATTACCTCAAAAAAATAAATTTTATGAAAAAATTAAGTTTTTTTTGGTTTACACAATAAAATTTATTTAAGTTACCAAGAACGAATATTTTTTATAATTTTATACTGCTCGTTTCAGTGCAGAGAGTTTTAGTTTTTAAAATATCTGCATCACTGTTTCTTGTATTCTCAGCTGTTGGTTCAGCTTTCTAAACAACTGTTGATGGGAAATTTACTTGTGTACATATTGATTTTGATTAGTGCCTTTTTGTTTCTTACCTTTTCCCGTAAATTTATATTTTTTACACTAAGGTACATTTTTCACAGAAATCAATAAACGTACCAGGCTGAAATTTTTACCAGTTAATTATCTTGTATATCCACACATACCAACATTTTTATGACTTCCTCAGGTGCTCCAAAAATTAATAAGACACAAAAAACTTAGAAAACAATTTGTAAAAATTTTGTGTTATTCGAAATTTAAAAAAAATCGTATGGTCTGAAGATTAAATTGAAAAAAATGTCAGTAGCTCGAGAAGAAACCGGACGCCTATAGTGTGTAAAGTTTAATTTCCCTTTTACCAATCCTATGAAAAATTTACCTAAAAATAGTAAATTTAACATTGGCGGGATACAAAATACAGTCTCCCCTTAAATGATTATTCATATAATTGGCTGACTATATAAAAAAACAGAAATTTTTTTGTAGCTCTAGAAGTATCAGATCTAGTGGAAATAATTTAACATTCCACCTGCCTGTTATGGGCAGAAAATATAAAATTATAGTTTTTATTTGTATTTAAATATTAATTAACTAATCCCTGGTTTATTATTTACTAGTGTTGTGAAGTAATAACTATCTTGAATGAATAAAATTTCATTTTATTATTTGATTTCTTTGAAGATGACTTTGAATAGATCAAGTATACTATAAACGGCAATAGAGAAGAATCAGTAGTAGTTTTATAAACACTAGTAGTAAAACCAACTATAAAATAACGATCTAATAAAATATAAATTTATATAATTTTATTATAATAATTCAAGGCAATAATTTAATATATGAAATAGTAATTGTATATAAATCAAAGCGTAAAAGAAATTATTTGATAGACCCAATGAAGATGAATAGAATGTAAAAGAGTGATGAATATATAGATTCTGAAGTACCCAACGGTTTACATACAAATAGCTTATAAGTGGAGGTTAGTTGGCCAGGTTATGTTTTTAAAAAAGGAATCAAGCGATTAAGGAGGCATTGAAGAAAAGAATCTCTTCGCTTAGGTCTTCTAGAAGCCGAAGGGGGAATGAAGCGAGTGGTTATCAATCAGTGAATGGTATTGTATGACAGCTTCTTTAAAAGCGGCCACTTTGTAACCTCTATTATCATAAAATAACTATTACTATGCTCTAGATATATATTTTATTTTCAACATTGTCGATAACTTCGATTGACTGGTGAGAGATAATTTGAGTAGGCTAAAAGAGAGTGACAGGAAGAACGGTGGAGGAGATTGGCTGAAAGGAAAGAGCAACTTGAATTCGGATGGATGTCTTCAATTCTTTTGTCCAAATATAACCCTTTTCTTTAACCACTTAAAATCAAAATACTCCCCAAAAATACAATAAACTCTTTACTTTCATAAATAACAGCCTACATAAAAAACTTTCTACGTAACCTACAATTCTTTGAAGAAATAAGCATTATTTATATAACATGTAAATTACCTATGTATTCAATCACAAGTACTTCGATATTATGACAAGAGTCCAAAAGCTTCCCAGTATACAAACTTATTTGGATAAGTCCATTGCAAGTCACCAGAAAACATATTATATTTGGTTGCTTAATAAATAAATATTTTTTACTTTCTCTTGCCCTGTGTGAATAATGTAGTGAAGAAAAGAATTGTTTTGTGTCGATTTTTTGAAATTGAATTTTTACCAGAAATACATGTTTTCAAGCCCCCTAGACAATAAAACATGTTTTTGTGATTGGTTTGTGTATGAACAAAATATCTCAAGAACGGAATAGCGTACGAATTTAAAACTTGGAACTTAAGTTACCACAAAGGAATCCGACATGAACATTTTCATCAAAATCAGTCAACCGGATGTAATAGCTTCTTCGTGTGATTTTCTCAAAAATTTACAAATTTTTTTAAAAATCACCTCATTTATTGCATTGTTTATGCTCTGCAAGATAGCGTAAGTAAGCATCATGTCTGCCGGAATTCTTGAAGGGGCTGTGCTCTCGCGGAAAAATATGGTTTTATTAAGATTGTGGACTTAATATGCATCTTCACTGGGTTGGTCTAGAGGTAAAGTCGTCGCCGCCAGTCAGCAGTTTAACAGCTGATTTTCGGGGACGAAGGTTCCTGGTTTAAATCCTAGTAAAGGTAGTTACTTTTATACGGATTTTAATACTAGACAGTGGTTATCGGTGTACTAAGATGGTTGGGGTTGAAATAACCATACTCTCTCAGGAATGGTCGGCCTGGGTCTGTACAAGACTACATCTCATTTACACGTCATACACATCATCCTCATCTCATTGGGACACGGGATTGCTTGTTGTCCTGAATTGAACCGATTGCAGCGTACACACATTAGGGATAAAAATATGCATCTTAGAGCAGAAAGCAAAAATGTAGAAAATTTAACTACCTACAACTTTTATATCATACTTTTTCCTACAGCACTTAGTTTAGGGTCAATAAATGATTTTCTGTATTTTGCTCATCAAAATAATTATAAAATGGGATTTTTGAGATTGCGGTCTTAGTGCCCTACTAATAGCATTATTTGCTATTATTAATGCATTATGAATGCTACAATAGTAGCATTTGACGACAAAAGTGCATATCACCAACGTTATAGAAAATTATTTCAAGCATTTTTTTCTGCAGAGCCTACTTTAGCGTCAATTAGTAATTTCCCGTAATTTTAAGTTTTTTAGAAGTTGATTTCTAATTTGCTTCATTCACTCATAATTAAAATTAGGTTATGTTTTTCCTTTTATCTTATTTATATACTTATTATTAAACATAGATTATTTTGTTCATTTAAACAATCTTGGAAATATTTCTGAGGGTGTCTTGCACAACTTTAAGAAATTTCAGATTGTTTGCTGGTGCCACAAGAAGTAAAATAGCTCCAATTAATAGGTGTAGCTATACAGCTACAGCAAATGATGTAAACGGATTGGTAGATTTGTTTCACAGAGATACCAGAATTAAAGAAAAATTATACAAAATATATAAATATTACGTAACTTGTATATTATCTTATTTGTATTTTATGTTCTTCGTGTCTGTGTGGTATGTCTTGGGCTCAGCAGCTGAACGTTTTTCTAGTGAAATAAAAAAATGACAATGATAATAATATAATGGTCTAGTATACCAAGGCAATATTCTACTGCTGTTCTACCGTACCATCTCGCATCCTTGCAACCAGCCATAGTATAGTTGGAGACGGCGGGGTGTAGGAAAGTTTGGTGGAGCCCCCATCAAAACATGTACGTTAAAATGTTGAGCAAAGTTCATAGTTTTATATTGAAAAACAGAAGTAAAATATCTTTATTTGTTCTTGACAGAAGTGCATTTTCATTAATAGTTTTAGTAGGGCGCACCACTCTCCTGAAATTTTGTTGTTAGGTCAACAGCCGAAAGGCTGGTTTGAACCTCTAGAGGTTTTACTAATTAAAAACGAGGAGTGAAGTGGTTTACAATTTCCTTCCTCACTGAGTTGAAAAAGTATGCTTATCAGCATGTCATGCCCTCCGAAAAGCACCCACTTTCCACTCTCCAAATGACACCTTCACTTAATTCACCACAAGGTTTGGATGTGTAATGAAATTCATTACTCTCAGAGGAGATAACTCTGACTAGTGCCTTTTACACCTCTACTTCTTCTGTTCTTAAATAGTTTAGTCATATAATTGGCAGACTATGCGATAAGAAACAGAACTACTTTTTTTAGCCCTGGAACCAACATATCGAGTGTAATTAATTTAACTCTCCACCTGTCCCCTTAAATATGTTACTTAAATACAAATATACTTATGTATTTCTAATTATTTTAATACTTTATTTAAGTTATAAATTTAGTAATTAATACAATTGGCGTAGACTTCATAACCATTCTCTCAATCATTGTTAATCTAAAATATTGACATGCATAATAAATTAATATTCTTCTGCGTGAATCTATAAAGTAACCTATTACCGTTCACTTATTAAGCAGACCATTGAAAATTCAAAACCTTCAGAATTATAATTCATTCAAAATTTTATTCTGTATTGCAAGATTTTTTTAAATTTTATTGCAGAAACGTGGTTAGGAGTTAGACATGAATATCAAAAGCCCAATATTCTGTGGTTTGCAATTACAGACGCTTGAATTACCTGTTTTTGCGCTTCCCTACTAGCTCGTAAATTTAAATTTAAATATTTAATGATACAAGAGGCTTATTGGCTTCAAAATAAATTAATTTTTTATCAACGCTGTAATTAACAAACAAGTATAATTACCACAGAAGAATACTTCATATTTTTGTAATGTTAAACAAGATTTCTGTTGTAAATATACTATTTATCATATCATTGTGAGCTCGAAGTTCGATGGCGTTAGCAACAATACTGTTGGATTGCATTTTTCAGGTGCTATTTGTACATGAAGTATATAATACATGAAAGGTGGATTACTTTCCTTACACAAACACGCAATAATTTTGAAACAATAGTATTATTGTCATGAGCCGGAAGACTGGTTTGAACCTCTAGAGGCTTTACTAAGTAAAAGGAGGAGTGAGATGTTTTACAAATGCCTTCCTTACTGAGTAGAAAAGTATTCTTATCAGCATGCCAGACTCTCTGAAAAGCATCTAATTCCCACCCTGCGAATGACACCTTCACTTCATTTACCACTATATAAATAAATGAAATTTATTTATTATTTTATTGATATTATTATTATTATTATTAGGCCTATTATTATTATTTATTGCTAGAAGCAAAAATAGGCCTACAATGAAATCCCTTATCCTATCTTATTTCCTAATACCCCCATAGGTCCAGCCTGTGAGCTGTTATGAGTTGGTTTATATTTATTTATTTATTTATTTACAACAATACAATTATAATATAATTTTATAATTATAATATTGTTAAGCTTATCTTATATTTGCATTAAATATAGCGTACATAAAAATAAAAAAAGAAAATTTACAAAAAAAACATAAAATAAAATAGAATTCACTACTACTAGAATTCAGTAAGAACTTTTTTATTAGAATTCAGTAAGTACTTTGATGATTGGGATTCAATTAACGATAGGCCTACTCTCTCAGGAATGGTCACTCTGAGTATCTGACACCTCAGTTACACGTTATACATATCATCCTCATCTCATTGGGTCATGGGGTTGCTTATTGTTCTTAAACTGAATAGATTATTTTCTACATTGCAACGTAAACACTTAGGGATTAAATCAATTACTCTCAGAGGAGATAACTCTGACTAGTGTTTTTTAACCTACACCTCTACCCCTTCTGTTCTTAAATGCTTCAATCATATTTGACAACATTTTCTTGTTTTTATTGAAAGGGTAGTATGTATCTATAAATACAGTACCTTATTGATGTACGTAATATACAGGGTGTCTTTAAACAGTACGATAACTCACTTCCAAAGGCAGTGATTAGCTAAAAATAAAAAGAAATGGTTTTAAACAAATAATTCTTTGGCTAACGCTTCGTTACCGAGTTGGTGAAAAATTTCATCTGGAATTCAGTTACTTCACTGAAATGAGACAATACTGAAATTCTTCAATTAAGAGGTAAACTTTATACAGATAAGCTAAAGTATTGTAAAGTTATATCATACAATTTATAGACAAATTAAACTATTTGCACGTTATGACACTGAAAATCAAAACAGCAATACATTATTAGCAACTTCATACTATACACGCATTGTTTTATTGTGCTTTTGTGTTTATACGATTGAGATAATCACGCAAGTAGAACATGTAAAATGAAATCCATCAATACCGAGGCTATTCCTTCAAGCTCACAATGATATGACACATAGTATAGTAACCTTAAATTTTAAAGTTCGTAATGATATGACGCACATTGTAGCAGTAAACTCATTTGATTATCGTTTAATATGGAATGCGAGAGACAATACACGTTCCACAAATGTACATTCATCCGCTTACTGTAATAACGATAATATACCGTTAGGATCGCCGCTAATGTTCAAATTACACAATATATTATTAAAATAAAGGTATTAATCATGTATCATAAATGTCATGTAATATTATATAGTTCGAATGTATTCAAAAAAATGTAGCCTAATACTCCCATCAAAGTAACTTTAGAACAAGGTCATTTCTACAGTATACTTTAACTCATTTATACTTTTCCTCATAAATGTCTAGTTGTTTAAATAATAATTCTAATTTTTTTTCATTAATAAAAATAGGGAATTATTTGAATTACAGTTAGATTAACAATATCTCTTCGTTTACTAACAATATCAATTATAAATTAATGGTATATTCTTTACAAGGAAAAGATGTAGAGTTTAAATAAATCTTTATTGTTGAATTATATAATATTTTTGTGTATTATCATTTTTAATCTTCCCTTTAATGTTCAGTATGTTATGAACTTAAATTTTACCAAAAGTTCTTTTTTTTAAATTTTATATCGAACGATACACTGCAAACAGACTTAAACGTCCCATACATTAACGATTTATTCCTATGCACGTACACACGATTTAAAAAGAAATTATCCAATAATCCAAACCAGCTTATTGTCGACGTAGGCACATCAGATTTACCAACTGCTCCTATACGAAGACTGAAACGACTCTGGAGCAGGGATATCATGAGACTTAAAAATTGAAGAAAACCAAATAAAATAAATAAATAAATAACAAAATAATGATCTAACTTAATGATTACAGTTGGAGCACTGTCAATAGGCAGTAATTTCCTCAATGTCTTCTTTTTTTGTTTAACGTCCGATTGTTCTGCAATTTTAGTGCTAATGCAGACGGTGAAGGATAAAATGATTTTTTGTAAAGTATGAAAATATGCCGTGCCTGAATGGGATTCGAACCCAAGACCGCATGATGAGAGGCGAGCACGTTACCAACTACGCCGATGCGAATCATTCCAGAATTTCGATGTAGGAAATTGTAGAAATAGCCTATTCAAAAGTGGTGTTCTATAATTATGTCCAAACAGATTTTAAAATTGATTTACAGAGATCATTTTGTTTGATTTCGACAAGAGAAACTTACTCTCCAAAAGCCGAGAAAAGATTTTACAAAAATTTAGATTTAGTTGGTTTCTTATGATAGATATCTGCTGATTGCATGTAAAGTAACGAGCTAAGTGTATATGAGACAATGGTCTTTGAAAAAAGAAATTCGTCCGGAATATACGTAGATTACCCAAGAAAACATTTAAAAAAAATCAGCATTCGCGGGACTGACTAACAGAAGTGACTACTTAATTAGTTAATCAAGGTAAATAAAAAAGATTTGTGTAAATTAATTAATGGTAATTGTTTCCATTGCAATTTTTGATATCTTAGCGTGACGAGACGGCAAACCAAAGATTTTCCCGTGCAAATAGCACAGTCCAGGCGCGCCAAAAGAAGTAATCACTTTAAAAAATGTTAATATTAATCCATAAACTTTATAATTTAATCTTAATTAAACCATATAATAATTGTCTAATATAATAAAATAATAGAAAATATATTTAATGGATCATTAGTTTACAACAATTGCAAACACCCAATTCTATTTTATTACTGTTGTTACTACTTGAGTAATAAGGCCACTAATATTGAAAAACAACGCTGAAGGTATTAAATTTGTAATCCATTTTTATTTAAATGGAATCCTGTAATGGAGTTTTCGTTTTAAAAATCCGCAGCCCTGTTAAAAACAAAATCTATTCAAAAAAATTACCAGTTTTATCCTTTATGTTATATTGTGTTATATTAATTACAAATATTTTATACGATGTATTTAATATTTCATCTTATTTTCCTTTTCACGAACAAAATAAAAATTATTAAAGCAAATATTTTGTTTAAATTTCCTGTAATTTAAATATTTATTAGTTTGTTTAATACGTATGTTATTATTGAATAATCACTGGGATAATTATATTAAAAACGATATTTTATTTAACAGTAACATATTTTGAATGTTAATATTCATTTAAAATTCAGATATTTAAATTAATATGGGCTTAATTTTTTTAATGTAAATAGATTTAAATTATAAAAATGTATCCTTCGGATAATTGCACTACAAACAAAATGCTGGTAGTATTATTTTGTTACTAATTGGATTTTCAAACATTGTAATTTATTCAAAGTATGAAAATTGTTAATAACAAAATTAAGTTATGTGCATGTCAGATTATCAACAATTTTTACTTTCTATTGTCCTATATGAATGTGATAGGAAGGAAAGTATTGTTTTCAAATCGATTTTTTAAAATCGAGTTTTCACCGGATATACACGTTTTCAGATCCCCGAACCCAAAAGTGTGTGAACAAAATATCTCAAGAACGGAATATTGAACGAAGTTAAAACTTGCAACTGAAGTTAGGTACCACTAGTGAACCCGACACGAACATTTTCATCAAAATCGGTCAACCGGAAGTAGTAGTTTATTCGTTTAATATTTCACTGTTTTCGATTTGATCAAAAACAGCTCCTGCGATTTTTTTTTAAATCGCTTCTTTTACTACATTTTATATCCTCTACAAGATAAGCTAAGTGCCATGTCTGCTGAAATTCTTGGGAAGGCTGTACTCTCGTAAAAAAATGGGGTTTTTAATATTAAGGTCTTAATATGCATTTTAGGGCAAAAGTATATACGAATCAAACTTGCAGAACATTTAAAACCTATATTAACTTTCGTTTGTATTGGTTTTTTGTATAACGGTTAATTAGCTGTAATAAGTGATTTTCTGTTTTTTCATGACAGTCTAAAAAATTGGTTTTTTAAGATTTCGGCCCTAGTTAATTATAGACTATAATTTAAAGTTTAAAGATATATCCAAATCCAAACTATCGTTAGGTACCAATAGTGTTGAATTAAAATGATAGAAAAAGTACATAGATTGGTCACTACAAAGTTTATAATAAAGAAACTTCTATAAAAAATCAAAAATGGTGAAATAACTTAGTTAAAAAAAACTAGTGAACGTTATCACACTTCTCTTTACCTATCCAAAATGGAAAGGAGAGAAAGACGAAAAGATTTTCGTGAAAGAATGTTAAAAGTTTAATCCAACAAAGGCCCTATTAGTAAACCACTCGATGACAAAATTTAATGATGAATAATTTGAGATTTCCTTTCAGATGAACTCAAGAATCTTGGCAAATATCTTGAAACTTTCAAATATCTTGGCAAATATCTTGGTAATGATGTTTTGTATGACTTTGACAAAGATGTGCTTTACAAACTATCTAAATTTCAAAGCATTTGTGGCAATATACATAAACATCTGAAACGGAAAACAAGAAAAGATACGAGACTTAAGTTTTACGATACAATTGCTGTCCCTACTTTGATGTATGGCAGTGAGTCCTGGATACATACAAAAAAAGGTAGACAGCAAAATCCAGGCTGCAGAAATGAGATTCTTACGAAGTGTATATGGATGCAGCCGAAGAGATAGGCTACGAAATGTAGAAATTAGAAAAACACTGAATGCTTTACCGTTGCTAGACAAAATCAAGCAGAACAGGAGCAGCTATTTGAATCGCATGCCAGGCGAGAGAATACCAAAAGCCGCCAGAAACTACAAACCTACAGGAAGAAGAGATATAGGACGACCGAGGAACAGATGGGTACCGGAACCGGTTCAAGAAACCTAACCCTTGGAAGTGAAGAAGAAGAAGAAGAAGATGAACTCAAGAAGTTAAATTGTAGTTAACTACAAAAATTTCAATTTAGTGAAAATTGACTACACATTAGGTATACTCTGTTTACCGCTTGTTACTTTGCCAATGTAAGGAATGTAAGGAATGCGTACGCATTGTATAGAGGGCAACCGGGGATTATTTCACTTTTACTAATACTACTACAACAACCAAAACGTCATAAGGGTACTAACAAGCCATACAACGTAAATGTGTGGTTAGGATATCCTTCTATCCCGGTCGGTTCCCTTAAGCCTTTTGTAAAAGGAATTAAAGGGTCTCCTTTCAGTTAATGACAGAAACCCTTTATAGCATCAAAAGATGTAGGATGTTGCAGGTATGTAGATATAAAACGACTCACGCAAGATAGAACGCTTGGAGAACTGCATCTAACCAGTCGAAGACTGGTGACGAAAAGTAAAATAAAATTACCTAATGAGAACTAAACAAAGGTAAGTAAAGGAGATTAAATCAGGTTAAATCCGATTTCGAGCAGTGGGATGAAACTTCACCACGTTCCGTACTTACTCTAACAGTATACAAATGATTCATACCACCGCTTCAATATGCTGAGGTAAAGTTATTAGCGGTAAAGAGTAATTAATATTTTAATAGTTGACTAAAGGTGTTGCTGGAAGTAAAGAAAATGCTTTCAACTTACTAGTTTGTAATTCATGATTTTTTATGCTGACTGAAGTAAAAAGTAACGTTGAAAACAACGTTAGAATAAGACAACAGTTAAAGAAAAGTAATGATCATGAAATATAAAATCTTTAGTACATTCATTTGTTTAATTACTGTACAATTATCGCAAATTATTTCGCTACGAAAATTTTGTATTTTAGATGAATGTTTGAAACAATGTGGTAAATTTGTCAGGGTTTTCAATGTTTTGTAATAAGTATTGAAAATTCATATTTCTATAAATAGGTAGGCCTACACACATTTTTTTTATAATTTAATTATTCTGGTGATAATCAAATTTTTTGCACAGAAAATATTTACAACCTTCTCACTACCAATACAAAAATACAAACTACAGTAGAATTTTGGAGCAATGAGTGAATTTTTAACAATATTTAACAACATGAGAGAGATATAACTGCCTGGATTTATCCTAAATACTATTTACAAAATCAGGAAAATACGCTACATGTAATATTGATAAAAAAGTAACTATCTACATTAATATTATTAGAGTAAAGTATACAAGAGTGAAGCTTCAAAATTAAGCTAAAGTGAGGTTTAAAAAGTGAAGCTTTGGAAGGATGGCGAAAGAAGTGCCGTGGTATGGGAATCCCTGTTGCCGACAATATATTTTACACTCTCTTCTTTGCGGATGATCAAGTTGTCATATCTGCAGATCACGATGATGCTATATGATGAGGAAGTTGCAAGAGGAGTATAAAAGATGGAGTCTCAGTATAAATGTAAACAAGACTGACCACCTTACTGTTGGTGAGTCAGTAAATGATATTCAGCTAGGTTCGGGTGTAGTGAAAAGCTGTGAAAGTTTTAAATACATGGGAGTCATCTTTGATAGGAGTGAAACTAGTGCAGTGGAAGTAAACAGCAAGATTTCACTATGGCGAAGGGTTAAAGGGCAGTTAAATTTTGTCCTTGAGAATGATAAAATATGGAAGGAGACATAAATAAATATTTATCATGCTATCCTGGAGAGTGTGTGTACCTATGCTACGGAAGTGTGGGTATTGACAAAGAGACAGAAGGATCGCCTAAAAGCGGTGGTAATCTCTGGAGGCGGAGCTGTGGTGTGTCGCGGATCGATCGAAATCCGAAATTAGGAGAAGAATCAGCGTTCAAGGAAATATCATGAATACCATATTCCGGAGCAGTTAAACCCCAAGCAGTTAAAATGGTTTGACCATTTGTAAAGGATGAAGGATGGTAGGTGGCCAAAGAGGGTATGGGAGTGGACGCCAGCCGGTAGAAGAAGGAGGGGTAGAACGGAAGTGACATGGTTGGATGGGGTGCAGGGGGCAATGTCTATGCGGGGGCTCTCCGATGGAAACTGGCGAGACAGAGAAAGGTGGTGCTTAGGACGAGATACGGCTGGGTCTGTAAATCGCTGCATGAATGTATATATAAAGTTTAAAAAAGTTTAGAACAAATATGTTGTTTTTTTTAATAATCTTTGAGTTTCACTGGTATTATTCAATGTCGACAATTTGTAACTTTATTTTTATTGACATTTTACAAAATTTTTGAATATTTACTGTATTTTTGGTATGCTGGTATCTTGATGTATTATATTGTTTGAATAAAACGTAGTATATCAAGATGCTGATGTAACTGTACGAAGACATTTTAAATGAAATCTTTGAAACATGTTGACGTTAGAATTCCAAGCCGTACATATAGTTGAGTACCGTAAATTCACAGTGGTTTATATATGGCTTTGAAGGATGGCTTTGAAGGGTTACGCAGTGGTACTCCGATAAATAATTTAGACGCCCATAACAGGCATAACAGGTGGAGTGTTAAATTACACTGGTCTGCAAATAAAAAGAAAATTTTTTCCACTTGGACTTTGATGGGTGATTGTTATGTATCTTGGCCCCCTGAATCCAAATCTGACCTCCGTTACTCTCTATCACCCACCGTTTTTGAGTAGGGCGCCCCCTTGAAATTCTCGAAAAAAGACCTAAAAGCGGTTATTCCTAATAAAGCGAGAGGCGGGAGGAGGTTGTAAGGAGGTTGGTCATCCTCCCCTCCTTAGAAAATGTTATCTCAGTGCACGTACATTTGTGTATGAAGACCAAAGAGGGAGGGGGTAACATCACCGTTAGTTCAGAGGTGTAGCAGGGTGGGTGTCTGCCAAGGTGGGAAGCCGGGCGAAGTGATAAGCTTAGCGACGATTAAACGTTTTCAGAACATTTTTTACGCTTAGAGCCTCATCTTGTCACGTAAGAGGAGTTTAATGATCTCATCCGGGATTTAAATCTCCCAAAAACTAACTGCTCGGGTCTCAGCTTCAGCAATGGAACCTCTTGGAAAAAGAAGTGAAAATTTCTGTTTCTAGTTCCCGGCTAGCTTTGTTTAAACAATTTTTTTTGGAGGACGGTGACTTAGTGTACTGCAATAATGTAAATGGATTAGTGATTGAACCTAACATGCCAGATGATCCAGAAAATTGGCGCCTATTCATCGACTCATCTAAAACCAGTTTAAAAGCTGTTTTATTGGCAAATGGTAATGATTTGCCCTCAGTTCCGGTTGCTTATGGGGTCAACGTGAATGAGACATACAAAAATATCAGCCGTATTCTTGAAAAAATTGGTTATAAAGATCATCCCCGGAAGCTCTGTACTGATTTTAAGGTTGTGGCTTTACTTACAGGACTTTAATCGGGATACACCAAACATTGTTGCTTTCTGTGTGAGTGGGATAGTCGAGCCCGTGATAAAAATTATACGGTTCGAAATTAGCCCTCGTGCGAAAGTTTAGTTTCTGGTCAAAAAGCTGTTTTCAATAAGCCTTTAGTCTCGAGTGAAAACATATTTCGGCATCCTTTGCGTATCAAACTCAGTTTGATTAAACAGTCCGTGAAAGCTATCGATAAAACAGGAGACGGATTCCAGTATTTGAAGAGCAAACTTCCATGTTTGATTGAAGCAAAAATTAAAGAGGGAATCTTTGTTGGTCCACAAATTAGAGAGCCTTTTAAAGATTCAGTGTTCATCAATCACTTAAATTGAAAAGAAAAAAGAGCTTGGGCTGCATTTAAAGACGTGTGAATATTTGTCAGTATCTAACAAAAGTGAAAATTATGTTGAACTCGTCGAAGAATTGCTATCTGCATACGAGTCGATGGGTTGCAACATGTTATTAAAATTGCACCTTTTACACGCGCATTTGGACTTTTTACCAGAAAACGTGGGAACAGTTTACGATGCACGCAGAGAAAGGTTTCATCAAGACATTGTACTCTTCGAAAAACTGTTCTCTGGGAAGTGGAACTAAAGTATGTTAGAAGACTACTGCTGGTCACTCTTGCGTGAAACTTCCAGATATCAGTACAAGAGAAAAGCTTTCTCCAAGTAAAACCACTCTCTTTAAGTATATGTATTCGATGACAAGTATCTTGAACCAGAAAAATTGTATAAGTAAAAATACACAAAATGTATCAATACGTCAATACTCTCTTATAGTACTCTTTCAGTGTTAGGTAGGCTTTGAAGAACCATAAAAACGTAATACAACTGCACAATATCATATCATAGCTACATCAGACTGATAAAAAGTTGAAATTCCCCGAAAAAGGGGGAGTGGCCCGCCCCCTAAAAATGGTGGGTGATGGAGCAAAACGGAGGTCAGATTCGGATTTAGGGGGTCAAAATACATAAAAATCACCTATTAAAGTTCAAGGGGAATTTTTGATGCAGACCAGTGTTATTCGCACTCGTTCTGCTAGTTCCAGGGCTACAAAAATAGTTCTGTTTATCACATGGTCAGCCAATTATACGACTGAATCATGTAAGAACAGAAGAGGTAGAAATGTGAAAGACACTAATCAGAGTTATCTCCTCTAAGAGTAATAAATTTCATCATTATACAGCCAGAACCTGTAGTGAATGAAGTGAAGGTGTCCTTTGTAAGATGGAAAGTAGCTTTTCAGAGGGCCTGGCATGCTGATAAACACGTAGGCCTACTTCTCTTCTAAGTGATGAAGGTAATGGTAAATCACCTCACTCCTCGTTTTACTTGATCAAGCCTCTAGAGGTTCAAAACAACTTTTCATTTGATGACCTAAACAACAACAAAAAATTAAGGGAAATGTTCATGCAAAAATTAATTGTATATTATATGAGATACTGCCCATAACAAATGGGGGAGTATTAAATGATTTGCACTCAATCTGTTTGTTTCAGGGCTGTAAAAAATAGTTCTGTTTCTTATAACAT
Organism: Catonia carolina; assembly: GCA_035578175.1. Lineage (NCBI taxonomy): Eukaryota > Metazoa > Arthropoda > Insecta > Hemiptera > Achilidae > Catonia > Catonia carolina. The sequence goes on along the minus strand of JAQMRL010000028.1, from coordinate 2,630,083 downwards.
GATCAGCCAATTAAATGACTGAATCATTTAAGAACAGAAGAGGTAGATATGTAAAAGATACTATTTAGAGTTATCTCCTCTGAAAGTAATGAACTTCATTATACAGCCAGACCTTGATGTTGCAGAATAGCAGTCTATGTTCCAGTACGTCGTTGATCGATGATAATTAATTAATCATTTGTTGTCAATTCAAGAAATAATTTTAAAATAATCTTAAATAATAATCAAAATTAAACAATTTCAAATTTAAAAGTAAAATATAATAAACAAACAGTAATGAAATGTATTAAGATGAATTATAAGAAGAAAATAAAATATTTCAAGAAATTAATTCCAGAAACTGAATACTTCAAATTTAACCAAGAAAAACAAAAGAGGGTATAACTTAATTAAATAAATTGTTATAATAAGAAAATAAGTAATGAAAAATAGAAAAACATCAAGAATCCAATTAATTATGGAACAAATGAAAATGAATTTGATATTTTAAAAATTATGAAGAAAAGATTTTAATAAAATTATGCATGTCTATAAAACCAACTGCAACAATGACTACGCCCCCCATTTGATTCCGGTCAATGGAAGGACGAACAACAAGAGGAAGACTTCAAATTTAATTAAATAGTAACTATAAAATCAATTATTTCATGAGCTCATAGATAAAATATATATATTAATATTTAGTTTAATACTGTAACAAATATATTTTATTAATTTCAATAATTTATTTAAAATACGTAGATATATTATAAAGTGACATCAATAAAACAATACAAACATTAATTATTATTCTGTAACACACATTATTTGTCAATTTTTCAAATTATTACATTTTCAATTGATTTCATTAAATAATTTTCAATTTCAATTAATTTGGTGTTTAATTATTTCATTTCAAAACAATTTATATTGGTTCATCTGATTTCTTATCAATTCCATTTTAAGGTGAATGAAAACGTGTCATTTTCAAGGTGCTTTTCGGAGGACCTGGCATACTGATAAGCACACTTTCCCACTCAGTGAAGTAGACAATGGTTTACGTAGTAAAGCTTCTAGAGGTTCAAACCACCCTTTCAGCTAATGACCTAAACGACAACAAATAATTAAGCGAAAATGTACAAATGTAGAAATTAAAAGTGTGTTATATGAGGTATTTGGTAAATAAATTACATAATCTACATATAATATAACACCATATCGAGATATTTTAATCCATAACTTATTCGTTACAAAGTAATTAAGGAACAGTGAAGTCGACTATTAATGTTCAGTTGTACTGTGTGAGGATAATCAGGTGGTCATGGATTTCACGTTTGAACAACAATATAAGAGGGTTCAATATAACCGAACAATTAATTACACTCACCAAAATCCGTGATCTAAGGATTGACCAATTAGCCGCCGCTGTTACAAACTACAATTACATTCTCAGCTTTCTATTATCTATTATACGTTCATTCTCCCATATCAGAATAAAAATGCTTTTGGAACAGTATCACAACAAAGAGTTATAAACACTGTTTTTATCACTACAAAACGAAATTAACAAAAACTATAAATACTTGTTGTTCAGGTTATCAGCTGAAAGACTGGTTTGAACCTCTAGAGGTTTTACTAAGTAAAACTAGGAGTAAAACAGTTTACCATTGCTTTCTTTACCGAGTTGAAAAGTATGCTTGTCAGCATGCCGGGCCCTCTAAAAAGCATATATTTTCCACCCTGGAAATGACACCTTCACTTCATCCACCAACCACAGGATCTGGCTGTATAATGAAATTCATTACTTTCAGAGAAGATAACTCTGATAGGTGTATTTTAAACCTCTATCTCTTCTGTTCGTAAACGATTCAATAATTTAATTTGCTAATCTGGATAAGAAACAACTATTATTATTTGTAGCTCTAGAACTAACAGATTCAGTGTAAATAATTTATCACTCCACTTGTCTGTTTTTGGCATTATAAGTACAAAATATTTATTATTTTATTAAATATTATTTCCTTTGTTTGCATACACTAAATATATAATGATCTGAAGTGAGTATTATATATAATTGTATTTTGTTTGGCTGTTTTTTTTTTGTTTTTTTGATTGCCTCCACTCACCCCTTACAGCCACCCCAACACCCCAAACCTCCATGAGAGGAACTAACAGGGAAGCGGGGACGATCTACATGAATTGAAGAAGTGCAGCAACAGATAGAAATCCTTGAAAATGCTGCACCTACCTATCGAAACGAAAATCCAGGGGATATAAAAAAACACATAACTAACTACATATGCTTATAACATTTACTGTTCTTATATAATGTTTATAATAATACTGTTTTTTATATATTTAAATACTTATTATATTTAAGTTTACTTCAGTTTATTGACTTTTGCTAACCAAATTTATTTCGATTTGTTCAAAGAAGTCTTCCTATAACTACCTATTTCTGTCATAATTTTCCGTGAGCTTCTCACAGACTGTAATTTCGAAGAAAGATAGATTATTTATTTTCAGTTTTTATTTATTTATTATTTTATTTTTTAATCTTTTTAAGGCGAAAAACCAGGGTAGTTATAATCGACTGTTTTTATTTTATTTAGTTAAATGTGCATTACAATTTATTGCTATACTATGCTATATACAATCATTTTAACTAAATATAGCCTACTAATACGCAAAAACTCTTCTTCACGTGAAGTTCTGCTCGCGCATAGGAGTACAAAACAAATTTATTCAAAAGATTTCATAAGTACTTAGTTTAACTACTATAAAAAATGCTATTATAACATCTAAAACAAGTACAAGAATAACGTTAAAATTTTTTTTTTAGAGCATCGAATATAAATGATAAATACCATTAAATTTACATAAATATCAATAGTAATAGTATAATAATAATACTGTAATTTTAAAAATAATAAAAGTTAGAAAAAAAATTACCAAAGATTATGTACATCTGTGATTCAAAGAACAATAAAAATAGTTTATTTAAAGTTGCATCAACAGCTCGGTTATTGGCAACCAATACACACGTTTTTTTATGTCTGTCTGTTTTACAATAAGTACTGCCGATGCAGTTGGTGAGAAGGATGATGGATGAAGATAAGTAATGAAAAAATACCAGACCTGAGCTGGAATCAAACCTGGGACCCCGGCGTAGAAGTCAGTTGCGCCAACTGCAACGCCACGGGACGGCCACGATGAGTTATCAAAAAGTAATTTTACTTGTAAAAATTTCCAAAACCTGACCTCCACGTTGTAAGCTAACGCGCTACCTCTGTGCTACGGAGGTGGCCAGATACGTTTATTCATTTATATACTGTAATGTTTACTTCAGGTTCTTTCCGGATCTGGTTGTAATAAACGATAGACAAACTTCTTTTGGCAAAAACGTATGTCGCTGAATCTCAGGTTAAAGAATTCGTACTCTCTACTCTACTGCAGATAGTAGAACTATCAATAATGGTAGAATTATCCAGAATGAAATAATAAATAATCAGGTTTAACCCTTTTCTAAAAAAACATAAATGGAATGAAAAAGGGTTAAATATTATGAAAGTAATAAATAACACTTTCAAAACTAACGCAAAAACTATAGTTAAAACACTTTTTTCGAAACATAGTATTGTCATTTTTATAGTATCACATTGTCTAGTAACAATACTAACGCGTCTTCTATCGGTTTCATAATCATAGACACCCGAGTTTGAACCCTTGCATCTGCAAAACCATGAGTCGGATTTCAACATACTTTACATTAAAATTTAGCTTATTTTATTCTGCATTTACCTATTATAAACCTATATTTTTAAACAATATTAAAAATATAGGTTTATAATAGGTAAATGCAGAATAAAATAAGCTAAATTTTAATGTAAAGTATGTTGAAATCCGACTCATGGTTTTGCAGATGCAAGGGTTCAAACTCGGGTGTCTATGATTATGAAACGGATAGTAGATTTCTAATAATTACAGCATAAAAAATAATTGTGTAAGCTAATAACAGCTTCTTTATTATGATGAAAAAATCATTTAGAAAATATAAATTTAAGTCCAAATAAATGAAATTCAGTCTAACAGGAAATACTGTACGTCATTCAATTTTGCTGATAGTTATAGTTGTAATGATTTTGTTTTAACTTTAAGTTGAAAATTACCCGGTAATTACTATGTTACTTTCATACAAGAACAAAGGCTTTTAAATACTCATATATTATTAATAACGTTAGATTAACTGTAGTACAATTTAGTAAGTATATTAGTCGGCCTAACAAATGCTAGTAAAAGATCTATTAAGATGAACAAATGACTCTTGTCAACATACACGGCCACCTTTAGCTGAGACGTTAATAAACCACAGCAGTTGTAAGAGTTATAATAACAACAAAAACAAAACACGTCACTTGATAAATGTACCGAAATAATGATTGTTCTTCACTCATTTCGACTATAATTTCCGGTGCTTAATTAGACGACCCGACTAAAAATTTCTCACCTTGTTTCATGTAACCGATTGTTTCAGAACATCTCCATTAAAAACTCGCCTGCTATCTTAATAATATAACCTCTAATTTACAGCTTTAAATACTTTGCTAACTAATTAACTATAATATTTTTTAAAACATTCTTTGTAATATTATATCAATCCTTTAAAATTTACCGAATAAAAAAATATTCTTTGTATGCCTACTCAACTTATTTACAATAGCTTAAATAAATCATTATGCATTATTAAACTGCCCATAATAGACAGAAGGAGTATTAAGTTATTTTCACTTGATCTGTTAGTCCAGGGCAACAACAATAATAGTTCTGTTTCTTATCACATAGGTAATTCACCAACAATATGACTGAATCATTTAAGAACAGAAGAGGTGTAAAAAAACAAAAGTCAGAGTTATCTCCTCTAAGAGTAATGAATTTCATCATTATACAGCCAGAAATTGTGGTGAATGAAGTGAAGGTGTCATTTGCAGGGTAAAAAGTAGATGCTCTTAAGAGGGCCTAGTATACTGATAAGCATACTTTACCACTCAGTGAGGAAGACAATGGTGAACTACCTCACTTCTCGTTTTACTTAGTAAATCCTCTAGAAGTTCAAACCAGTCGACTGATGACCTAAACACAACAAATATTAATAAAATACAAATCGGTTTATTATAAACAAAAATCCCGCTCAGGCACGTTATTTTCAACCAGCTGCGTGATGTGCAGCAGGGCGACGTGGACTTCTGGCTGCTGACAATCGCAAAGCACTTGTGTTTTCGGGAATACGAACGCTACGTGGACGGCTTGTAGGTTTCCTTTTTAAAGATGTAGCCGTTTCTCTAAAATTTTTAACCCAACGCATTATTGCATTGCGACTGGGAATATTACCGTGTCTACTTACTCCAATCTTGCACGGAACAAACGCTGGGTTTTGACGACAGAGAAACCATTAATAAAGTAAGTCTCTATGACGAAAGCACGATGTTGTGCGTTCCACGACTCCATTTCACTGTAATGGCATTGAGCCGGGGAATGACAGTCATTGACCCGGTTCTCCCCACTCGCATTGTTGCGATGTACAGTCAGATCAAAAACCATCCAGTTTTTCTGCCGGTCTCTAATAAAACAGAACGCTCTCTGCTACTATCTGTCCTACAAACATACGCAGTATTTAATTAATACCGTAGATAATATAATGTAAATAAGTTTTAGTTGTAATTGTTATTTAAACTACAGTTAAAGTGACCATTATTGAAAGAATAATGTTCGGCCCCAATATTCGATTAAAAGACGCAGTACTTAAAATGAAAAAGAAATGAAATACTTTAAAATAAATGTAAATAGTTACATTTATAGAATAAAAATTTATAGAATTTATTGGCCTATGGCGATGAAATGGATAGATATAGATTTTGAAAGAATAAAAAAAATGTTTAATTTTATTTTATCTTTTTATTTTTTTTCTATTTATGAAATTCACAATCTGTTAGAAACAATCAGTGAATGTGATATCACAAAATTTGATAAACATTAACATGGTATACAAACGTGAGTGGAGACAGTCCAGTGACAGAACTCCGACGTGAATAGACAAGTGTAGCATTAAGTGCAGCATTTAGAACATTTTAATGGATAGTCAATTACAGTACTACGTTAGTAGATGAGGTCCCGGCTCCATCGACGTTTCAGACGTCTTATTGGATTGTTTGGGAGAGTCTGCGTAGCCAGATTTGAGATCAATGGGTTATGGTGGTTCACGAGTTTCTTCCTAAATTTTGTATATAGTTTTAAGAAAACGTCATTTATGTAGGGTACGTTTAGGTCTGAGTGTAGCGTTCTATTGGTTACATAATATGGGGCGTTAACTATCCACCGTAAAAGCTTTGATCAGAATCGCTGAATCTTTGCCAATACCGATGGTTTTGCACAGCAGTAAAGCTGACTGGCATAGCTCCATATTGGTCGAAGGTAGGAGTTGTAAATGATTAGGAGTTAACAAATAATGGTTTTACAGACAAAATGATGTACATTACCCTATAAATAGTTATATTCAATTATAAATGTAATAACAATTCTGTCACATAATTATAAATATTTTTCAGATAATATCGTAAAATTTTTAATCGTAAACGTAATTTGTTTCAATATCATAAGTATAATATAGCCTACAATAAGAAAAACTTTTATTTTCGTAGCGTGAGTCAATGGTTTTAACTTAGTACTTAACAGCGCTCTGGCCATGTAAGCAATGGTATCTTCTGATTTTTGGACAGAGTATACAGCCTACAAAAATTGAATTTTATAGTGATTTTTATAACCTACAAAAACCGGACTACATTTTGACCTTTCGTAGTTCATGAAAGAAAATGAATACATTAAGGCTCTATGAAGTGTGATGTGTTTCAACATTGAGATAATTTTGAATAGCATGTTAAGAAGTTGCAATTTTATAAAACTCTTGGTGAATTAAACGTATAGGATCAAATTCAAACAAAAAAAAAGTAAATAGGCTGTTTTCTAATAAGCTATTACCTCCCAGGTTTATTTCAATTCATACCTTTTTAAATAGAAGAAAATAACTTATGATATATTATAGTAAATTTAATGAAGAGAAAACTTTTCATTAAATAATACTTTACAGTATTTGTCTTTGTAGTTTCTAAGCGGAATTTATTTGTGTGAATGTTGGTAGATAGCATATACAAAGGTTTAAAGGATGAATCTGATGTATCTCGTTATAATTGAATTCCAGTTGTATAATTTATAAATAAGTTACACAATGCAGCCAGTACTTCTGTTAAAAAGTAGTTAACTTTATTGAGTAGGTTAGAATGTAAGCGCGCGAAGCCTTAACAAGTCTGACGCCAGTGTTCGCATTATGTCGGCGGGACGGTTCTGAATACAAGCAACGTAGCAATTCAATTAAGGTACGTTGTTATTCAGAAAGTATTATGTTGACGTGTTGCGCGTGCCCCTACGTATAAACAATCTAAATTGAAAATTAAAACTGAACCAGTGGACACCATTAAAATTTAAAACTATTATAAATTAATAGTTATTCTTTTAATATAAAGGTTTATATAATATACTACCGTAGGCTAGTGTAAATTTTATAATTACTTAACCTTTTTGTCTGTACATTATAATAAAATAAATCATTAAGCTGAACAATAACCGCCTCGGTGGTTCAGTCGTCACGTACTCTACTACTGAATCGTAGTTTCCGGGTTTGATTCCCAGTGAGGGCTTGCAATGAACTCTTGATTATCATGACGATAGACTATGCTAAATCCGAAAACGTTAGAAAATTAATTAAGCAACTAATGTGACGATAACTTACAGTCTTGAATTTCGGATAATCTTGATATTTACCAGTAAATGCCATTACCTTTGACTTTTTTACGGATATATTGAAATTATATTTTTTGTATAATTCATTTACTATGTACGAGTCGTAGCTATTAAATAACGAGAATGACGTTGTAAAAAATGTTGTTTTCATTTTATACATAATCATTTATTGTCACCTTCAATATACACTCCTTTTCTATCCCTACAACGCTCCATGCAAATTTTCCATTGTTGGAAACAGTGGAAGTCATCTTCTGTCAGCTCCTTCAGGACACGTGCCGCTTTCTCTTTTACAGCTTCCACAGACTCAAATCTTGTCCCTTTTAATGCAGATTTCACCTTAGGGAACAGATAGAAGTCACATGGTGCAAGATCTGGTGAATAACGTGGATATTCTAACACTGAGATGCTGTACTTGGCTAGGAACCTCTTGACAGATAACGCGGAATGAGCTGGCGCATTGTCTTGGTGGAGAACCATTTGTCCTTCCACATTTCGGGGTGTTTTTTCCTTAGTACTCTTTAACGTAGTTTAGAAAGTACCCCAAGGTAGTAATATTGATTAATTGTTTGACCTTCAAGAATCCAGTGAAGTTACACAAACCCATGGATATAAAAAAAAACAATCATCATTGCTTTAAATTTTGACTTGCTCATTCGAGCTTTTTTGGCTCTCGGTGAAGTTCGGCTCTTCCAGTGCATGGATTGGCGCTTCGTTTTCGGATCATAAGTAAAAAACCACGTTTCATCACATGTTATTATTTTCTATCTGTTCCCTAAGGAGAAATCTGCATTAAAAGGGACAAGATTTGAGTCTGTGGAAGCTGTAAAAGAGAAAGCGGCACGTGTCCTGAAGAAGCTGACAGAAGATAACCTCCAGCACTGTTTCCAACAATGGAAAATTCGCATGGAGCGTTGTAGGGATAGAGAAGGAGTGTATATTGAAGGTGACAATAAGTTATTATATATAAAATTAAAATTAAATTCTTTACAACGTCAGTCTCGTTATTTAATAGCCTCACCTCGTACACCTAGATTAGTTTGGGACATTCCGTGTCCTGAAGGAGCTGACAGAAGATAACCTCCAGCACTGTTTCCAACAATGGAAAATTCGCATGGAGCGTTGTAGGGATAGAGAAGGAGTGTATATTGAAGGTGACAATAAGTTATTATGTATAAAATAAAATTAAAATATTTTACAACGTCAGTCTCGTTATTTAATAGCCTCACCTCGTACACCTATTTCTAAAGCCTATCCTCACTCTCTTGCACAATCCACAAATCATCCGCAAACAGTAAAACAGTCATGCTTCTTCTATTCGTTAATTTACGGGTATGTTACCTTCATCCAATTTAAACATAATATTACTTTAAAAAATTTTGTGCTTGTAGATTTGTTTTATCCTTTTATTCTGCAACTGAACGTATAAATAATTTGTTTTAGCCAGTTCTATTTATGGACACATCCGAAAAAGTTACTTCTTCCAGGTATAAAGACGGATATACCAGCATCCATATTGTTGAGTTAAAGTAAAGACCAAAATATGTGATGAAATTTTCACGGATTCTGAGCCACTAAAAACAGTTTTCTATCCCAGAAAACATTTTTTTTTAAATTAGTTTAACCCAATGTAGTGGTACAGCTGCACTGGACCTACGAAATGTTTATTGATTGTAATTCAGAGAAAGATTATTTTAACTCAATTACATGTAACTTATAATAATTTAAATTATATTTTTTATTTTAATAATTTTTCTAAATGTTTTCTTTCATAATTTTTAATATGATATTCATTCATTCTTTTTAAAGATGTTGGTTTATGAAGAAGAAAAATTTACATGGTGATTTTAAATATACAGCTCCAAAAGCATAGTGTATTATTCTGTGTAAATGGCTAAAGGACTGAATTAATGTTATAATTGTTAAAGAACTATTAAATTCGTAACATACGAGTACATTAAATAGTTGGATTTCATTGAACAAAGCTGAGTGTTAACTCAACTGACTTAATTAATTAATATATTATTTTCTATAAGATTTACCAATTAATTTTCTCTAGATTTTAATCAATAAACATTTCATAGGTATAATACAGCCGTACTACTGCACAAACCTATAATCTACAGCATCTTTGACGTGAAACTATTCAATCCGCGAAGGGTTAATATTTGTTTTTTGTAATAAAATATCACACAAAAACTATTAACACAAACTAAAAACTAGTACAAACTAAAAATGTTTTATCATAATTTATAATTATAAGTATCTTAGTAATTAGTTATTTTTATAATGACATCGTACTAAGATTTACATGTTATTACTTCCTATACTTAAAAATACTATTGGAATGGAGGAAAGGATGTTTTACAATATGTTACTTTTTTATAATACAAATTTAGATTTAAAATACCGGACAATCGAGCAACTAAACAACTTTTTTCTGATATTAACTCGTGGAATAATTCTCCAAGGTGGTTGGCCAAAATAAAGCAAGCCTTGCAAGAACTTATCATTGCAGAACAAGACCTTTTAGAAAAATCTGAACAGCTTAAGTTGCTTAAAGATAAAGAAACAAGATCCGTCGAAAAACTCGAGCTCCGTAGTCAATGATTTGTGCAGATAAAATCAGACAGATCAGATCCCAAAATATAAGGAATTATTGGGAAAAACGTAAGAATCCTAAAACCAAACATTTTTCATTTGAACAGAATAATACATTTACGCTTTAACAACCCACTGATACGGAAGTGAATGATCTTCTGATATTTATATGCGCGTGTTTTGTTTATTTAAATTTAATTTAGAATATTATGTTATGTTGTGACTGAGCGTTTGGATCAGAATTAGGTTATTTCATAGTATAATTAATTTTTGGTTGTTTTCTTTTGTTATTGTGTATACCGGACTGGGTGTTTTTTTTTTGTAATTTTTGTGTACTGCTATTGTAAACAAACTTTAATTCATCAAAGGTTCGGCAGTACTTGCAATAGTTTTATTAACGTTATATAAAAACTATTTTAACGTTATAAACAATTTTCGTAATTAATCCTGCGCTTGTGTGGAGTCTGACTTTGCATAGGTGGGCATGGATACGTTGCGTAAGGAGGGAGAGACGGAAGGTGATAAGGGTTGTTAACTGATGTCGGATCAAGTGGCCAGGCGGCGGGTTTTTGGTTGGTAGGCGGTTGCGGCCTCCTTGGGGTTGGACGAGGACACTTTAATTGAGTCCAACACTACTTCCTCCATAGTGAGGAAGCAAACATGAGTTTTTCTCGCCGCCTTGAATAAAAAAAAAACTTTTTTTTGGCTAAACGTCCGACTGATCTGCAATTACTGCTAGTGCAGACGGTGAAGGATGAAATGATTTTTTCTAACGTATGAAAATATGCCGTGCCTGAATGGGATTCAAACAAAAAAAAAATAATTAGATAAAAAAAACCAAGAAATATTTATAAAATTGATTCAAATGGTCTAATGAGGCCGTAAAAGCAAAAAAAAAATTGAGATTTAACTGATACATTTAGATGGTTTGTGATATTTAGATGAGATAAATAAGTAATACAAAAATTTCAGTAAATATAAAGCTAGTATAATATCTTGCAATAGTAGCATTAACAATAACTTCGTTATTAAATCATTGAAATAAAATTGCAACCTTAAGAAAAATTATATCTGATATACAATACTCATAAGAAATATATTTCAGCTATTTAATTTGAGCTAAAGTTGTATATATGTTTTTTTTTAAATAAAATAACAATAGATCAGAGATGATTTTGTTCAACCTTGATGAGTTGATGTCTACTTTAAAAGTAAAACGACGTTAAGCACAATAGATCATCTGATACATCCAAAGCATTTCTATCTAGATTTAGATAAGTTCAATTGTAAGGATAATGAAGACGTGAAGTGATGGTAACTAACTCAGAACAAGTAACCAATCCTCTGACAAGGGAACAGTAACAATTCGGTAGTCAAAGAAAGAATATGAAATAATAATAATAATAATAATAATAATAATAATAACTCGTGATCTGAGATACTGTAAATAATACATAGTTAGTAGATGAGTTGGTATTTTTACCTTATTGTATTCATGAGCCCGATTATGGAAATTGGTCGAGTCACCGGATGGATGGATAGACTTTTAGCTTACCACGGACGTAGGCTAAAGCCTACATATAATACGATTTGAAGCGTTGATGTATTTGGACACTCGTGACTGACTCCCTAGTTAATGGATCAGCAGTAGCACCTATCCTACATTACTGCCCACTAGATCCACATTTCAACACCGTTAGACTTCCAACCTGCATATCTGAATACGATAAAATTCTTAACCGAACTTCATATCTATTGAACAATTTTATTTTATAAAGTAATAAAATATTACCGAATTCCCCCGAATATAATACGACTTCTACTTTTTATTCCCCTATTTTTTTTTTAAATAGGTTATTTTAAAGTTGGAAAAAATTACTTACGTAAATTTCTTCCATTATCACATGGTCACCATTATATGTACGACGTAAATTGGCTACAATAGTCCTAACTAGGTTTTATATTGTTAGTTTAAATTTTCTATTTTTCTGACCGTTTTCTTTTGGCTATTAGGACCATCTTCTATTTAATTTCTGCTGATGGGCGCCTTGTGCGCCAAGAGGCTTCCCTGGACGTGAGAGCTAGCTCATGCACACTCCCCAGGTTGCCAACCTGACTCACCCTTGCTCTTCAAATTTAGTTTTAAGTTTTATTATAATAATTACTTTAGTCTGTGACAGTCGTCGGTCCCGAGATATATAAGTTCTGCGGAACAGCCTCCGATCCTATGCTTTCAGGCGAACAATCGGAGGGGAGGTGGCAGGAGAAATGCCAGAAAACCAATTACTAATTATTACATGGTTATGACTGTAGCATTTAAGAACAGAGGAAGTAGAGGTGTAAAAGACACTAATCACAGTTATCTCCTCTAAAAGTAATGAATTTCATCATTATACAACCATACACTGGTGAAAGAATTGAAGGTGTCATTTGCAGGGTGGAAAGTAGAATTATGCTTTTCAGGGCCTGGCATGCTGATAAATATACTTTTCCACTCAGTGAGAAAGGCATTGGTAAACCTCTTCACTTTTCGTTTTACTTAGTAAAGCCTCTAGAGGTTCAAACAGCCTTTTGGCTAATGACCTGTGAGTGAGATGGTTCATTCCTCACTGAGTAGAAAAGTATGCTTATCACCATGTCAGGCCCTCTGAAAAGCACATATTTTCCACTCTGCAAATGACATCTTCATTTCATTCACCACAGAATCTGGCTGTATAGTGAAATTCATTATTCTCAGAGGAGATAATTTTGACTAGCGTTTTTACACCTCTACTTCTTCTGTTCTTAATGTTTTTGTCATATAATTGGTTTACCATGTGATAAGAAACAGAACTTGTTTTGTAACCCTGGTACTAGCAAATAAAGTGCAAATAATTTAACACTCCACTCGTCGGTTATGGGCAAAAAATTTGGTATGTGGTGTTGATATTCAATAAATACTTCGTTATAATCGGCCGAGAAATGCTTAAAGCTGATCAGGGTAAAACTGATACCCCTAATTTCTTAGCAAGCAACAACAACCGAACCCAAAATTTTTAACTTAGAATTTGTTTGAAAAACTCTCCTGCTACATTGCGGTAAATACAGTACTTGAAATAATATTAAGTAATCAGACAGTTATAATTCCAGCCATTATTTCAATATAAACACACCTTTTTGATACTTCAATCGTATTCAAAAAATCCTCACAAAATGCATTCCAATTTTCTTTAAGTTTTTTGAAATTACGATTTCAAAATGATACATACAATATTCAAACTTATATTAAATAAAAATTATTTTAAATAATTAAATCTAGTCATGATATATTATTGTAATTTTTATAAATAAATTATATAGTAAAATCTATCTATGTTATCAACTACGGATAAAAATGTCGAACTTTTAAAAGTAATATAAAAAATATATTTATTTTCTCCTCCTGTCCTCTCAATAGGCATTGTTTGTTAACAATAAAATGATTTAGTTTTTAAAATAATGAAACCTCTCACTTAGAAACGTAAGAACAATTATTTCTATTGAGTACAAAACAGTAATAAGCCGTAAGTTGACAGGTCATTCAGAACTGATTGAAATGTATTTATTGTTTAAGATTAATTGATTTTTTTTCTCTAAACAGAACAAGGTGACTTCTTATAAATGTCTTAATTCATAAAGTTTAAAACCATCATTTCAAGTGCGCATACACAAAAATATCTTAATATTTTCGTTTGGTTTTTCCTCTTACTGTTAAAGCCAACAAATGTTTACCTTATTATAACAGTTTATCATAATAAAATAAGTTATTACAAATAGACGCTTTCCAGTTAAATACCAGTCAGAATAAACTTAACTACATTCGGATTTGGTAGACGTTCCCCAAGTTTCACTGTACAGTTATTATAACCGCCCACCACGCCTCTTCCAACAGTAAAAAAGTTTAGAGTTTCGGATTTTTTCTGGGGATTTGAGCACCAGATGAACAAAATTTACCTCATCAATATTTCTCTCCGAGATCTCTTAATAGGTTAAAAGGCCAACTTTAAATTTTCTGGTACATTAGATATACCTATGTTAGATATATGTTGTATCCGGAGTTTCCGGGACATATATAAAGTAATTAAAAACCAATTAAGGCGTTTTAGGTTTTGACGTACACCCAACAAAAAAGCACGAGTTAACATTTACAAAAAATCCGGGACGGGGGCTCCCTCCCCAAATTCAATTCAAATGATTTTCATGGGAGTTAAACTTTGTTGAACGACCGTTTTCTGTGTTAAATCAGCATGGACACTTCATTTTTGCTATTTATCTGCACAAAATATGAGAAAAAACTGATTTTTACCCATTTTCGGGAGAAGTTGCAACCCACAGTTTTAAGGATTACTAAAGTTACATAATTTTGTACGTTAAATGGAATGGCAAACTCATTTTCTTGGAAATTTAGATATATTTGGTCTCAAAATTGTCAGGGCCGATACCCATAGTTTCAGATTTTATCCGGGGGTTTGACCACAAGACGAACAAAAACATTTATTATCATTTTTACTCTCTGAGGCCTGTTTATGGTTTAAAATTTGTGTCAGTCAGTGACCCTTTTAGGATCATTATTACGTAAATAAGTTAATAATTTCATTTGATTTTCAGCTACCCAGTATCTGTACTGTAGAGATTACGCTCTAAATTATAATAAGTTGAATAAACGAAAAATAAAGAAAAGTAAAGTAGAAATAAATAAAGGATATCCTTTCATAAGCAAGACCTCCAAGCAGTAGATGTAATAGTGGTGGGGAAATCGGTGAGAGGTGAACAAGATAAAGACCGGAGAAAAAGACAGGCATTAATAAAGACAACAATAACCTAGAGAAGAGGTGTGATGATTTATTATATAAACGCTCCATTGGAGTCGTTCATTGTTCAGTTCATATACGAGTACCAACTCGAACTCCCTCTTTATACACAACATACACTGCACTCAATCCACTCTACAATCTGACAAATAAGCCGCTTTAATTTACTTTGTCCATGAATATTCACGAGAAATAAACTCGAGCAGTCATTGCAGATTGCTCCACCTCGATGTTTGATGCTTATATTTTAGACTGTATGTACATAACACCGGCTTAGTTGTAAAATAATTTATCCGTTTAAGGTGACGCATTATATTATTATTATACAGGATTCTATATTTGTATAAAAAGTATTGTAACACAAATTATAAAAGACTAAACTCCTAAATATCCTTTCTTATTTTCTTTTTTATATGTTATAACTTATTAAATTGCCCATAACAGATAGGTCGGTGTCAAATTATTTACACTCAATCTGTTTGTTGCGGGGCTAAAATAAATAGTTTTTATCGAATGGTCAGCCAATTAAATGACTGAATCATTTAAGAACAGAAGAGGTAGAGGTGTAAAAGACACTAATCAGTGTTATGTCCTCTGAGAGTAATGAATTTCATTATACAGCCAGACCCTGTGGTGAATGACGTGAAGGTGTCATTTTCTGAGTGGAAAGTATGTGCTTTTCAGAGGACCCGGCATGCTGATAAGTGTGCCACTCAGTGAGGAAGGCAATTAGTAACCACCTCACTCTTCATTTTACTTAGTAAAACCTCTACAGGTTGAAACCAGCCTTTCGTCTGATGACTAAACAACAATTGCCCATTACAGGTAGTTTAAGTGTTAAGTTATTTTCACTCGATCTGCTGGTTCCACGGCTAAAAAAATGAGTTCTGTTTCTTATCACACGGTCAGCCAATTATATGACAAACAATTAAGAACAGAAGAGGTAGAGGTGTAAAAGACATTAGTCAGAGTTATCTCCTCTGAGTGTAATAAATTTCATCATTGTGAAGCCAGACTCTGTAGTGAACGAAGTGAAGGTGTCATTTTTCAGAGGGCTTGACATGCTAACAAGCATACTTTTCCACTCAATAAGGAAGGCAATGGGAAACCATCTCACTTTACTTAGTAAAACCTCTAGAGTTTCAAACCAGCCTCTTAACTGATGACCTAAATAACAATAAAGGAGATTTTTTTTAAATATTTAAGTTCAAAATTTGTGGGTCGTCTTATTCTTGCTTGTTAAGAAAATACAGGACCAGTTTTGCCCTGACCAGCTTGCCAACCATTCCCGGCCAAAATCTCTTTGGGCTGACCCGAAGTGATTTTGGCTTTGTCAGGTAGCTGGTAATAATTTGTTATTAATAGTGAAATAACCCACCGGCTTAGTCTAGTGGTCTAGTCATCGTCTCTGCGAGTCAGACCTGTTAGACGACCGATGTACGGAGACAAACGTTCTGTGGTTCAAATTATTGATTGCCATATTTTGCAGTTCGCTACTACGGAAATATTTTATGTTTGTTTCCACTAGCTTTTATTTTTCTCCGGTAACTATAGGCCACGCTATTGACAACCAATAAACTTGACCGTTACTTTTTCTAAATTGTTGGGTTAGATTAAGCGAGATTTTGGTCAGAGTTACACATACCTATCAATTCGTTCATCTATTTCTGTCAACAGGTTACCATAGAAAAATTACCTGTAGAATAGCAGTCTATGTTCCAGTACATCGTTGATCGATGATCCAATTCAAACCAATTGTTGTCAATTCAAGAAATAATTTTAAAATAATCTTAAATAATGATCAAAATCAAATAATTTAAATTAAAAAGTTAAATAGTAAAACATCAAGAGTCTAATTAATTATTAAATCTAATAATTAATTAAAATGCATTTGATATTTTTTTAAATGTGAAGAAAACTTTAAATAAAATTTATACATATCTATAAAACCAACTGCAACAATTACTGAGCCCCCCATTTGATCCCGGTCAATGGAAGGACGAACAACTAGAGAAGAAGACTCCAATGTTAATAAAAATCGTAACTATAAAATCATTAATTTCTGAGCTCATAGATAGAATATTATTAATATTCAATTCAATATTGTAGTAAATACTTATATATTTCAATAATTTATTTAAAATACATAAATTTATATATACAAAGTGTCATCAATAAAATAATTCAAGCATTTCTAATTTTTGTAACACATTTATCATTGTCAATTTTACATTTTCATTTGATTTCATTAAATTATTTTCATTTCAATTAATTCTGCGTGTTATTATTTCATTTCAAAACAATTTATATTGGTTCATCATTTTAACATTTCAAATTACTTTACAATTTTGGCACCCAACGTGGAGCACAAAAATAAAATTTTTATAAGCGCATTAATTACATTTTGTTTCAAATTTCATTACTTTACATACCCAACCGAATAAGTTAATCACAATCGTTTGTGTAACTCCACCCAGAATCAGACGGAGTTCATTCACTAACGCCGAATAAAATGAACCTAAGGATCTTTTCCATAAATATGCTATTTGGGTTACCTCCATCAATCAGTTTGACGCCTTTAATCTCGAAAAAGTTTCTTACCCAGATCACAACAGATTGAAAACTCACAGAAAACTCACTATCTTTGATTTTAGGTACAATACTGTAAACTGAGAAGCACAATGTCAAAATTATGCGATATTAAAACCAATTTAACAACCTTTGGGAAATTTTATTCTCCGACGAGGTACATTCTATTCGAAATAGCATGATTGTCTCTGAGTGGTAGTAACTTTTCAAAATAAAAAGTCCCTTTTCGAAAGCAAAATATTTCCCTTTTAATTAGTGTAACAAAATAGGGAATATAAATCTTTGTTTTACAATTTTGAAAATCTTATGGAATTTATTATTTTTCTGGCCTTTTTTATTGTTGCATTCAGTAACCCGTGCATTTAATACACAAGATGTGATTAATTAGTACATTAATATTTAATAATTAATTAATAATAATAAAATTACAATTAATTTAATAAATTTGATTTCCATTTTTCGTGTGTTATTAGAAAAATAATTATTTTTTCTTTTCCATTATTAATTTATCTTTTAAAACGCTTTCATTCTCTAACAGGGAAAATTAACAAAAAGAAAAATCTCTTAAGTGTTAGCACCGACGCATGAGCACATTATGAAATTCCCTCGTTCTTTATTCCATTTAAGGGGACCCGGAATGACTACCTCCATAAAGTTAGTGTAAGGAACATTTTCTCAAAAACTGTTAGTTATCCTGTCCAATTTTTTTGTGGTTACTTTTCAGGCTATTCTACACACACACTGAATTAGTAGCATCTTGATAATTATATTGTTAGGAAGATAAGACATATTTTTTGAAATTACTACTTTTGGATATCATAAGTTTTTGCTTATTGAAGTGGAAAAAAAATATTTAAATAAATTTTTTACTGTGATACTAACTCAGTACATTGAAATTATGGTATGAAAGGGTGTGCAAAAATTTCAATAAAATCTATTCACAGTTGGCCGAGAAGTTCCTTATGCGTTAAAAATTGCTATTTACGGGAAACAAAAAACTAAAAAAAACACATTATACGTTCAATATTAATTATGTTATTTTTTTACAGTTCAGAGGCTAATATATTTTATTCACAGGTGTTCTGGTGCTAGCTTAAAGTTTTAAAACAAAAAATATCGCACAAAATAAAAAAATTATATATTTATGTGTTGCCATTCAAAAAATAGAGATATTATGCAAATGGTCGTCGTCGTCGTCGTCGTCGTCTTCATGGATTAGGCTGTGCGTTAGCCTGTTCCGGCGTCCATCTCTTCCTCGATCTATTAATACATCTTTTACCTGTCGGATTATGGATCAATGGATTTAATGGAAGGCGATCTTGGGACATTCTTAACACATGCTCTGACCACTTTTCTTTGTATGTCCTTATAGTGTTCAACAATGGTTGGGCACCGCATTCATTCCTTATTACTTCATTACGAATGCGATTTCTGGGTACCCTAAAGTAATACTATCATGCTATTTCGAATGGACTGTTCTCAGTGGTATTTTTTCAGGTACGATAAATGGATATTATTCGCTACTCAGAAACAGATCTCTGCTCCACTTCCGCTTTAGACGACGTTGGTCGTACAGTTGGCTATTTCCTGATTGCTGGATCACGGGCTAATTATTTGAATGGTTATTTAGTCGATTGTGAAATGTTATGTAGGGTGTTCTCTTAATTTTGGTATTTTGAAATCGAAGTGGAGGGTATTATTGCCTTGATTACTGAAGGTAAAACTTAGAAACTTTAGACGTAAAGGACGAACATTGAAGATTTATACAGCTGGAAATGACTAAGTCATGGAAGTGACTGGTTGTGATTTGACTTGGACAAGGAAGACAAAGAAATAATCGACCACTTTAGCAAATACATGCAAATATTATAATATTTACACGGGGTTTATATTAGCAAGCAACATCTCAGTACAATATCTTTACATCTTGATTCAGATTGACAATGTATAATTGTGACAATGAAGGGGCATTATGCTACAAGAAGGATAGTAGCCTAATCATTAATAACACACCTTGCAATTTTTAAATTATACGCTAATATATCATTTTCCTTTGTTCATCCGTCAGTCTTATCCAGATGTCAGAAACTATAAGAGATAGCAACAAACAGTTTTCGGATTCATAATCTAAAAAAGTTAGTGGGTCTAAATTGGATTTTAAGTTCCGGTTTTAAAATCTGCACAAAAATTTAACGGGGCTGGATTGGGTTTCAACTTCCTGTTTTGACCGAAAGTGCCACAAAACCGGAAGTCAAGAATCACAGTCAGAATTTGGAAAGAAAAGTAGTGTCATTCGATTCCTCTTTAAGATTAAATACAGAAATCATTGAGTTTGAAGTTTCGGTTTTGACTGGAAGTGGTCCAAAACCGGAAGTAATACAATTTATGAAGTTGCAACTTAAAACTTAACTTAGATAAGCCTACACCACTAGAGGACCCGAAACGGACACTTTCATCAAAATCTGTCAACCGGAAGTAGTAGTTTTTCATGTAATTTTTTAGTTTTTTGCGATTTTCTCAAAATCAGCTTAAAAATATGTTTTTTTTTAAGATTACGGTCTTAAATGCATCTTAGGCTTATAGCAAGAGTTTATTAAATTTAAGTTGTAGAAAATTAAAAAACGTACAAATTAAATTGAAATATTATTTATTCTAAAACGCTTAATTTAGCGAAAATTTGAGATGTACTGTATTTTGCTCATCAAAATCGGTAATAAATAGGATTTTATTAAATTGCGGTCATAAACTTTTATCTCAAGTATTTAGAAGTTAATAAGTGATTTTCCGTATTTTTAAGTTCTATAGAGATTGATTTTCATTTTACGTGATTTACTCATGAATAAAAATTAGATTATATTTTTAATTTTACATTGTTTACTAATGATTAAACATAGATTATTGTTTTCAGACCCACCGGGTGGTCTAGAAATACGTCGTTGCCGTAAGTCAGCTGTTTTAACAGCTGAATTTCGGAGACGATGGTTCGTAGTTCAAATCCTAGCAAAAATAGTTGCTTTTGACGGATTTAAATACTAGACAATGGTTACCGGTATACTTTGATGGTTGGGGTTCAATTAACCATACTCCTCAGGAATGGTCGGCCTGGATCTGTACAAGTTTACACCTCAATAATTACACGTCATACACATTATACTCATCTTATTAGGTCATGGGGTTACTTACTGTTCTGAATTGAACAGATTGTAACGTGCACAAATTAAGGGATAACAAAAAACAAATTCATTTTCGTGTGACTGTTTCGCACCACATTTTTTTAACAGTAATCAAACCAATTACTATTGAAACTGAATTAGTCACTTGAGAAAGCCCATAAGTCAAAGTTTTAAAATTTTTCTTTACTACATTTTAAGACTAACTGAATATAAACACACCATCCCTACAAAAATCACATAAGTCTGGCTTTCCTTAAGTAATATATAACATTAAAAAAATAAATCCTTAAAAATATAAAGTGTTTCCTTCTAATTAAATAAAGAAAGTTGATGCTCTTTTGAAGCTTAAACTTTACTTTCTACTGGAGGAGGCCATACAAAGATTCTATGAAAAAATCTTTATAAGGGAGATAACTACTGTTATGACAACGATGAAGAACATAAATAGCCCTTAAAACCAACAGTTTTCTTTCTTAAAATTAATGATTTCAATTTTTATTATTACAGAAAGCTATTTTAAGTCATAACTTAATATAAATTACTGAAATTAATAAATGAATACTATTGTACAACGGCTAGTTTTAAAAAGACAAAGGTATATTTTTTATTTATTTATTTAACGTCGCATCAACTACAACGGTCATTAGCGACGACGTTGGGGTGTTACTTTTACGATGGAGGATGAAATGATAATTTGTAACGTATGAAAATATGCCATGCCTGAGTGGGATTCGAACCCATGACCGCATGATGAGAGGCGAGCACGTTACCAACTGCGCCAATGCGGCCGGCAAGGTATATTTTATATTAAAGTAAACAGCCCGCTAAACAATTTATATTTTTTGATATTTTTCTAAATGAAACATAATAAAAATTACAAGTTTGTTTAATTTTTCCAAAAGTTATTTTTTTGACTTCTAGGCTTTCTGAAATGACCGATTCAACTGTTGAAAGGAATGAATAAAAAAATTAATAAAATGACATAATATTTTTATTAAACGTCTTAGTTTTGTTGACATATATATCCAAACATTTTAATAATGACAATGATAATGTAAATTATTTTAATGAAAATGTGTCAGCATGACATACCATTTTATGATAATTATATGAAATGTTCAGACAACCGCTATTTTGTATATTGTAACAAAACTATTGTTATATTATAGATATAATAACAAAATGTGTGTTTAGTAGGCGTAATAAACATTATAGTAGGCGGAAAGTTTTAGATACTGAGTCACTATTTTAAATGATATAGGCCTACATTTACATTGTATGTTTATAAAATGTATTAAATATATTTCTATTCATGTTATGTAATAGTAAAGTAGTATTTCAAGTAAAACAATCCACTGAATGATTTAGAGTATTTAATGTAGGTAAACTGCAACGAAGCGTATAGAAATTTTCCAAGAGCGGTAAAGAAATACGATTGGCAGTGATCAGCCGTTTATAAAATAAATACAAGTTGTACTTCCGTAAGCTGATTGGCATCAAGACAAACATTCGGTTAGTTCTTTTATACGCCCCTCTAGCGGAAGGAAGTGGAAATATAGCAACGCAATGCATGCCGCCACACTCTTTCTACCGGTTACACACCGACTTTCAACTTAACACCACCACTACATCGATTACTATACCTAACAGAATCACCCACCCACCCAACTTGGAGGACGGAAAAAGCAATTCTCGCAGAAAACACTTAATGTCTATCACTCTCTTTCGACTCATTCATACGGAACGTACACACATACCTACGCAACAATTCATTCACTCCTTACAAGATGAAGAACATTAAATAAAGAATAACATCAAAAGAACCAATGTGTTTGTAAAGAAAAATAATAATAAACGAAAATACCGATAGACGAGCAAATGAGAAATTCAATTTCTACACTGTCTAATAATTTACAAGAAGACATCATAAACATAACAATTTTATGAATGTCTATACTTCCTTTTAGCAATTAACAAACCTTACTGCTTCTATTCTTAAACTGTTGCCGTTAATTTTCTTCAACATATTAAAAAGCCTTATACTATCTATACTGCATATTTCTTCTTATTCTTTTTTCTTCTTTTACAGAGGTTTACAACACCACTCCTTTTGAAATATATTAACGAAACATCTGTCTACCTACCTCAACTTTGTATTTAATATTCCATATAATTGATTCTGAATGTTACAAATTGTTTGGAAAATAAAAAACTTAACTTTAAACAGGATACAGGCCTAATTGTTACAGTTATTACTCGACGTTAATATAGTCTAGCATCTTTTATCTTTCTACCAGCTACAGAAAATATTACATAACTTTGCCATTTACTCTATTGTTAAAGAACGGATACATTATACAGAAATTCATCTTTCAATAAGATATATTAATATCAATTAATACTCATAATTCTATAATAAGAAACTTTATTACTTCGTACCCTCTCAGAAATCTATTGTGCCGGACGAGAAAGTACCCTGATGAAGAAGCGTATTCCAGATACTAACTTCTACTGATATTCACATTCATGATCCTAAAAAATAAGAAACTGGTGGGAAACACTCACACAACTTTCTCTTGCCAATGCAAATCACTAACAATAAACCTAACATTAGTTATAAAACATTAGAAATAAACAAAAAACTAACCTCAATAAACATAAATTAATTTTAATCATGAGTGAAAGACGCAAAATGAAAATCTACCTCAGCTTAGCTAAAGTACGGAAATCATTCTAAGGCACTCACTCGCGTACAGACACAAAGGTTTTATCATCTTATCACAGTATTATAATATTTGTTGATGCAACCTTAAATAAATAGACATAAAAATTCTATGAAAATTAAATAATCATAAATTAAAAATACAAAATTTAATTTAATTAAACCCGTGATTAATTTTTACTTTCTCTTTCCTATATGAATATATAGGAAGGAAAGATTGTTTTCATGTCAAATTTTTCTAACTCGAGTTTTCACAGGATCTAAACGTTTTCAGACCCCGTGAACCCAAAACATATGTTTCTAGCGATTGGTCCGTGTGTGTGAGTGTGTGTGTGTGTGTGTGTGTGTGTGTGTGCGCGCGCGCGCGTGTGTATGTGTGTGTGTGTGAACAAAATAGCTCAAGAACGGAACATTGTACGATATTGAAACTTGAAACTTAAGTTAGGTACCGCTACAGAACCCAACACAAACATTTCTATTAAACTCGGTAAACCGGAAGTAGTAGTTTATTCGTGTTATTTTTCACTTTTTTGTGATTTTCTCAAAAACAACTACTACGATTTTGTAAAAATCGCCTCATTTAATGCATTTTTTATACTCTACGTGATAGAGTAGGCACCATAGCTGCTGAAATTCTTGGGAAAGCTGTTCTCTCGTAGAAAAAAATGTTTTTTTAAGATTGCGGCTTTAATATGCATACAAAAAGTTGTACAAACAGCACAAAATTGTATACAATAAAAGTCGAAGAATATTTAAAAACCTACAACTTTTAGTTCAAACATTTTTTATAAAACGTTTAGTTTAGCGGTAATTAGTAATTTTTTGTTTTATTTGCCCTGAATATTTGTAAAAAATGTGTTTTTAAGATTTCGGCCTTAGTATTTATTCAACGACAAAAGTTTATATAATAAAATTTATAAAAAATTAAAAGATCTACAATTTTTATTTAAAGTATTTTTCTCTACAGAGCCTATTTTAGCGTGAAAAAGTGATTTTTCATATATTGATAAACCAAACTGAGGTTGATTTACATTTTGCATCATCCATTCATGATTAAATTAGGTTATGTTTTCGAAGTTAATTTTTTGTTTATTTCAAATACTTTATTACTAATGTTAGGTTATAGTGTTCATTATTTGCATTGGCACAAGAAATTTGTGTGAATGTTTCACACCGGATTTTTATTATATATTTACTCCTAATAAACCGTTATTAATTTATTGTTGATTGAAACTACACAAAGGTAAAAGAATGTTTTAAAAGTAATTAAAGAACAAAATAATCCAGCAAAAATAAATCTATTTCATTCAAATAATAAAATGAAATACGTTCCCAAATAGGCCTAGAAATAGAATTAAATATAAAACTTCTCTAACAATAGTTTAGTTAGTTAATTTGTCAGACACCATTTCGCAATTAACTGTACCTTGCAATAAGAGATGATTAGAAAGTCTCAGAGCGTAGGTTGAATCCATCTTTCTTATAGTAGATCTATTGGCGGCAGATTGTAATTGTATAAGCAACTAATAATAATAATATCTGTAATATATTAGCGTTGTTGATAGTTAGATGTCGGGATTGTTATAATGTTAACTGGTCAGGTACGGTTCAATCTATCATGAGAGTCATTAAGCACACACTCTAATAAATCCAGTCTGTCATTAGCGTTCATAGGATCTATTGGCTAGCCAGTCGAACAGCGGGCTCGTTAAATCCTACTCAAAATACTTTACGTCTATGCGTAATGAAAAAATGTGATCGTGCCGTCTAGTTGTACTTAATAAAAGATAATGTAAACGAGAATAGATGTGATTAAGATATATTTGTCAAATGTCTCATTTATTTATTTCAAATATTTCGTATTACCTCCCTCTGAATACCATTTTATTTGCTGACGATCAAGTTTTAATAATCATAAGAAAAGCTACAAAAAGCTTTTTTTATTTTCCAGAATCAATGCAGTTCTTCCCCTTATACTCAGCCTATATTTCAACCAAGCTGAAATTGAAAAAATAGTACCACTACAACTACAGTATTCAGATAAACTAAAGTCCCCTAGCCGTGGGAGTGAGAGAATGCATAACGCTCTCACTCGCACAAGCTATACGCGCCGTTCCAATAACATTGTATAATTTCACTCATTGTTGTGAGATAGCGTTTATGCACGCAGTAAACTAAGAAGCAAAATAACGACTGTAGTATGTTTTCAAATTTGGATTACAACGGTAAAGACCTATAAGCGCATGCGTAGTTATGCCACATATCTCCCTCTCACTCGCTCGGCTATGGGACATTAGTTCGTCTGATACCTATACTTGGGCACAATAATAAATGAAGACGGGACAGCATGCAAGTACAGCAAGCTCGATACAGATTTTTAAAATAAGGCTTCTCCATATCTATGTCTTCTCCGTCCTCTTTTATGGGGTAGAGTTTTGGACCTTAAATGAGGTCATTACAAAGAAATTTATGCATTCGAGATAAGGTTATATCAAAGAATTCTTCAAATTCCCTGGAGTGGCCAACGCCACAGTCCAAGTTCAACAGTTCTGCGTCAAAAAGTTCTGTAAACGATGGGAAAGGATCTGGAGGTTTTCATAATCATGAAAGCACGTAAGCTGACGTGTTTGGGTCACATTATTCGGAATGCAGCCAGATATTCCTTGCTTTAGTGTATTTTGCAAGAGAAGATCTTCGGAGAAAGAGGCTCCGAAAGAAGAAGGATATCCTTCTTGAAGAATCTTAGGACCTGATTCAACAAAACCTCCTTACAACTCTTTCGTATTGCTGTAGACAAAGTGAGAATTTCCATGATGATTGCTAACATTCATAACGGATAGGTACTTCAAGAAGATGCAGTTCTAAAAATGTCTGCATATCTAAGTTGTTGTTGTTGTTTAGGTCAACAACCGAAAGGCTGGTTTGAAGCTCTAGGGGTTTTACTAAATAAAACGAGAAGTGAGGTAGTTTACCATTGCCTTCCTCACTGAGTTAAACGAGTATGCTTATCAGCATGCCAGGCCCTCCAAAAAGCACATACTTTCCACCCTGCAAATGACACCTTCACTTCATTCACCACAGGGTCTGACTGTATAGTGAAATTCATTACTATCAGAGAAGATAACCCTGGCTAGTGACTTTTACACCTCTACTCAGCCACCTCACCTCTATTCAGTCATTTTATTGGCTGACCATGTGATAAGAAATAGGACTATTTTTTGTAGCCCTGGAACCTGTAGATCGAGTACAATCAATTTAACACTCCACCTGCCTGTTATGGGCGTATCTAACTTACACAGGTACTGTAAACCATATTAAAAATGTCATGCTTGAACTTTTTATTAATTTTGTTAGTTTGCCAATTTATATTCCATAACCCATTTTTTCCGAAATTTTAGAAGACTAAATAGTTTACGATTTAAGAGAAAATTCTGACAAAAAAATTTATATTTCTTAAAATTTATGTCAACAGGTAGGACAAGTTTATTCAAAGAATTTTGAAAATTAAACACTGAATTGTTTTTTGTTTTAATGCTTTTGGACAATAATTACCTTGTTGCAAACTAATTACTTTAACAAATTCCTCAGTATTAAATTTGAGGAAACTGAAAAGACGGTGGAAGAAAAATATTAGTATGGCTATAATATTCTATTTAAATAAATCAAACTCAGTGAAGACTCAAAAATTGAAAAACTTGAGTTGAAATTCAAGAGTTGTCTGTCATGAGTCATACATTCACCTTTGAGATAGGAAAAGTACTCTTGAAGATATTAGTTAACAAAGTGAAGAGGTGAGGGTCAGAAGTTGTGAAGTTGACAATCGTCCAACAAGTGGGAAAAGAAGCATTGATCGACGCCCAGCTGACGCTTAGCGTCGCCATGCATTGTTGTTTTCTTTTCTTCACTAAACGGTCTTGACAAGTATAGGTCCCCTTCACTGGACATCAAATGAAATTCACTTTTCAATCCAATCAACTGAAGAAGGAAAGAAGGGAAATTCTTCTTTAAGAATTAAACTGCAAATCAGGTTTGAAGTGATTTTTATCTACGAGTAATATAACGCAAGTAGTACCAGAGGGATAAAACATCGTTACCCAATAATTGAAAAATATCCTTCTTTTTATTCCAGAGAGATTACCATAAAAATGAAATCAATAAATTTTTTTTTTATTCCTAATTTGTGTAGGCTACGTTGCAATCTGTTCAATTTAGAACAATAAGCAACCCCATGACCCAATGAGATGAGAATGATGTGTATGACGTGTAAATGAGGTGTAGTCTTGTACAGACCCAGGCCGACCATTCCTGAGAGAGTATGGTTAATTAAACCCCAACCATCAAAGTACACCGGTAACGACTGTCTAGTATTCAAATCCGTATAAAAGTAACTACCTTTACTAGGATTTGAACCAGGAACCTTCGTCTCTGAAAATCAGCTGTTAAACAGCTGATTTTGGCCACGACTTTAAATAAATAAAATTTAATTCAAAATAAAATTACAAATTTATAATTTGTTTGTGTATTATTCTCAAATACGCTTAACCACTGGTACAGTCACTTGAGTCACGAGTTTGCCCTTATTTTCAACGAGGGATAAAGGGGGAAAAGCATCAGTGTGCATGCGTGACTGCTTTAATTTCAGTACGAGAAACATAACAACTTATACTATACTCAGAGCATATACAGTATATCGTGGAACCTTTTGTATGTTAACTGTACGAATATAACTTTGTTACTGTAAACAAATGTCGGTTTCTCGAAAAATAAAAATAAAGAATAAAATATACAGTTTAAGTATATTAAAACATGTACTTCTATCTTTACCCTCGACAAATTTCAAATCCCCTTGATATTTTCCAATGGCGGACATTTAAAAAAAATTGCTATCTCCGTAACCCGTAGCAATATCGAAATTATTTTTTAGGATAACGAACAGTTTTACAACCAAAGTTAAGTAACGTTATTATTATTAAAAACCGTCGATTAATATAAATGATGGAAACCGGAAAAGTAAATTGAAATTATTTGTATAGATTTAGTGCCTACAGCGGAAACTACAGTAATTTTTTTTAATTTATTTATTTAAAGTCGCATTAACTGTTTGGTCATTAGTGACTACGGTGGATTATGTAAAAGTTACTGTGGGATTTGATAGTGTAAATTCTAGACCCTGGCAGTAATCGAACCCGGGACCTCCGCATGGCAGGCCATGCGCTAAACACTGCGCTACGGAGGTGGCCAACACAGTAAATTTATATTTCTGTAGTAACAACAGTAGTTGTGTATTTAAGTGTTCTAAACGAAGAATGTACCACTGGGTACTTTTCTAAAAGTTAAATTTCTTACCACCCATTAAATATTAAAATATTATATACGGAAATTAAGCAGCTCATTGTGCAGTACCGTAATAAAAATTAAAGACAGAAAACTTTTCTTAGTGCGTGTTTTCTATTTTATATGTACAATGTAGTTAAGAACCTTGAATAAAAGTAACGTAGTCTGAATTTAAGTGGATCTTACCTTTTAAAAAAAGTATTGTTAATATTTCATAATAAGAACAGAAATTACTATAAATTTAATTGTGATTTATATTAATTACAGGTTTCGGTTACGACTTATTTTATTTGAATCAGGAAGGTTAACTTACACAAAAAGTTTAGGTGTTTGGAAACGCATTACGTAGATGCAGAGCGGTGTTAATAGTGTATGACGGTGAAATCTTGTTTAAAGATTCAATAGGGGCCGATCTCTGTGCTATGTATACGGTAATTAATTGTTTTATCAAGCAAACCAAGTGAGCTAGCGTTGTAGCAACTAGATACTGTACCGTCAAAAGTTTAAAGGGTTCCAAACCCCGATAGAGTTTGATTTATCGATCTAGGAACCTGTAAATATTGCTGGCCTATAATCAAAGACCTACACCAGCCATAAAATATCGATACTAGTAATTACTATCTGCTTTTCATACTAGTTTAACTCACGACTTGATCAAATACCTGTTCACAGTGGTACAGTGTAATACAATTTATAAAATATGTTTAGCGTTTACAACGTGCTGCAAAAAAATGCTCAAATATATTGAAAAACTACTTCAGTAACTGATTAGAATACACCCTTAATTTCCACTAGCATTTTCCTAACAACAATTTTTAAAAATTTTCACAAATCTTGTTAAATCAGATACTAACGATATAAGTCCCTTCTTAGGCCAATTTGGATGCACACCGGTCAAATTTATGGATGTGTTATAAACCTTAGCTTACAGCTCGGATTCAGAGGTTTCAATCGAAGACCTTACGGATATTAGTCAACACACACTCTTACGTTTCTAACGCTACCTTACAACGACCTCAACATCCTTCTAGTAACAAATGTTTTCATTCAAGTTTATCAAAAACTTCCGAAACAGACTTTTCGCTCATCCAAACGAACTGATATGTAAACTTTCATCCCGTCATCTACCAAAAAAATTCAAAGATGATTAAGGAATAGTAGAGCAGGGATCTCCTGTTTTAAAAACGGTTTTGTTATTAATCTATATACTAATATTATAAAGACAAATCGTGTTTTTTTATGCAGGCTAATTTTCAAAACTACTCAACGGATTTTCATGATATTTAGACAGCATATTTGTATTTACGTTCACAGAAACATTTTATTTTAAAATTTTCAAAAATGAACCCGAAGGGCCCTAATAAAGATGTTCATAATTATGTGTGTGTGTGTGTGTGTGTGTGTGTGTGTGTTGCAGTATACAATCGACTAGCAGCTACATAATCTCTGTTATTTTTTTTAAAACAACATGTTTCGCTTGCGAAGCTGTGCGGGGTGTGCTAGTAAATAAATAAATTATTCGATGAATTAGTAAGAAGTAACTAAATAACTTGTCGATCTGTCGGTAGATGTTGCTCTCCATGCACGTCAATCATGTCATTTCATTCATTCTTTCACCCACCAGTATATTCACTGGTTCTTTATTTTTTAACAGTTGTGAATTTCATAAATACATGTAATAATTGAAAATAATCTTGCAGAGTCCTTTAAAACCAGATCGTTCTTCATTATAGTCACCAATCTTATTGTAATTTCTTGTTTTCTTTTGTGATTAAGTTTTATACAATAATTGTTTAAAAGAAAGGTAGAAATTACGTCTAGTATAGACTACTGTAATTTTTGCATTTGTGTACATCCTTTTACTATGATTTATGTACTAAAATTCTCAGAATCCATTTCTCTTTTCTCGTACAATCTTATAAAGAAACCCTAATAAAGATGTTGCTCTTTCTATCATTGCTCGCAGAATTCGAAAACCTTAGTATTTCTATTAATGTTTACGACCTCATCTTATCTATTCCTTTCTCGAAACCTAAAAAGATATGAAAAGAACAAGCTCCTTTAGTCGGAAGTTCAGTCAGTTCAAGTTGCCATACGGTCATGAGCAAATGCTATTAGATAGGGTTTAAACCAGTATGAATACATTGTTTACATTGCACGTTAAGGGAAAAGGCCTACTTATAGTACCTACACATTGTATTTAGTTGTAGGTGAGCGGTAATTATTATATGTAAAATAATATTGCTACGTATTGTTAGTTTACACATCCATACTGTTCGACAAGAAATCAACACATACAGTGCAAAATACCAAAGAAGACTCAAATCACACACTCATCGACTGAAACGAAAACATCCTACGAACTTATTTTAAAGCGGTAAGAAAAAACATGACCTACTTCTATGAAGTTCCCCAGATGGGGTGTTTTCTTCAATCATGACATAAAATGAAAACTCATCTACTTAAAATTCTACTGAAGAATAGAGTAGATTTTGCTGTTTTTAAAAAAAAATTCTTAAGAAAGTTAATTTAAGCTGCACGTTTTGAAATTAATCTGATTGAAGTAATTAAATTGTAATTTGTTAGTATTTTAAGCTTAATTTTACCCGAACTTATAATTTTGTAAATAAATAATTGTTATAAGTTTTATAAAAGTTTGTTTATTATTTTATTATAACCAAATCCTGAACGATTCTAGGCTTAGATGTTACAATAAAACATTTTCCCCAAATTTCAAATTCTTCAAAAATCATTTTCAGAAACACTTCTACCAAGTATATTTTATATGGTAAAGTATTGTACTTATCACAAATATTTTAAATTAACAAATTAATGTATTTTTTATGGATATGATAGAATTAAAAATATTTTTCTATGGTATTATTATTGATCTATGTAAAAAATATCATGTGTCGGTAACAACAATGTGTAGAACGGGTTTTACTGTGAACCAGGATTTAGTTACACGCTGAATTGAGACATGATCAGGCGCATCTCGGTCCAATAGACTACTATTATTACTATTATCATTATCTACATTATTATTATTATCTTTAAATTTATAGCTACCGCTACTGCAGGCCTACACAACTAGACTGTATTGTAGATATTATAGATCATGTATTACAACTACTAATATTATTTTATTTATTAATGTACGATCCAACACCTTGGTTACTCTTCTCTTATGTATATCTTATAGATGATCATTATTACACTTTTAATGTACTTGGTCATCCATATAACATTATACAAAATTATACTAATATTACTACTTGGCCAAAATATAATGGCAAACTTTATATTGTAATCTATAAGTTCTACGTGTTCCCTGTTGTTGTTGTTTAGGTCATCAGCCAAAAAGCTGGTTTAAACCTGTAGAGGTTTTACTAAGTAAAACGAGGAGTGAGGTAGTTTACCATTGCCTTCCTCACTGAATGGAAAAGTATGCTTATCAGCATGCCAGGCCCTCTGAAAAGCACATATTTTCCACTCTGCAAATGACACCTTCACTTCATTCACCACAGGGTCTGGCTGTATAATGAAATTCATTACTTTCAGAGGAGATAACTCTGATTAGTGTCACAGTACACCTCTACCTCTTCCGTTCTTAAATGGTTCAGTCATTTAATTGGCTGACCATGTGTTAAGAAACAGAACTATTTATTTTAGCCCTGCAACAAACAGATTGAGAGTAAATAATTTGACTCCCCGCCTTTCTGTTATGGGCAGACGTGTTCCCTAAAAGCTGTAATACAAATAAAAGTGAAATATCTTTGGTTCTGTTCCTGTCTAGAATCTATTTCGTTTTTATTTAAGATTGAAAGTTCCCGTTTGCTTCGCTGTAAGTGCGGAAATAAAATACCGTACTTTCTCGAACATACCGCGCTCTAGATTATACCGATTTTCGAAAGCACTTTCAGAAAAATTAAAACTGTCAAAATGAAATGATAACTTACCATTTAATTTTTACACATTAAAATATCTTCATAACTTTGAATAATTTACTAGTGAGAATAGGTACATTCTTATTGTACGTATAATAATAAACCTATAAGAAAACCAAATAGTAAATTTTTCAGAAGTCATTTCTCTATCTTGAGGGGAGGTTCGTCAACGTACTTTCATCGTATATACGCATTATTATATCACCACGTTTCATGAAACATAAACTAAAATATCATATCCTATTGATATACGAGCAAGAACTTGAGAAACTTTTTCAAGTTTTAAAATAACTGTTCTCTGATTATTTTTTGTTTTCCTCATTGCACTAGTTGTTTCGTTTTTTGTTTCTGTGCTCATTAACTGAATAAATTCTCATTAAGTAAAAATATCCACATTTTATTCCCTAAAATATATTGTAAAGTAGTTTTAGTTATTAAAAAAAAGAAATTTTTTCTCTATTAATAGTACAATTGTACATAAGGGTAATTTTTTAAAATTTTATTGTTATTAAAAATTATTATTATTGATATTTTTTTATATAAATTTAATAGTATTTATCATTTATTTTTAATGCTTTTAACAAAAACTGTTTATTGTATTTCTTGTACCCTTTTTAGATTGTATAATAGTATTTTTTATAGTAGTTATTAGTATTTATAAATTTGTTTAAATAATTTTTTGTTTATTCCTATGCGCGGACAGAACTCTTCGTGAAGAACAATTTTTGCGTATAAGTATATTTAGTTAATAATATTACTTATAGCTTAATAGTAATAATTGTATTATGTTTAACTAAATAAAACAAATAAAGAAATAAAACAACAGTTGAACTGTAAACAGTTACTTTCAAATAAAAAGAACAAAATTGAAACAAAGAAATAAAATTTACTATAAAAAGTTACTCTATGTCAACGATATTGTCGTCGCTGTCTTCATCATTACCGTTGCTGTCAGAACCCGCGTCTGGATTTTCGTCTCAAAGCGTATCGTCTTCTAAGTGCATTTCAGAAAGCTTTTTGAAACTAACTCTGGTGAAATCCGTGCCCATGCAGTTTTAATCCACTCGCAGATCGTTTCGTATTCTAGTCTTTTTATTTTTCCCGAAGGTGTGTATTTGCCATCCATTGAGTATGCAGTTTCTTCATAGCTACCTTGAATAGCTCATAAATCTGCAAACATTCAAGGGTTGTAGTACAGATGTTAATCCTCCCGGTAAGATCACTATAATACTTTTCACGGTTGATGAACTCTGCTGTTCCGCGCGTTTAGACCAATCAGAATGTTTGCCTGCGTTGTCAGATTGTACCAATATTTCAGCCTGACAAACATTACGCGCGCATGCGTATAAGAGCCGCAGTAGTTCACTCGTGTCTTGCATCTCGTAGTACTGAACACATCGATTATATAGGGTGATTCCAAAAGAGCGCCGGTTTTGATATATCAAATTAAGAGATTTATTTTATTGAAAAACTGAAAATAAATACATCAACAAGTTCATCTTACCTTCCGATTTCATGTATGAAAAATGATGTCATGCATGTGTCCTCCTCTACTGCGCTGGCACGCATCAACTCTGTCCATGAAATTGGATATTACTGCACGACAAGTTTCGACTTCCATTTGCCCGATAACCCGTCGAATTTCCTCCTTCAAGTCATTGATGTTTCGGGGTTTATTGGCACACACCAATGACTTCAGATGACCCCAAAGATGAAAGTCACAAGGCGTCAAGTCACACGACCTTGGTGGCCATTGATGGTCGGAATTACGAGAAATGATGCGATTCTGGAACCGTTCACGGAGCAACAACATTGTTTCTCGTGCAGCAACTGAATTTTATACGGGTGATATTGGAGATCGTACCGAAGAATTCTCCGTACAGAAGAACATCGTAAACCCAATTGTTGAGAACGGCGACGTATTGATTTTGCTGGGCTAACAGCCACACTGTCACTAACCAACGCAACGTTCTGCTCAGTTCGGCGTCCAGAACTTTTAAGGTCGACTGTTGAACCCGTCTCAAAAAACTTTTTCATGAGACTGCGAACTGTTGATTCATTCGGTGCTTCATTACGTCCTAGAGTACCGCGAAGTCGCCTGACAGTAGCCGCATAACTCTCTCCACTCTGGTAAAATGTTTTAACGATTAACACTCGTTGTGCAATAGTAAACTTCTCCATGGTTAGACACAGACTGCGAGAGTACTACACTGCGAACAAGAGAAACTACAACTGAATCGTCAATCGGAATGTTTGCCGAAATAGAAATGAGGTCTAACAATGTTGCCAACCGATAAACAAAAATTTACCAGCCGTTTAAAAACCGGCGCTCTTTTTGAATCACCCGTTAGAGCACGTTAACATGTAGTACTTGAAATATATAATAATTAATTATTATATAATCAGGTTGTATGTTCATAGGTTATAACTGGTTATTGAAAGACCAAAAACAAAAGGCTGACGAAATATATAACAGAGCTACTAGAGCAAGTATTGGCAACGTTTCTGGCATGTCATTGGCTAGGTATGAAGTTGGTAGGGGGCAATGCGTACGGTCAGAGCTCATCAGCTCTGAAAAATAATATAACGTAAATCCGTTTTCATTAACTCTAAAAGGCCATTTATTCACATTTTTCGAATATAACGCGCACACCATTTTATCGGATCAATCAAAAGGTGCGCAGCATATTCGAGTAAATACGGTAAACCAAAAAGGAAACGCTGGGAATAATAGATTTAACAAAATTAAGAAACATTTTTAAACGAATTATTCAAAAAAAAGAAACGCAAACATTAAAGATGTTTAAAGTAACAATTTTTTAATACGGTACTAAAACGAATAAAATAATAAAACGAAGAATTACTTCGATTATTATTTTTTTATGTATTTTTATCTTTTCGCAAGATGAAGTTCTAAAAGAACTGATTGTTGTTTTGAATAGTACGCTAATGTAAAGATTTATAATCCGAATAATAACGAATAACAAACGCTTACGCACCGTTCAGTAATCTATAACAGTCACGAGACCAGAGCGTAATGTCAGAGTGGGGGAAATTGGCTTACCAGTACAACCAAATAATATGTAGGAATGAGTAGGATTCCACTATTGTCTAAAGTTTTTCTTTTAAGAAAAGTCTGCAACAAAGTTAACGTAAACGGTATCATGTTAGTAAAAGTTTCTATAGATTTCTGGGACGAGAAATCGATTAAAAAAGGTCCGAGCTCAATATAAAAATTTGTAGACAAAAACCAGTTTTTTTTGTTTTGTAGTAAGACATATAATCTGGATTATTTAATAAAATTTCATGTATTTTAGTGATTGTAATTTTTTTTAAAATGACCATTAAGGGAACCCGGTCCACTAAAATAAAATTCACCTTTTTTCATTTGCTTTTTTTTGGTTCTACTGGATTTTCTGAGTAAGCTGATATACAAGTGACTTACAAGTGATATACAAGTAATATGTAAGTGACTTTTGGATAAAATTTTATTATTTTTTATTGATTTTTTAACACAAACCAATTGATTTTTTTGTACAGTATTTCGGTGACGTATTAAAACTATTATTTGCAAACTTTTGATCCTCGTTGTTTAGAAATTTGTAATATTCTTTTAATAGAAAGGTAACTTTATATATATATATTGTTGAAAGCCCTGTTGTTTGTCTACCTTTCTCATTTATTTTACAGCTGATTTTTTCTTACTAAACGGGCTTATTTTGTTCGTTTCGTCGTTTCTTAGTTTTCCGAAAATTCTGTTTTTTTCATTCAAAAGGAATATTTTCTCAAAAAAGGTTAGAGATGTTTACTTGGGATTTTCAGGGTACATTCATTGCATAGGAATACACATTTTAACATTCAACAAGAGAACTATCTGAAACAGATTTTATAGTTAAAAAGTAGGTTAATTTTTAGAAATTATTGACATAACCAAGAAAACATTTTTTTTCTGATGAACTAAAAGTTAATTTTGGAAACTCCATTGTTAAAATGTGTATCAAGGTCTAAAAAATCTGAGTAAACAAACCAACCAATTATCTGTAACACAGGCTGAGAAAATGTTCCTTATGTTAGTATCAAGAAAGATACAAGGCCGGGTCCCATTAATGCCAAAATATTTTGGTCAAGTCATAATAATAATTTTCTTAGTACAGTATTATTATTTAGAAATACTGTATAATGCATACATATAAATAATATAAGTTGCATAATTTTATTTTGATTTAAAATCGACAGCTTAAAAACGGTGCATAAAATTATTTTACAATATACAATGTAATCTTATGTATGCTACTTACATTCAAATTCCTCTCGTAAATTTGTTTTTTTTTTATCGATCGTTTAAGGCTTACCTTAAATAACTGACTTTATACGCTTTAATGACTTAAGGCTTAATAAAGTTATAACTCAATTTAATGTTAGGTTTGTATAAAAATTTTGACTTTAATTTGGTGAATACAGTTACATAAATTAAGAATAAAGTTTTCAATAAACTTTAATTAAGACATTCCTCATTTTCTAACTAAATTTTAATCGTTCATTTTATTTACAACTGCACGTTTTGTAATATCAAATAACCAACCAATCAATAATTTTATTCGGTAATCCACGTTTTCTACTTTGAAATTTACTAAATTGTTGCTCTCTCTCGCAATATTATAATTATATAGCAAAATAGTACTGTAAACACACGTCAGTAATATTATTAACTATTGTAGGCTATTTGAAATAACTTTGAACTATGAATGATAATAGAAACAAGGCCAACAAAAATAAAATTTAAAAATCTTAAGATAAACACAAGTACAATACCCAAGCCGACAGTTTAAAAAACTTAGAAGACTAGATGACACAAATCAATAGCGATAAAATAGCTCTAGAAAACAGATTACTCAAAACAGAAAAAGCGTAAAGTATCACAAAAAACATCTACAAGAAGAAATTTCTGTCCTGGAACATCAACTAAGACACTAACCATCGTCAGTTACCCCAGACGTCCTTTATACAACAAAAACAACCTAAAGCACAGGACATACATAAAATAGGGAGAAGAATTTAAAGGAAAATATTAGATTCTAAAATCAACACAGGGACAGAGTATTAGCAAAGATCAAATCAAGAACTTTATTCCATAATAGAAAAAACAACAAGCATAATCAGAAAAAGAATACAGTTAACGGGCATAAATAGAGAATGGAAAACACAAGATAAAACAAAGCAGATTTTTAACTTGCTCTCACAAAAACAAGATAACTTGGTTTGAAGAAATAGAAAATGATCTAGTAAACAACTCAATAGACTCAGAAACTATTAAAGATAGAGCAACTTTCACAAAAACAATACACTGAGATTCTGTACTTGCATAGGAACCTCTTGACAGATAACGCGAAATGAGCTGGCGCATGGTCTTGGTGGAGAACCCATGATTTGTCCTTCCACATTTCGGGGCGTTTTTTCCTTACTCTTTGACGTAGTTTAGAAAGTACCTCAAGGTAGTAATATTGATTTATTGTTTGACCTTCAGGAACCCAGTGAAGGTACACAATCCCATGGATATAAAAAAACAATCATCATTGCTTTAAATTTTGACTTCCTCATTCGAGCTTTTTTGGCTTTCCGTAAAGTTCGGCTCTTCCAGTGCATGGATTGGCGCTCCGTTTCCGGATCATAAGTAAAAAACCGCGTTTCAGCACATTTTATTATCTTCTATCTTTTTCCTAAGGTGGAATCTGAATTAAAAGGGACAAGATTTGAGTCTGTGGAAGCTGTAAAAGAGAAAGCGGCACGTATCCTCAAGGAGCTGACAGAAGATGACTTCCAGCACTGTTTCCAACAATTCAAAATTTGCATGGAGCGTTGTAGAGATAGAGAAGGAGTGTTTATTGAAGGTGACAATAAGTGATTAAGTATAAAATAAAAATACATTTTTTTACGTCAGTCTCGTTATTTAATAGCCACACCTCGTAGTTTAAAATTTATTGCAATTTTTGTATTTCTATATTTGCTTCAATAGTTATGAAATAATATTTAAGTAGGTAATCATAAGTGTTTGTAGAAATATTTTCAATATTATAAGATGTCGTAGAAATGCAGTGGCGTCAGTCCACCCGTATTTTTTTTAGCGCCAGTCCCCGAAAGTTAAAAACATTTTTTTATCTTCAAATTAAAACTATCGGATATATAAAAAATGTTTTGCATTTTTCTATTTAAATTGGTCAAACTCTAGAAAAACTCAACTACAGTGCATAGCTTTGTTTGTAAACTCCTCATTGTAGGCTTGGTGAAATTTTGTATTGTTTGAAAGTCAAACATGTTATTATTTCATAAATTGTTAAATTCACGTTGTTTTAAATATTGTGTTTACTAAACACTTCACTTGGATACTTTAAAAAGATATTATTAATGAAAAATATACAATATTATATAGTATAAATGAAGTTCGTAAAATGAATTTTTTAGTAGGGTCTGCGCTTTTTGATATTGTGTAGGCTATCATCTTTATTCTTTTATGTATTTTATTTCCACCAACAACGCCTAAACTTTGTGCTGCTATTGAAAGTCGATCGTGTCAATAAAATTTCTATACAGAATCACTTACTTAATAATTCATTAATTTTAAACTTTACGTTAATACAGTGAACTTTTGATTATCCGTGGTAATAAATGAGGGGAGTTATGCGGATAACGAAATTTGTGGATAACACTATCAAAATGTTTTCCAGAAAGTTTCACTGAATACAAACCACGGGATATTGCAATAATTTGCAAACAATTTCACTGAAATCATTGTACTTTTGTTATGATGGAGGGCTTGAGAATTATATGACCATTTAACAAAGAAGAGTGTTCAGTAACAATTTTACATGAAGAAGAAATTGGAAAAATGCCATAAACAGTCACGTATATTGTGACACTTATAGCTTACGTTCGTTTCGGAATTTCAGTAAAATAAATAATTGGCAAATTATCGTTTTATATTATTTTATTTTGCCCATAACAGGCAGGTAGAGTTTTAAATTAATTGCATTCGATCTGTTGGTTCCCAGGGCTACAAAAAATAGTTCTGTTTCTTATCACATAGTCAGCCAATTATAGGACTGAGCTATTTAAGAGCAGAAGAGGTAGAAGTGTAAAAGACACTAGTCAGAGTTATCTCCTCTGAGAGTAATGAATTTCACTATACAGCCAGACCCTGTGGTGAATGAAGGGAAGGTGTCATTTTCAGGGTGGAACGTGGGTGTTTTTCGGAAGGCCTGGCATGCTGATACGCATACTCTTTTAACTCAGTGAGGAAGGCAGTAGTAAACCACCTCACACCTCGACTTACTTAGTAAAACCTCTAAAGGTTCAAACCATCCTTTCGACTGTTGACCTAAACAACACATTTTATAATTATTATTATTTTTATATTATTAAGTATTATTATTACACACTATAGATTACAATAATTTATTTAGGGGGGGAAAATATTCCCTATGCAGAAAATATTAACCCTTAAACTTCGAAGTGCGTCCTTTTTTAAACACCCGTTATAACTAACCATTTAGGCCGCGGGCACAACGACGCACCGCACCATGCACCTTGCATTGCACCTCTTCCAGAATGAAGGTATTTATTTACATTATCATGGCCGTAACAGGGCCTATCTCTACGCGCTAACCTTCGTCCCTACCAGCGCACCAACTATTGCATCGCACCGATAAATTAAGCTTGGTATTTTCTTGTTTAGCACCCTCGCACCCAGCGTTTAGTATTTTTAATCTTGTTGTATCAAGAAACACCGCAATTATTCCTACTGCCTATAGTATTCTGTGTGGTTTTAATTGTGGAACAAGCTGAAAAGAAAAAACTGATTTATGAAATTTTCCTCCGGGCAAAATATGGGATAAAACCACCATAAATGCGTCGTATTAAAAATTAAATGGATGGATAAACATGGATTGTTTTTACTTATACGGTATTTTGTCGTTACTGATACTAATATAAAATCTTTTTTGAAGATGATGATGATGAGAACATGTTCACACCAAAATCTGAACTAAACTGAAGAAAACTGCGGTGCTTCAGTATGACCAGCCATGGTACCGGGGCGATGCTCGAGGGTCGAGCATGTTGCGTGGTGCGGTGCACTGTTGTGCCCTCGGCCTAATACACTACATTTCTAACCATTTCTTGGAAATAACCCGACTATTATTATTTACATTAATACATCTCAAATCTCAGTTCTGCTAGAGATTCTGGATCAACCACTCCACTTAGATATTGTCACGATATATTATGGAATTTAGTTTAGAAAAATAGAAATGAAATTTGAGTACCAAATATTTATGCAGCGCTAAATAATAAAACCGTAGAAATTCAAGTCAGATCTAGCGCTTTATATTATAAAAACTTGAACTGATAACGGATGTAACGAAGGTAAAAGAATAGAAGAAAAGATTACATAATTGTATCAAAGGTGTCTTGTCTTGCGAGACAATCGATTGTCATGTTCTTGCTATCTAAACAATTCAGCTAACTGGATTCAGAACAATCATGAGAAGAAAAATAAAACGAATAAGAATAAAATAAGATGGAAGAAGAAAAACAAATGAAAAAATAGGTAAGGAAAAAGATATAACCCAACATCTACCACAGTACAGTTGTCACAAAATGAAAGCATCCCCTTCTAAATCTAAAAGTGAGAAAGGAAAACTTTACGAAGAAGTGAGAGATTTTGTAAGGGAGTAAAAAAAGATCAACCACTCTTTATCCTTACCCTTCTTTCGCTCAGTCATGTTAAAACGTAATAAAATTACACTTTTTCTCTTCCTCAACTAACACCCTCTTCACCCCTTAAAGTCTAATGCAAACAGCCGGGTCACTACTTCCTAAATTCACTTCTGTGTACCTAAGTTCTTCCTCCTAGCTCATACGCGACTCGCTCACATCCTAACGAAAACACTTATCACTCTTAAAAGCACATATTCTTCAATCGTTTTAGTATAACAAACCATCTTTTGTTATTTATTATATTTATTCTACTAACTATACGTACAATATATCTAGACTTATCATAACTTTACTAAAGTATCTTAATTAGATTACTTTAATAATATCTTTAAAGTATAAAATATAAAAAACAACACTCCAACTTACTGACTACCTACATTTATCAAGTTTTTGTAAGATAAACACAAAATATGATGATTAATTTAATTATAAATCCAATTTGATTTCAAATGTGTCAAAGTTTTAAAGAATTTAACAATATGTAAGTATTTTAAAAAGTGTGTTCGAACACCCTTGACAACTGGCACTCAGAAGTTACACTAATTCACTTTTTTTTAATTTAATTTTGTTCGTCATCATAAACAAAACGGATTAGGACTTTTGGTCTGCTCTGACGAAACTTAGTATAGATACTGAAGTCACGAGATTGCCTTTTGCGTATAGATAGGCTGTGAGGAAGGAAAGTAAAAATTTGTAGTGCTGCCAAACTCAACAGTGAGATACTACTCGTACATTTCACTACCGTGGAGTTTCTACATACATTTTGTAAGCTTAGTTTATTCCGAGAAAATGTTTTCTTCATAAACCTTATAAAAAATAAATGTAACCTGTGATATTGCCTATAACTTAATTACATCACTAGAAATGTTTAATTTAATGTAATTTTCAGCTGCGTAATTCCGTTGGAACAAACTTTTCTACGAATGAATTGCCTTTTTTACTGTAGCCTAGCTGTCACCGGCGTCTTCACTGTCAATTTAATCCAACCGTTTCTTTTATTTACCAGGTGTCAACAAAACTGTTGAAGAATAGCTTCTTCACGTCTTTAATGTCCTTTATTTTTCGAATTGTGGAAAGAGAAACATCGCATTAGTTTTAGACCCTCGCTCAGGGCTTTTGTTAAAAGGCAGAAAAAGGCATTTTTTTAGCTTCAACTTCACAACATTTTATATACACTGCATATTAGATTTCGTTCAGCACTGTGAATAGTCTGCCCACATTTTCGAGAAACTAACATTTCTGTTTACGGTAACAAACAGTTATATTCGTACAGTTAACCTACAAAAGGTTCCGCGATATAGTACTGTATATCCTCTGTGTAGGCCTATAGTATAAGTTGTTATGTTTCTTGTACTGAAATTAAAGCAGTCGCGCATGGGCACTGATGATATCCCCCTTTATCCCTCGTTGTAAACAAGGGCAAACTTGTGACTCAAGTAACTATGTGCGTAAGTAAAATTATATTTCATGAATGTCATGAAATTTTGATATTTCAAGATCAACAAAAAATAGTTCTGTTTCATTATTACATGGTCAGGCAATTAAATAACTGAATAATTTAAGAACAGAAGAGTTAGTTGTGTATAAGAGACTATAGTACGTAAAATGAAAGATGAAGCCTGTGTTTTTAGAACCTAATCTTACCAAGTAAAAAACATACAATTTCAGGTACACTCGTTTTAAAGATTGGTTTTTATTTCATTCATATAAATTACAAATTCGGAAGTGTATTAGACATTTTATAACGATTTGAAAACAAAATGTTTTGGCCATATCCGGTTTTTAGGGCATTTTTCACTTAGTCCATACTTCAGAACATGTAGCACGATCAATTTTTATAAGGAAAAATATGGTGTTTTACAGGAATTCCCCGCATGTTTTCTAATAATGTCAGCTAAAATTCAGCCTTTTATCACCAAGGATAAAGGAATTTGAGCATATTTTTAAAATTTTTATTTTGGTTCCCGATGGACGTAACGAGTTAGGACGAACGCTGTATTCCTTTAATTAATTATTTATACGAATAAAATGAAAAAAGTCCAAGCTTTAAGACTAGCTGTACCTGAAATTTTTATGTTTATTACTTGTTAAGATACG
This sequence comes from Catonia carolina, assembly GCA_035578175.1. NCBI lineage: Eukaryota > Metazoa > Arthropoda > Insecta > Hemiptera > Achilidae > Catonia > Catonia carolina. The sequence goes on along the minus strand of JAQMRL010000028.1, from coordinate 2,586,189 downwards.
TGGTTCCAAACGCAGGCTTCACCTTTCATTTTACGTACAATAGCAGAGTTATTTCCTCTGAAAATAATGAATTTCATTATACAACCAGACCCTGTGGTTAATAAAGCGAAAGTGTCATTCGCAGGATGGAAAATATGTGCTTTTCAGAGAACCTGGCAAGCTGATAAATATACATTTCCACTCAGTGTGGACGCTTTCCTCACTAAGTAGACCTCACCTACAGAGATATCCGTAGAATTTTAGTCTTCGTTATCGATCAGCTGATTTTTGTGGTAATTTTAGACTAATTGATTTGCCTTTGGAGATTTCTGGAAGCTCTTTTCGCAGCACCCCATATTCTTAGCATTTTTTCACTCTTACCCTTTCTTCTGTCCACCCGGTGTTCTGTTTTTACTCTTTATCAAAATCCTCTTCCTTAAAGTCCATAATTAGTTGTCTGAATTTGGTTTGGTTCATTAAGTTTTTCGGATTATACCGGTTTTCTCAGTATTCTTATTGACTTCTTTGAATCATTTATCCGACACCTTAAGTCTATTGTTTCGTGCCTTTAAAGTTTGTTTTGTCAGCTGGAGAATATCCATTCTAAGAAGGTGTCCGTAAAATTTTATTCTTCTTGTTCTTCTTTTGGTGTCAATCCGCTGCCGAATGTTAGCAGTAATTCTGGTAATGATATATTATTTTTCTATCCGTTTCCATTAACCGTTCATTTTCCTTGTACAGTTCTTCTTGATCTCGTAACCTATATTGTCCGTTCACTATCTTCGAACCCATTATCTTGTGGAGTATCTTTCTCGGAAATTTTTCTCATTATCTTACACCAGCTTTCCCGGTCATTCTAAGTCACTCACTCGCGTACAGACACTATGGTTTTATCATGGTATTATAATGTCTAATCTTGGCTTGTCTTGAGAGTGTTTTTAGGTATTATACAAATGTTGAGTTCCTCGGAGTACACAGACCATCTTTCCTCGTCTGCTATTTTTCACTTCCTTTCGCTATTATCAATCCGGTTATTAGACAATGCGAATAACTGGAGTTCAGATAACTGAAATTTCCCTGTGTAAAAAAAGTGAACACTGTTGAGAAAAGTTTATAAAAAACTGGAATGATCATAAAAATGTATGGTTAGTTAATATTCTGATTAAATGTATTAATCGGAATATGATTGACAGTTAACACAGTTATGGTTATTGCATAAATGGAAATTAGTTTGTAATGAGATAGTTTTTACACCTAAACATTGAAGTTTTATAAGTTGCATAACTAATTTATGAATGTTATTAAAAATAATACGTTACTGAGAAATAATTCATAGTTCTAGATACAAAAGTCTAGTAATAGGTTAATAATAATTTAGAATTCTTAATTGAAGAGATTTTATCAGAAACAACATGAGGTGTTAGATAGTAGTTAAACAGTAAAACAGTAATTTCATGCATATGTATTAGTGAATGAATGTGCATAAATATTAATGTTAAAAAAAGTATGAGAAAAGACGAATGAAAGAAATATTTAATAGCAAAAATTGATCATAGCTTCCTTAGAAGCGATCCCTAAAGGTTTTTGCAGACTTAGACTATGTCATAAATCATCAAGTTTAGTTAAATGCAGGTATAAAGTAAGCTCGCATCAGCCCAAAGGGTTTTTAATCTGACAAACTTACCACTCCTATTCATAAAATGTTATTATAACTTAACTGTAAAGAAAAATACTTGATTCTTCTTATACTTGATTTTTTTTTGTATTTACGCCTACTTATCTAGATTAAAGTTGAACATAAAAAATTTATTTATATTAAAAAGTAGCTTGAATGATAATCTATTTATTTCCTAAATTTCAAGCAAGAGCTATTAAATTTACATTAATTTTTACATTTACATTAATTACTATCCTTGATTCCGGTTCAATTTTTTTCTTGTGGATCATTGAAAGTGATTTTTAATTTCCCGAATGGACTACTGACCCGATTGGACTACCACCTTAAATCATTTAGGCTGGGCATACTCTGGGTTTTATTCACAGACCCATCTCCTAGGGTCTTCCACCATCTTCGTTGGATCTTTTCCTCTTCCACCTTCAATACTGTTCATCATCTTCCTATTACCTCACTTGATCCACGGTTGCTTATAAATAGACTACTTATCCAATAATAATTTAAATAAATAATAAAAATAAAATTAATTAATACTAATTAATGTAAATACTTATTAAATTATTATTAAAATTATTAAATTAATTTCCATCTTATTCACATCTACATAAACTTCCCATATCAACCACTATGTTAGGAACGACGACCTGCACCGGGACTTGGGAGTGGATCCCATAAACGAAGTAATTCGGAAATTTGCCAGGAGTCATGAAGATAAGACTTCTTCACCAAGTGAATGCCGAAGCTATACAGCTACTCGACAACACAGATCTGAATAAGAGACTTTCTCGTGTAAAACCATTTGAACTGGTGTAATGAACAGTATAAAGTTATTAATTTGTTAGTTAATAGTTACTTGTATATATTTTGAAGTGTTTGGGAAATATCAATGATTATTAAGTTTTATAAATAATGTATTAGAATATCGAACATAAAATTAGAACTATTAGTTGGTAAATTCTTAGATTAAGTACTTAGATAATTAAGTTAGAACAAAATAGTTAGTTAGACTAGTCACAATAAATTTCACAATCAAAAAAAAATATCAACCACTAGATCGCGTCATTTAGGAGTCGAAGCCTTGTAGGTACTTGCTAAGACTACTTTATTCAAATTATGTTATTAATTATTAAACTAAGAAAGTTAAATTAAAAGTTAAGAAAATTAAATTAAGAAAGTTGGCGAATTCCAAGCAGTGTGTGGCAATATTAGCAAAACCCTTGGCAAGAAAAACAAGAAATGAAACTCATAAATAAAGTTTTACAAGTTGATGTCTGCCCCAGTCCTACTCTATGGAAGTTATTCCAAAATTGTTGTTCGAAATCAATGGAAGGAGCACGTAGATTGCTTGAGGGAAGGATCCCCATCAGTGTTTTACAATACAGACCGTTGGGGAGGAGAGATGTTGGGAGGCCACGCAAAAGATGGCAATAATTCAATAGTTTATATCTGTTGTGATTCGGAACAGGTTCTTGGTTTTTGGTTCAACATTACTTCATGTGTTGTGTAAAGTTTGAACATTTCATGTGTTGTTTTCCAGCGTATCTTCGTTGGTTGTAAGTTAGCGTTCTTAGGGTCAACCGGATGGCAGCCTTATCGTCTATATCGCACCAGTGTTTCTCATTCGTCAAATCGCCAGTTGTGTATCGTCAAAAGGACTTAATTACTGTGAGTAGTATTTATTCTATTTAGTTGACTATTGTAATAGCTTGTGATTCCGTGATCCATTGTAACGTGTTTTTCTTGTCTTATGTAACCTGCTAATTCATCCAAACCTTTATTTGTTTATTAGCCTTTATCTTTGGCTAGCGAATTAAAAGATATCGTCCTTCTGAGCTAACGTTCCAGAAATCAGTAAGCAAACCCCACTCTTTGGTATTATTACTTAATTCTCCATCAATATTCAGAACATTAAAAGTGCCACGACATCCAACGTTCTTACTGTATTTACCAGACGTGTTGAATAACCACGGCTTTGTAGAATTTTACACAAGTTTACAGTAGTAATTGAAATTATATGGAAATTTTCCATATCCCAGTAAAAATTCAAACTAAGAATTTTCGGATTAGGAATTGAGTACGTTAACTACTAAACCAGCAAGGCGGTCTATAATAATTTAATTTGTTGTAATACGATATAATATTTATAAGAATTGGCTACCTGAGAAATTATTTTTGTTGTAAGTTGTTTTGAATCGAGTTTCTTCAATTAGATACCATATAATATAGTAGATATTAGATCATGGAATAAGCCTTGAAGCTTATTTTCTAGTTTATTTTTAAAAAAGAACAAGCAGTCGGCGTTAAGGAATTACGCGGTAAGTGTTACAGATATCGCCTAGTAGTTGATTTATGGCTGATAATTAGTAGCTGGATCTTTTTCCCGTGTCAATTCTATCTCCTTCCCCCTTTTCGAAAAAAAATTTACTCCTCTTTATCATACATCCCTTCATGTTTAAACTGTTACAAATCGATAGTATCAACTTTTATGATAAATATGTTTAATATTCTTTGATAATGCGATCGCTATGTTAAAACGTTTAATTCAGTTTCCTTTATAATTATGCTACAATTCTCTGATAATTATTTGTGAATTAATCTCTCCTATTAAATATTTATAGATTGTGTTTATGAATTATATAATAATTTTATTATATTTATTATCTGAACGGTTTATAATTGAATATAATTAAAGTATAACCCTCAAGCGAGTCGAAATATAAGTTATAATTTATTTACTACACTATTATTTATGTATCTTATTTTATGTAGCAAATACATTTATAAACATTTGTATAAGTAATATAAATATATTTATTGATTTATTTATTTTGATCAGTTTATTTTAACGGTAAATTTTAATGTAAGCTTGCAAATGATTGCTATATGAACAATTAGATTATATAATTCATTATTATTATAAAAATATTATAATAATTTTATTACCAACTGATTTGCAGACTTGAAGAAATAAAAAATTAAAAAGAGAACTTATAAAAATTTTTGACGACACATTTACACTATACGCCTTTTTATTTATTTATTTATTTTACCATTACTTTACAAAAATATCATTACAAAATACGTTAATTTCCTTAATTATAATTTTAAATATTTATATTTATTAATGATGGGAAAATTAATCCACCCAAATGGTTTCCAATGTTCAAGGATAGATCAATTTTGTACTTCTTAAGAATTATAAGTAAGAATATTGCATTATCCAGCAAAGTAACTGCTGAGCTTAAAATCAAACTAGTATTAGTACTGTGGAACTAGTGATGTAGGGCGTATCGTAGGAACCCGATATTTTGAAGCAGATACAAGCGGCATAAAAAGAACAGGGTAGTATCGAGTATACAATAAAGCTATCCGGTATATGCCTCTTCATTGTAAGTTACTAATTACTCAAGAGTGTTTTTACAAACTAAAATAAATTAATAAGATGATGAGAGAAAAGAACGGAAATGTATTTAATATTTATTGTACTACAGCGGGAGTTATAAATGTAAATAAATTTTGAAGCATATGGGATAAATGGATACCCTATAAAAAAATAATTAATAAATTCTGAATGTAAACAGTAGCAAGAACAGTTACTTTCTTAGTATTCGCTAACACCAGGTGCAAAGGAATCGGAGTCCTACCACGCGCCTCGTCACTAACTCCAAATAATAATCTTACATCATTCAGTTGGTACTTCTGTATAGGTACAAAGTACAGAAGTATCAAGTACTTTGTAACGGTTGTTTCTCAACAGTAATTGTTATAGGAACTGAAAAATCCTGTTCCAACCTAAGACTGCGCTGAACTGCGACAGAACTGTTAAGAGCTGTGAAGACAGGCATCAATAAAGTAATTTACTGACATGTCAAATGAAAATAAGTTATCGTGTTTGTCTTCATTAAATTATATTTATTGTAAATAAATGTACAATCCGTTACAATACCTGCGTTTTAATGGTGTCCCTATAACGGTAACCGGATAATTATAATATCCATGAAAAAGACATCGGCTAACTGAATCAAAACTCTTGTTCATTTTCATTTGGTTAGAATCTAATACCTAAATCATTAATTTACAATTGTAGTTGCAATCAACCTGAAATAGCTTTGTTTGTTATTGATAAAAATATTAGTAATTGTTACTAGTCTAACAATAAAATAATCCGCTTTTAGAAATCTATTCCTAAAATATCGGTAAGTAATCTTCCTAATTAGGCCAGATTTTTTTTGAGCGCATCCAAGGGAATGCAAAGGGTGTATAGGATATGTCAAGAAAAAGCTAACTTAATACATATCTAAATACACATATTAAATTACAATTTAACTGACTTACATGTTAACTTACTCGTACAAAACTTTTTTTTATCGTAGAGCCCATTTAGACCACGCGAGGTGGCTTTAGACGTTTCAGGAAGCTCTTTTTGCAGCCCACATTCTTAGAATTCGCTTACTGTAGGCTTTCCTCCTTTCTTCTGTCCACCCGGTGTTCTGTTTTTGCTCTTCATGGAAGGCCTTAAAGCCCGTAATTAGTTGTCTGAATTCGGTTTGGTTCATCAAGTTTTCTCGCTTTATTGCAGTTTTCTCAACATCCTTTCTGATTTCTTTAAACCATTTATCCGCCACCTTAGGTGGACTGTTTAGTGGCGTAAAACTTTGTTTTGTCAGTCGGTTGTCATAAATTCCACAAAAGTGTCCGTAAAATTTTAGTCTTGGTTTACAATGAGTAGTGTATCAGGGTGGCCCATATGTCGGTTTCCCAAATATTTACGGAAATCGGAAGAAAGGTTAATGGAAAAAGAAACTTATAGACAAAAAAAACAAATTTATTATATGAACTGTACCAAAATATATATTACCTTGAAAATGTTATAGCACTTGTTCAAAATGTCCACCATGATTCTCTATACACTTAATACAGCGACTTAAACTGATTCCCAATTTTCAACAGTATCATATTTTATCTTCATTTACATAGTCAAATGCAATTTCAAATGTATAGTTTGTGCAGGTTTTGTGGCTTGGAAGAATACATTGACTCTTTTGCAATGCCCCACAGTGAAAAATCACATGGCGTTAAGTCTGGCGAGCGCGCAGGCCGTTAGATTGTACCACGACGACCAATCCATTCATCAACTTTTGAATTTAAAAACTCACGAACTTAAATACCGAAATTTGCTGGAGCGCCATCTTGTTGCCAAATGAGCGATTGGATATTGTAAACAGGATTGTTTTCAAGTTCCGGTTTCTGGCTTGGGGTTTATTATTTTTTTATTAATTTTTTTAAACAAAATTTATTTAGAAAGAAATTCTTGTACACTGTAAAATAATATCTGCAGATGTCATTTGCAGGGTGGAATGTAGATGCTTTTCGGAGGGCCTGGCATGCTGATAAGCATAGGCTACTTTTCCACTCAATGAGGAAGGCAAAAGTAAACCACCTCACTCCTTGTTTTATTTAGTAAAGCCTCTAGAGGTTCAAACCAGCCTTTCGGCTGATGACCTAAACAACAGTTGGCGCATGCAAATAAGTCAATTTTTTACTGTTTTTCTGTTATAAATAGTTTTTGGTTTAAAAAGAGTATAAAAACTTTTAAGTATACGCTGAGGCAAATTATGTATTATTTGATACAAATGGTTGGATAATACTACGCTTATTGAAGCAAGCAAGTAAATATTGGTACGAGTAAAATAAATGAATTAGTATGTAATTAATTTAACATAGTGTTAATATTTAGACTTATCAATTTTATCTTGACATGTCCTATACTCCCTTTTGGAATCTCCTGAATGTATGTAGTTACAAAAAAAGTCCACATGTCGCAAACGTAGCAGTTTAGCTCTCATGGTCAGAGTGTTGACGGTGTCCCGTCCGATTGAAAGCGTTTGGGAAGTTGAAGGAACATCTTGAGTTTTGTCAGCTACTAAAAAGTGCAAAAAACTGTCAAATTATTTTTTATAATTTCATTCAGATTTTTTTCACGTTCGGAAAATAAAATTACTTAGCTTAATAAAGTAATTAATAAAATTATGTAAATTTATTTTTTTATTAATTATAACATTTCGTACAATTTATATTAAATAAATATTTTATAAAAAAAAGTTTTGGACATTTTCGAACTAATGAAGAAATCATGAAGCATTAACAGCCACAACGATTATATGACTGAAGAAGCCAAGTTAATATCTTAATCAATATTAGCGTGCTGTAAAATTTATTGAAATCATGTTCTATTAAGTATTCAACACAATAAACAACGGTTTTGTTTTGCGTGTTTTGTTTCATTTACGTTTGTTGTTATAGTACAATCAAACAACAAGAAAGAAGGCTTGATTTTAAATGGCAATACACAGTAGTATTATTGCTTCTCTTAAATGTTAAATAATTCAAGTCTCGCCGGGTGTTGTTAGTGGTGCAAAGTAAGATTGTACTATATAGATATACTCTATACCTTGTATTATACAAAGAGGTTTACCAGTAGATATAGATACATAGATATAAGATACACATTCGTAGGAAGCGTGCCACTTTCAAATGATATATTGAACAATTCACGCCTTCCCATGTAACATTTTAACCCCATTGTAGACTGTAGATCAAATCCTGCATTATAAAATTGTAAACCAACATTTATCTTTTTCCTTTATCCACATCATATTTTTCCTTTTCCACCATTATTATCGATGAATCTTTCTCTTTCTTTTTTGTAAAATACTGTTCTTATTTCTTTCGGTTCATAAATAAATTTATCTCAAAAAAGAAATATTTACTACTTACTCTAAATTTATCATGATAAATAAAAGTATACTCGGAAAAAATCTTGTAACAGGTTATACTTTTTTAGATTATTACTTCCCCATAATAATCTAATGTTACGTTTCTTTTTAAACTGCAAAATTTTTACATGTGTAATTATTACACGCTAACCTATAATAAATATAAATTAAATGTAATTATAGTGAATGGTTTTAAAACATTTCCGTTTGAAAATGATAACGAATTTATTTTTTTAAATCAAATAATTTACAGAAGTATGGAAAGAAAAGTTTATGCTGAATAAATTTTTTGAGAATTTTGTCTTTATTTTTTAATTAATTTGTTTTGTGTTTGTTCCATTAATTTGTGTTTGTTCTTTCCCTTGTAACACTGTCAAAAATTTTGTTTTTAATTGACTTTCAGGTAGGTTATTTACAATCAGGTAAATTATTTAACTACAAGTAAATTTTATAGTGTTAGAAAACTAAATTTTGATGGAGATTACTTCTACAGATGTAACACCGATTTGAAAATTAGCTTCGTTAAACGTTACGAAAAAAATATATACTATTAAAACGATACACGACAAATTTGAGTTATATGACAACCCCTTGGGTGATACCGGGTATTCAGCACAAACGTTTAAAACGTCTCTGGCCAAAGATATTCTTCGCCAATGATAGAGGACTGTAGTGATGACTTCAAGCTCCAGCAAGTAATTCAAGTTTTGGATCCAATGTCTTCAAATTTAGAAATTATTGTAATGTGTTGTTTAGGGGCATTAGCTGAAAGGCTGGTTTGAACATCTAGCTAGAGGCTTTACTAAGTAAAACGAGGGAAAGGTAATTTTACGGTGCCTTCCTCACTGAGTAGAACAGTATACTGTTCAACATGCCAGGCCCTCTGAAAAGCATCTACTTTCCACCCTTCAAATGACATCTTTACTTCATTAACACTAGAATAGAAATTTCGTATGATAAACCATCCATTGGTTTCCACTGATTAATTAACTCAATCCAGACAATAATATATATCCACAGTTCTTTAACTTCATCATCATCCATGATATGGCTATCTCCCGAGAGGTAGGTACCTTACGCGAAATTCGTCTCCAACTTATTTTCTATTCCTACAGCGTCTCAATTTCTTGATACTTGGCTTTAAATCATCTATAACCTTTATGATTCGACGTCATTCATTTCTTTTCACCTTCTACTGGTCTTTCTAAAATAGTTTTAGCTAAAGATTTAGCTAAATCCCCTCCTCTTATTATGCGTCCCAGCCAAATAGTTTCATTCCGTCGGATAGAGTTACCATCAAGCTTTTCTATTCTTCCACTCATTATAAAAATTTCTACATTCCTTATTCTGTCTGTCCATTTTATTTTCTGAATCGTCTCCATAACCACATCTCTAAAACCTCTTTCTTTCATTGTCGTCTTTTTCTTCTTTGTCTTTGTCTTTTTTCGATACGCTTAAATAAAATTAAATACTGCTGATTTCAATAAATTAAAAAATAACCCACCGGTTTGGCCTAGTGGAGTCAGCTGTTTGATAGCTAATTTTCTGAGATGGAAGGTTCCTGGTTTTAATCCTAGTGACGATAGTTACTTTTACAAACAGTTACTTTTACAGATAGTTACTTTTACAGATAGTTACTTTTACAGATAGTTACTTTTACAGATAGTTACTTTTACAAACAGTTACTTTTACAGATAGTTACTTTTACAGATAGTTACTTTTACAGATAGTTACTTTTACAGATAGTTACTTTTACAGATAGTTACTTTTACAGATAGTTACTTTTACAGATAGTTACTTTTACAGATAGTTACTTTTACAGATAGTTACTTTTACGGATGAATACTTTTACGGATACTATACGGATTTGAATATTAGACAGTGGTTACCGGTGTACTTTGATGATTGATGATTGCAAAGCGAGGTCATTGGATAAGCTAGGGTCTGGAAATTTTAACACGTTAAAACCACCGTTAAGGTACCAAAACCCACAGTAGTTGCCATGACCAAGCTTTCGATGCGACTTGAAATAAACTTAAAAAAACTAATTTGTATATTTTTAGTGTTACAACCATTTCTTTTTTTTTATGAACATAATAAAAATTGAAGAAAAAATTTTATTTTTCTGTACCGTTGAAATTTTGGTTGGCAATGGCAGGCTTACGTCTACAACTTTTCGAAATAAGGGCTGGCACTTTTTGTACATACTTATTCAAATTAAATGGCTTTAGATCAAACTTTTAAATATTGTTTTGGCACTGTAAGGGTAAAAATATTAAATTGGGGGGGGGGGGTACATAATTATCATCCTCATCTCATTGGGTCATGGCGTTGCTCATTGTTCTTAAATTGAAAAAATTGCAACGTACACACAATAGAGTTTAAAAAAAATTCTGAATGAAGTCAATAAAAAATTAATAATCTATTTTGAAAATAACATAACGATAAACTTATTCGAAATATGAGTAAAAGTGGGTGGGAACTAAACCAATGATCTTTTCGGAACAGTCGTACTGACAATCTATCTAATCCAAAGACTAAGAAAAGAAAAAAATTACAAAGAGGTTTGTGGTCATGCTTCATTCATTCTTCCATTAAGGTATCCAATATGCACTGTTATTTTTCATTCTTCAGTTTTTTACGATATAGAGGACAGCAAACAAGCGCGCTACGGTATACATTGGAAATAAAATATCATGATGGCTATACTTGGACAAGCTGTCAGACTTTTAGCGCTAATTTTACTTGTTTTATTTTTTTTTATTTTTACCGTTTAAGGAAGCCAGACAGAATGTCGTCAGTCAAAAGTGTCATAAAGACTATTTCGTAAGAATAGCCTACATTAAAATATATTAATTAATTTGTACACGTAAAACATAAATCTGTATGTAATTGATAGCTCACAAAAAATGCATGGCTCTACCTTTTCTGGAAGCTGAAAGAAAAGTTACCTACACAAAGTTAAAAATCTGGTGTGAAACATTCATGCAACTTTCTCTTGCCAATGCAAATAATATAACCTAATATTAGGAATAAAACATTAGAAATAAACAAAAAACTAACCTCAATAAACATAACATAATTTGAATCATGAGTTAAAGACGCAAAATGAAAATCAACTTCAATTTGGCTTAAAAATGCGGAAAATCACTCTTTCACACTAAACGGGCTCTGCAGAGAAAAATGCGCTAAATAAAAGTTGTAGATCTTTTAATTTCCTATAAATTTGATTAGAGACACTTTTGTCGTAAAATGCATAATACTAAGGCTAAAATCTTAAAGAAAATCTATTTTTTACACATTTTCGTGAAAAAAAATCAGAAAATCACTAATTACCGCTAAACTAGGCGTTATACAGAAAAAAATGTTTGGAATAAATGTTGTAGGATTTTAAATTTTCTATAACTTTTGTTCATACATTTTTGCGTTAAAATGTGTTAAAATATTAAAGCCGCCATCTTAAAAAAATCATTTTTTTCTACGACAGCACTGCCTCTCCAAGAATTACAGCAGACATGGCACCTATCCTATCTTATAGTATAGAGAATAAAAATTGTAGTAAGTGATGGCGTAAATGAGGAATGTATTTCCTGATAAATTACTTGCGTTGGACTCGTGTAGCTTCTCTAACAAGTGATTCAATTACAGAAAGTGCCTAAATGGAAAAACTGAAAAATTACAAAATAATTTTCGTCTTTACAATTACAGTGAATTCCATTTATGACTATTTTTTTGAACTATATATTAAGCCACTATATTTAAAAATTTAACAAAATCGATGTTTGGTGCCATAGCCTTCTGTATCTTCTTCTGTGTAATTTCATATAAATCATATTATGGTTTTACGCTAAAAATTACGGAAGTTATTATATAGATTTTTATGGAGTAATGTCAAGGTGAAAAAATTCTCTAAACGAAAGTTTTTGAAAGGTCTCGTCAGAGGTTATTAATATAATATTCATATTAATGTGATAAGCCAATTTCTCGTAATTTAATTTTTTTTACAAAGGTAAAATTTTTCCCCAAAACTTTTTGACTTAGAAGGTTGAAATTTTCCCTGCATATTCCCTAGTGCATATGTGATGTATGGAACTAAAAGTATTGCTGTTCTACTAATAAGTCAGAAACTAAAAAATGTATAAAAAAAGATTTGAATTCTTTTTAGTTCAAATTTAATATTTTTAGTTCCAAATACCAAAGATATGTTATAAATTAGGCACAAAAAAATGAAATCTCTAACCCAAGTGGTCTTTTAGAAATATTTATGTACCTCATTGCACTAAATTTAACATGGGCTAGAAAGGGGGTATGGAGCGCCCCTTAAAAATATTTTTAGTGATCGTGGACACATAAACTACATTTAAAACAGAAATTTCAAATTATAATTTGACACAGAAATCTATATTTTCTCTATTTTTCAGTACTTAAAAAAGGTGGTTTGTGGTATGTCTGACGTAAATGAAGAATTCATTACGGACACTAATACGCTGTTTTGAGGAACTCCGACTGTAATTGACAAATGTATTTCCTATCTCTATTATGCAGTTTTGACATTACAAAGAAACCTTTTGATGTTATACACGTCTGAAGTGCTTATAAAAGAGGTAAGTAATGTATGGGAGTAGTAAAGGTAAACAAATGTTGTTAAAAGTAAAGTATAAATCGGATTCGAAACATTTCATGTAAATACGTTTGACGGAAACGTTAATATCCACCTAGTTCTATACGGAATAACGCTTCAATATTTATGACGGTATGGAAATAAGCTGAGCTGTTGTTGTGGTATTGTGGTGCGGAGTGGGACGTTCAGATGGTGTTAACAGATGGTTTATATTATTTGAAGAGATTGTCTTGAAGAGGGATAGAAGATTGGCTAAGAGATGTGGATGTAAGATTCAATGTTGAAAGAGTATAAAACGTAATACTAGTAGCAGTGTTAGAAACGTTATGCATTATTATGCATAAACGCAAGATGGCGGCGAAGTAGCTAGAAAACCACCAACAAAACTTATACACTGTATAATGCGCACCGCTCTAATCCCCAAGCTAAATCTCTATATTTACATCAAGAATGCAAAACAAAATCTCATAAGAGGAAAAAGTTGTTCTCTTCCAAGTCAAGATAGAAACACCACCACGTTGATGCCACAAAGGACCCTACCAACATCTGGGTGGGTAAATTTACTCCCTCTCTTTCACACCATCACTCCGTTTCAATCACTCGTTCAAATCCTACTTCTTAGTGATTTTATTCTATTATTCCTTTCAACATTTTTTTTATTTCTTATGAAAATCTTTAACGATTAATTGGTGATAACCATCGTTAATAATTCTACAATAAAATCTTAATTACCACTAACATAAAGATCCTAAATTTTTGAAGCCCTAGAACCAGCAGATTAAGGCAATTAATTTAACACTCCACCTATCCGTTATGGGCAGAAATAACACATATACACACATAAAAAATTACTGTGTAACACCGCAAATACAAAATAACTAACGTACACCTATATAAAACATGCAGCTGCAGCAGGCTGGTCGACCCTTTGCAAGCTCTTCATTCTTCGGGGACGGGTGGAGAGAGCTAGGTGTCCATATTTGCCGCTCACTCTCCATTGTCATGGCAACCTACTTGCGCTGGAAGAGAAGCGGCAGCCACCTATCTAACTCTTCACTTGGGTATTTATTACGTATATTAAGGCTATTATAAGGGCTATTTAAGAGATGAGAAAGCTCTCTAAGCAGATACAATTACTTTATGTAATTTCTTACAAGACACTTCTTCATTTATTGGAAAACAGAAAATAATTTTACAGAAATCGTACTTATTTTATGAGAAAAATACATCTCGAAACTATCCAGAAAATAGGTGAAGAGGCTCTTCACCTACTTCACCTGAATTAAGTAGGCCATTATTATTAAAATGGCCTACTTATATTCATTGAAATAAAATTGACGTATGACATGTTGTTTTATGCATAGAGCAATTTATGTATTATTTCATATACTCATACGTATAACCACGCTAACATACTTTAATATTTACTTTGTTGTTAGTTTAGAAAATTTTGGAATCTTCTAGCTTTTAATTGTTTAAAAATTTCTAGGCCAGCTAAACAAACTAAGCTAGCTTATAAATCTAAGTGCTTACTTCCTATAAAAGGAATGTTTTTGTGAAGTTTGGACGAATCTTACTCTAGTTTTTTTACTGTTAAGTTGAAAAAAGTCTGTTGTATTCAGAGTTTGATATATTGTTATTTTATTTTAAAGAATCGAATTTCTGTAGACATTGAACTTTAATATTGTATACATTTTTCACAACCCTAATGTGTGTACGTTGTAATCTGATAAATTTAAAGCAATATGCAATTCCATGGTCCAGTGAGATGAGGATGACATGTGTGACGTGTAGATCAGGTGTAGCCTTACACAGATTCAGACCAAACATTCCTGAAAAAGTACATTATTGTTAATTGAACTCCAACCATCAAAGTACACCAATAACCAATGACTAGTATTTCAAATCCGTATAAAAGTAAAATAATTATTGTACATGTGACATATTGTTCACAAAAATATATTAATTTTTTTTAGATTTAAATGTTGCATATTGTAATGTATAAGTAAACCATAAAATAGCCCTACTTTGGCCCAGAATTTTAATTCATAAATTTAAAATTCAAGAGCCAATATTTCATAACGGAACGTAATACGAGCTTACACTACAATGAATTGCATACAACATGTGAATGGAAAAACAGCTATGTTGTGCTACAGTATGAATATATTGAGGCATTAATAGCAGAAGTTCGTAGTAGGCTAGAAATAGTTAAGAGATAGTTTTATTGTATAAAAAAGTGTATTGTTTTGTGACTGACTATCATTGCTACCTGGGAAGGATGGAGTGGTGGTGTATCGTTTAGGATAATCTGTTTTTATTGTCTTAGCTTGTTTTCTTTTGTGACTAAGTTTCATATAATTTCTAATGTATTCTAATTTTTGTATTTTTTATAACCTTTTATGATTTATTTATAAAATTTATGAAAATCCGTTTTATTTCCTTTTTTCTCGTACAATCTACCTTTTCGTTATTGCTTCCAGAATTAGGAACGATGCCTTTATATTAATCTATCATGTGTTTCAAATTACCTTACCATGGTAAGTACCAGCATACCATGAATTAGACAGGATACTCTTAGATATGATATAGCATACTATTGGGCAGTGTTAAGCCACAGTGAATACATTGCACGTCAAGAGAAAAGGTCTAAATACAGTATGTAAACATTGTAATTGATTGTAGGTATAATAAAAGGTTATTATAAGTGTAAAGTATTTGTTATTATCAGTGAAGTTAGTTTAACCTTTGTAATTAATTTAATTTAAGTGATTTAGGTAATCGTGATTCGATAGGTAGTCTGAGCATAATAATTATTGTATAATTTATTAATCGTGTAAATAAGTAAAATTTGTTAAGATTTAAGGAAGTCTGTTTATTATTTATTACATCCAGATCCCGAAAGGACCTTAGCTGAAGTGTTACGAACTACTACTCTTATTAATGTCACAATACTTATATTAAAACTGTAGCACAACATAGCTGTTTTGAAATACACATGTATGCAATTCACTGTAATGTAAGTTCGTGTTATCGTTCCGTTATGGAATTTTTGCTTTAGCATTTTAAATTTATAAATTAAAATTCTGGACCAAAGTACTGTTTGGTTTACTTAGATATAAGTTAAACACGTGCAGTGGGGATAAGAAGTTAACCTTCCACATCTTCAAAATTGGGAAAGACAGGAAATTCTAGAGCCAAAGGCAAAAAACAGAACGTATAACAATATAACATCATTCAGTTCAGACTTGAACGCTAGGCGTCAAATCATTTGGGATTAACGCCCTCTATTTCACCAACATATACCAAATATTTGACTTCTACCCTTTCTTCTTCAACCCTTTACCCTCAGGGGTCAATAGCAGTCGGTTGCAGCCCTTTCTCCTTTTTTTCATTAGGCAGTCTATCTACATTATGATATAATTTCAACTTTCTAATATCCAAGGGATTCTTTCAAAATTATCAGAATTTATATTATACATATATATATAGCCTAGGTATAAAGACTGCCTAATTTTAAGCAAAATATTACATTACAGCAATTTATTTTAGCACAAACTTCATACGGATTGTTTGTTTAATTTTAACAAATTTCAAGGTTTTATTCATACTTTGACGCTTATCTCTAAGCTCCGTTTCGGGACCTGGGTAAAATAAATAATTAATAAACTATCGTTTAAAATTACAAGTATTTATGACACACTATAAATAATAATGAATAATACAGTACAATTAGTAATGTTACTTAGATCTACGAATAAATTACTTATAATAAATAACAAACTAGAAGAATTGGGAATCACGTTGGGAATTGGGGATAACATTGGAAGATCTAGAGAATAAGACGGAAAAATTTAAAGTACTAAAAGATAAATACTTCAAATTCAAACTAAGGATAGACAGTAGAGGAGCGAGTAGAGCAATTGTTTCAGATGAAGAAAGATGAGTACGATCAGTCAGAATGAAGAGATACTGGGAAAAAACTCAAAGAAAAGAACCGGAGAAGAACTTTCAGCAAACTGATCTAAGTGATCCATTGCGGTCTCAAAAGATTAAAAACCTAACAAACTAATTACAATAAATTAATAACACTAAATAAACTTAAAAAGGTTATTGTTGCACTCAATTTAACTAAATGCTAATCACAAACGATTATGCGACATCTACAGTACACTGGACCTTTTTCACAAAAGCAACTGTAAACCTAAGCAATACACAATTTACTCGTTGATAACGGATCAAAAATTAACTCCCAAACCAAACCCGATGGCTGCTTATGTACATAAAGCTAAGGAAATTATGAGATGATCAAAGAGTTTTGATAAACAAGGTAGGGTCAAAAAGTTCCGGGATTAGGTTAATAAAAATTTATTGAAAATATTTATAACATTTTGACCTTATTTTCCTTCAAAGTACTTTCCTCCTGCCTCTACACATTTACTTCATAGTTCGTACAACTGTTGGAAACACTCCTGACAGCTGTTTTTCAAAAGTTTTATCAGCCGCGTCCTCGCGTTTTCCATCACCTCTGAAGAATCAGCAAAACGATGTCCCTTCAATGTCATTTTCAGCTGTGGAAACAGGTACAAATCCGGTGGTGCATAATTGAAAGAATATACAGGATGTTCCAGAGTGGTGACATGGTTCTTTGCAAGGTATTGTTTCACTCTTTGGAACAATGTGATGATCCATTGTCATGCAACAAAAACCAACCATTTCCTGCCCATTTTTTTAGATCATTTTCATGGCTCGTGACCATTTTAAGATCTCTATGTACAATTCTTTGTTGACTGGTTTACCTTCAGAAATAAATTCATTCGCCGGTTTGCACGCACAAGTTGTCGAACGTGCTCAACATTCTCAACTGTGATGTAAGTGGAACGCCATCTTCAATTTTGTTGTGCAACTGTCACAAAAACGCTTCTACCACTCGTTAACTGCCGTTTTCTTCATCGCATCGTTTCTGTTTGCTTTCTTCAGCATATCAAGAGTCTCCGAGGGTGATTTCTCCAGCAACACAGAATTTGATATTGGCGCGCTGCTCTCATGACGACAGTTCACAATCCGACGAAAGAAAAATTCTAAATCTAAAATATCGTACACTGCACACAGGAAACCAATTCCAACTGCCTGCTGATTGGCACAGCAGCTTCCCTAGTAGTGACGCCAACCTCCCAAACAAACATTTCCCTTCCAGCAAACAAATGCTTGACTTTACGCTACCATACCAGAACTGTTTGACTCGACCTCGTAATAACAAAAATACAAAGTTTTCCTGTCGGTTTCTAGTTGGCAAAGGCATTAGTATTGAATAAAATGACACATTACGGCACCTTACCTTAATACACGAGCTAATTATCTAAATAGATACCCCGATCCGTCATAACATAAACCGATACCAACCATTTGTACACAATATTTCTAACCATTTCTTGAAAAGATTTATTAACTATTATTATTACATAAACATTTTAAAATCCCAGTCCTAACAGAGAATTCTAGAACAATACTTTCCCTTTAAATATTGTCACAATTTCATTTATGCCATCCAGTGTAATTTCAGCTGGTAAATTTTATTTGTACATTTTAGTTGATCATCATATATCAATAATAAATCCAAATAAACATAAGAGTTTGAGAAAAAAACTAAAAATATATTTTTCTACTCTCATAAAATATTTGACACCCCTGCATACTTAACACTTAAAATTGAAAAAAAAAATTTATTTACTTAAATTTCGGACAAACTAGGTAAATATTTTAAAGAAATTTATCATTTAAGTGCATAGGATACAAACCTTTAAGTTTCTATACTTTAATATTTTTAAAACAAAAATTTTATTACTCTAAAACTTTACAAGATGTAGCCTATCTTAAATGTAGGAAATTCAGAACCACTTTTTATTAAACTAGCCTCGGGTCATCCAACACCCTGCATTATACGACCCATTTTATTCTTTAAAAAAATTAAAATAAACAAAACTCCTGAAGTCAAGCGCCGGCATAAATACTACTCAACTGCAACGTAGAAATAATTATTTGGAAGAAATTAATTTCATTGATATTGTTAATTAGGCTAAATCAATTTATTTTAGCAGCCTATAGTCTATTATTCAAAGTAGCTTCAACACGTGGAATTAATAGGTTTACTATACTTCAGATTTATCAGATACATTTTTTTGTCCACTCTCTAAATATCTCCTTGGGGAAAACCAATTCTGTACCTTAGAAGTAAAAGGTGTTAACTCCGTTGTGGTGATTTTTCAGAAGAGCCAATAAGCAGCAGTTTTATCTTTTCATTATTGTAACAAAATTTCAGTAGGTGTTAGAAACTTGAAATTTACGCCCAGTTTCTACAGAAAATGTTTCTCAACTACAAATTTATTATTTCATAACTCTGTCAACTTCTATACTCCTTCCCACCAAAACAGGACTTAAAACCTTAATGGCTTTCTGTGTTTTGTCTTTTTTTTACGTTCTATATTAGTGTTAACTCCAATGAACAATAAGTTGAAAAAAAACTTAAGTGAAATACCTAGTGCTTACACTACTTTTATAAAGAAGCTGCATTTTATACACAACGTTTGAAAAAATTTCAAAATTTACCGGTAGCCTACTGTTTAGTAACAGATGAATAAAACACCAAATTTAACAAAAATTCAAGCAAAATTTATTTGACTATCAGTAAAATACATTCAATAACGATTTTACAGAAAATCTTGTACATCAACTATAAAATTGAAGCACTTGAGAATTTCTTTCCAATTTTAAAGGCAGTTTTATCTCAGCTTTGTCAAAATTGGAGATAACACTCTTTACCTCTTTGGTACAGAATTAATTTATATTAAATTAATTTTACTTATTTTATAACAATAATTATTTAAAATTTTACAATTTACACATACATACAAACAGAGATTAGGCCAACGATTTAAGATCGTATAAGGAATTTGAAGGTTGTTATTTTATGGGATATTATAAATTTTGTGGATTCACCTTTCGCCATTGAAAAAGTAAAAAACTATTCAGTTTTAACGTCTGGGGAATTTTTTTGGAAATTTTTTGGACTAGGTATCAGTAACACAGGGTTAAATACATGTATTATGTACACTTTTCACGGAATACCCGGCGTGTCTGAACGCCACATTATCCCTGATAATCGAAGTTTCCTTCTTCTTCAGGCACCTTGTCTTCTGAAAATTGGACTTCCATGTAGTCCACTCCAGTTTCATCGACTGCCGAACAAAACAGGGCAACCAACTCACACTAAATATTCCTCAAGCATGATATCTTACGTCGACGTAAAACACCCTCTATCTCTTCCTCTATCTTTTCCTGCATGATAATCTGCAGCATTCTGTGTTTTCACATCTCATATGACCAAAGTACTCTAGCTTTCGTCGTTTCACAGTATTCATAACTTCTTCCATCTTTTTGTTTAACTTCCCCAAGACTTCTGAGTTTGTTATTTTATCTGCACATGATATCCTCAGCAATTGCCTATAACACCACAGCTCGACGGCCTCGTGTCTTTTATCTTATTACGGTTCAGCGAACAAGCCTCAATCCCAATCAATAAGACGTATTTGTCTAAGACCAATTGTTAAAACCAATCTAATTCAAAATGGGGTTTTAAGAATCATACTGCGTACAATTATACTCATTATTCTATAAGAATACGGGCTAGTTTAATACATCCTCAATACGATTTTCGTTATTTTACTCCAATCTTTGTTCATTCGGCATCCCAGATACCTGAAGCTGTCTACCATTTCCAATAATGGAAGCTTTACTATAATTTAAATAATAATCAAAACCTTTAAAAAAGGAATAAATGGCATTCCTGGAAAGTATATAGAATTGTATTTTAGTAAATACAGTTATTTCTGTAATGTATCCTTCCTTTTAAATCTTTATCGTCAAAAATATTGAAGTCTATACTTAATGAAGTGTGTTCAAAAAAGTACCTTGATTTTGTTTCCATGATAAAATATTATATAAAGTAACAAAAAAACAATTAATTTATAATCCTATTCATATTAACCAGACTTAAAAAAGTAAAATACATCATACAGTTTATGCAAGATTTATTTTAGAATTATTTTACAGCCTAAGAAACCCCGTATTTATACTATAAATAATTTATCAAGCCATAATGCTAATACATCTTTGAAACTTTTCTTAGCGTTTTCTTTTTTGAGAAGATTTTCTGCAGAGCAAAAGAAAATAACAATTAATATTCATAATGCATTACATTATTTTTGTTATGTTTCGTTTTTCGATAAACTTAAGTTAAGCAAAGTAAAAACAGAAACAAGACAAGATAAAATTATTTAAGAAGATTATTTTGCTTTTTGTTTTCCAATCAATCTGAATAATTTATAAGATAACAAACTAAGAAAGGCGTTCTCTGAAATGATAACAAAAATACTGGCTCTTAATAAAAACACTATTTTTAATGTCGGCTTAAAAAGTGTTCTCTAAAGTACTGTCTTAAATATCATTCATGTTCATAACTTGTAGTCAAGGATAATTAAATATTTACCATCATCTTCAAAAACTTTAAGTTTTAAAATTCAAAATTTTAATTTTTATACCAATGTAGAAAAAATTCAAGAGAAAAACTAGATTTCGTCGAATGTTTAAAAAAATATTATTTCCTCCTTGTACACCTATGAAAAGAGGTTTCTTACTTAAAACTTTAAGAAAACAAATTATATTTCCTCCTTGTTCATTTATGAAAAGAGGCTTCTCACTTAAACTCGAAAAAACAAGGTCTTCAGTTCGAAATAATCACTGCAGATCTAAATAAATTGTTAACAAGTGGTTCCCTCAGATTATTTGCTATTTCCGATGCGATTCCACGGAATATTTCTAATATACTTAAATAGAAAAACATCTGGTGTGAAACACTCACACGACTTTCTCTCAGCAATGAAAATACTGAACAATATAACATGAGAAACATAACCCAATTTTAATCACAAGTAAATTACAAAATTAATATCAATCTCTGTAGAACTTAAAAATACGGAAAATCACAAATCAACACTAAACTAAGCGTTTTAGAAACGAACTCTTAAAATAATAGTTGAGGTTTTGTAATTTACTACAACTCTTATTATAATATTATGCCCTAAAATTCATTAAATTTATTAAAGCCGAAATCTTAAAAAAAATTGTTTTCCACAAGAGCCCAGCCCCCCAAAAATTCAGTAGACTTGACGCTTACGTTATCTTAAATACCATTTTATGAAGAGCATATTAAGCTCATTGCCACATTAATGGCATATTTTTTTAAAAAGCGTTTACATTTTTCAAAAAATCGTAGCAGCTGTTTTTGGAAAAATCGTACGAATAAACTATTAGGCTTACTTCCGGTTGACCGATTTTGAAGAAAATGTTCGTGTAGGATTTCCTAGTGATTCCTGACTAGAGTTCTAAGTTTCAACTTCGTACAATATTCCGTTCTTGAGATATTTTGTTCAAACACACACACTAATCGCTAAAAACCTATTTTTTTGTTGAAAACGTGTATTTCCGGTGAAAACACAATTTTTAAAATATGATCTGAAAACTATCCTTTCCTTGCCCTATATATTCACATAGGGGAGAGAAAGTAAAAATCAATCAGAATTACTTCTAGTTTAGCCTTTATCCCATTTAGACTAAGGTTTAGTTAGAAGTAGACCAATTTATCCTTCTGAAACAGAACATATTGAAAAATTAACATAACAAAACTCCCGGATAAGATTTATTAACTGCGAAATACGAGGAAAAATGGAAAAACATAAAAATTAAATTAAAATTATTGTTATAGAAATATTTTATTTAAAAGAGACACAAAAATTGTACATTACTTCTATAACGTTTTCCAATTCAATTAATGCAAAACTTGGGCTTGTTTGGAATTAACCATATTGTAAATGTCTAGATTTATTTTTGTAATAGCCTACCCAAAACGAGTCATTTTTCAGTGTCAAACGATTTACAATTATTCGATTTTCAAATTCACCATTATGGAAAATTTGTTTACAGTTGTAGAATGTGGCAAATGGTATCAATATTTTCAACGCTGCTTTGTTCAGTTCTACGTTTTCCATTTTAATACTTACCCAAAAATTTTTGGTACAAGCACTGCTGAAAGTTAATGTTATTGCCTTATCACTTAAGGGGATGGTTTCTACTGAAAATTTCGATTTTTGGTTTTTAATTTTTTTCAATAGTTTAGATCTAGATCTACCAACACATTAAACACAAACATTTAAACATTAAATTACGTCAAAAGAATTATTTTAATGAAAAAATTAAGTTTTTATTAGGTTTACCCAGAAAAATTATCATGTCACCAGGAAAAAATATTTTTCAAATTTTTAAACTGCTCGTTTTAATGCAAAGGGATTTAGTTTTTTTTAAATATCTGCATCACTGTGTTTAATATTCTCAGCCGTTGGTTCAGCTTTCTAACCAAACTGTTAATGGGAAATTTACTAGTTTGTGTACGTTTTGTTTTTGATTTATGCCTTTTCCCGTAAATTTGGTTTTTAACACTTAAGTACATTTTTATCAGAAACTATTAAAACTTACAAGGTTGAAATTTCCACTAGTTATTTATTTTGTACATGCACATATACCGACATTTTTATGACTTCCTCAGGTGTTCCAAGAATTATTAATAAGCAAAAACCCAAGAAAATAATTTGTAAAAATGTTATGTTATTCTTCTTTTTTTAAATTCATGGTCCAACAAATTAAATTTAAAAAATGACAATAGCTAGAGAAACCAGACATTTATAAGTGTGTGAAGTTTCATTTCCCTATCCTTAACCAATCCCATGAAAATTGTACCTAAAAGTAGCAAATATAACATTGGTGGGTTACAAAATACAGTCTTCCCTTAATAGCTCTGTCAGTTCATCATGGAGACGAACTTAGCTCAGCATTTTGTACAACTTACTCTTAAACAGATTGACTACTCACAAAATGTCCGCTCATATCCTTAACTAAAGATATTTATATCCACTCATATCCTTAAGTAAAATTTACAACTACTGAAGTTTAAACTATTTTTTTTAACATTATTCTTCAGAGGGGTTAGAAAAATACTCAATCCGAAAAAAGGGTCGCGTTGTCTAATAGGTTGTGAACCATCGCTGTACGCTAATTTTGTAGCAGTCCTCCTGAGGGCAGCAATAACCCCACGCACAGTGTAGGCGCAGTTGCTAGCAAAGTTATTTCAACTCTCAATATAAAATTAATTATGTTTACAGAAGTTTACACGGGTATTTCTACTAAATATCAAAATCTTATTGTATAGGAAAAAGTTTCATTTTTATTAAACTCTACTTATCATTGTTACTGCTTCATTTTACCAATTACTGCTTCATCAACTACCCTTTTTTTAAATCGTTTTTCTTAACAAAACAAAGTCAGCGTCTTACATTTTCCGCCGGGAGTAAAAAAAGTAAATATGAACAGACTAAGATGTAATAAGGGAAATCTTTTTCCACCCGAATCCCTTTTTCTTTTTTAGTTCCCTTGGATTTCCTTCGGCTCCCGCTCCGCATCATCTTACCCGTCATCTTTTTGGTTCTCACTCGAGGGAAGTTGTTTTATTAGAAATTCACTCCTCACACCATCGTCTTTTTAATTCGAAATAAAAACTCTCGGAACAGTAAAATATTAAGGATGCAAGAAAGGAAGCAAGGCAAGATGTTTCTTCAATTACTCTCTTCGCCTCACCCTTATCTGCCATCATCTCTTCCTCACACTTTATCCCATCTGAAAACCAGAATCTTTTTCTACTTTGTTTGCACTTATGTGTTTCTGTATTTCGTTGCTTATTATTCCGTTCTCATCTTTCCTACCTCTATCTCACTCAACCTCATGTATGTGCTACACAAGCATGATTATACATATTCCTCCTATGTTCCACAAAAATAAATACTGGCTTAAAATATACAACTTTTTATAAATATGAGAGTTCTATTGATTCGACGTACACTTTCTTTTCACTTTTAACAACAGCTACATATGTACTAAATTTTATAATAATTTTGTACAGTTAACATTAAAAAAAGTAGGCCCATGTTTTTTATCAACCATAAGCAAATGTAAGAAAATTAACAAAGATAAATACTTTATCTTTAAAAAAATTGAGAATAGAACTCGGTAATTTTATCCCTACAAAAATAAACCAATTTTGTAAGATATAAAACGTACAAAATAGATAATTAAATATTTCAACAATTATGACAAATAATAAAAATTTGTCAAACTGATAACTTTGAATATTAAAATTATTTTTACACAGATTTATAAAAAATAATAAATAATTTTTTTTTTTTATTAATATGAACAAAACGAACGTGTAGCGCAGCAGCAAGAGTGGTTTAAAAGAGATGGGAAATTTAAAGGTAGGCAACGAAAACATACAGGAAGTTAAGGATTTCTGTTATCTAGGGAGGTAATATAACTAAGGATGGTAGAAGGACAAGTGATCTTAATAGTAGATCTTAATAGTAGGTCTTAATAGTTATTAATTGCTCAAGCTAGAAAAGCCTTTGAAATAAAAACAGCTTACTGACTACAAACATTGATTTACAGCTTAAGAAAAATTTTTTAAAACACTATATTTGGAGTGAAGCATACGGGAGTGAAACGTGCGTGGATGATAGGGGCTGTAGAAAAGAAGAGGATAGATACTTTTGAAATGCGGTGTTATAGGACAATTTTAAAGATTTGGTGGGTGGAAAAATAAGTAATTTAGAGGTTCTTAGGCGAGTGTAAGAAAAAAAGAAGTATATGGAAACATTTTACCAGAAGAAGGGATCGGCTAGTGGGGCATATATTAAGACATACAGGTATTGGTCTATCAATAATTGTGGGTAATATTGGGGAAGTAAATTGTAGAGGGAGGCAAAGGTTAGAATATATAATTTTTTTTTTTTTTAGTTTAACGTCCGACTGTTCTTAGAATATTTATAAAGCAAATTACAAAAGATGTGTAACGGTATGTAGATATGAAACGACTTGTGCAAGATAGACAGCTTGGACAACTGCATCAAACAAGTCGAAAGACTGATGAAAAAAAATAATTTAATTTAATTTTTTTGACATTTAATTTATTAAATTTACAACTGTGCTAAGCTTAGTACAACAAGTGAAAATTATGGAAGTATAACAAAAAAAATGGTTTTGAAAACTTTGAGGAGATTGCTGTCCAGTAACAGCACTTTAACGGTTATACGAACTTAATTAGATTTTGCTGATAATATCTCTACTCCAGCGTCGTTTCAGTCTTCGTACAGTACTATTAAGTAACTCAGGAGAGTCAAGGTCGGCAATAAGAGCGTTGAGATTATTTCGTAGTTTATGTACGAAACGTTTGTATGTTTTGTGAAAAAAGTTGTTGATATATGAAATTTGTAAATCAGAATGTAGTGTAGAATTTGTTACACAATTTATAGTGCATCAGTAGCCTACTTGACTTAAAAATTTTAAAAATCGTTAAATTTTTGCGATGACTAATGGTCATGCACAGCAGTAGATTTGACCAGCGAACATCGAAATTGGTTTTAAATAGGATTTAAAAACGAGTTTTAAGTGTAGTAGAAGTTTGGAAGACCTAAATAATAATTAGTAAATTTGTATACATAAATTATTTGTTAAATAAATATACATGATAAATTTATTACTGATAAGCTACTTCAAATAATAATTTAGTAAGGAAACAGTCCCGGTTGGCTCCAATGACAAGCATTTAGTTTTTATATTTTTAATTTATAACTTAAATTTTGAGATCGTATAGTCTAAGTTAATTTTGTCGATACGGCAGATCCAAAAAATTATGTCGTTTAATTTGAAATTCGTCGTTGTTATTTAGTAAATTAATTCAAGTTCCAATTTTAATTGATTTATGTGCTGTAGATCTGATTTTTTCTATATTGTTTTCTTTTTAAGGTCGTGATGTATAATGTCATTAGAGACATACCACAGTATGCCTACAAAAAGTACTTTACATTCAAATTTATTTACTTCAAATAGTTGAAAAAACTTCTCCTTTCACCAAAATAAAAATATTTTTATTACAAAAAATCATTTCATCCTCCATTGTACAATAGTTACACCCCAACGTTGTCGCTAATGACCGTTGTAGTTGAAGTGACGTTAAATAAATAAATTAAAAAAAGAAAAAAACATTTTTCCTATTGCGTTTCAGCCACTGAAAGACCATCTTAAAATGAAACAGGACCAAATGAATCCCTTTCATGAGATGTGTCTCATCGTGGTGGCAATGTTTTCTAAATAAAAGCAGTCGGCCCGAGAAGTCACATTAAGTTTTCACTTAACTCGGGGTTTTATTTCTTCATAAAAACTAATTAAGAAAAATAATCTTTAAGAGAAATCGAATAAGATTACTTTGTTCCCAAATTCCAACTTTGATTTCTTGATTTTCGCTTTCGGGCCACTTCCGGTCAAAACTAGAATTTTAAACCCAATTAAGACCCGCTATCTTTTTGTGTAGATTATGAATCCGAAAACCGTTTGTTGCTATCTCTTGCAGTTTCTGATATCTTGATGTGACAGGCGAACAGACAAAGGAAAATGATAGATGAAAATTTTAAAAATTTCCCCCGACTAAGTTAACATCAACTTGCATAGTAAAATAATTTTGAATTTCAAAATGAAATACAAAAAAAAAATAGTCTAGTCTAGATAAATAAAAATTTGAATAGAATAGATAATAATAACCTTATTGTTTGTTTGTTTGTTTGTTTGTTTGTTTACCTCTGACTGATTTGCAATTCCTGCTAATGCAGACGGTGAGAAAGATGATACAAGAAGATGAGTGATGAAACAAATGCCAGACCTGACCGGAAATCGAACCCGGGATCCCGGCTTAGACGCCAGTTGCGCCAGCTACTATATCAACAGGCCGTCCCTAAAGATTAATAAAATATATACATTTTTTCAAAACTTACATTAATTTGCAACGATTGTGAATTATGAAACGGTTACAGTGGGTTTTAAATTGTTATATTTCCAGATTCTAGCCGGAAGTTGGGTCCAGGACTCTCCGCTTTGCAGTATAGCTCATCAACTAGACTACTACGCCAAGGAGGCGGCCTCGTTGAATTTTTCAGTGATCTATTGACTCAAAATGTGTTTCTCATTTTTTATAAAAAGGATAAAAAAAAATTATTATCTTGTACAGAATGGTTAATAAAAATAATTTTTTCATCATGCAATCAATGGGTTAATAAATATAGTACTATTCAAATATTTGAATTTATTAAATTATTATTGATGGCTAAAATAACTTTATAATTATGGTACAGATAACGGAAAATTCATTTTTATAAATTTCCTGTTTAATATTACGATTTTATTTTATTTCATCTCATTAAGGTTACGTCGTTCAACGTTTATTACATTTCAGAAATTCTTAAAAATACACGATGTGTACAATTTTATCAGGAAAGTAGATTTAGAACTTAGGATTTGAGGGTAAACCATCAACAAAAAAAACAGAGTACAAGAAACTAAGATATAAAGAACGCGGATGAAAAACGGAAAAGTTAATAATACACTTTCCTCCCTTTAAAATTTGTATAAAGGGAAAGAATTGGAGAGGGCCGGGCTGAGTTGAAGCATACAACAGGGGTGTATCTTGTGCGATTTACTCTCGTATCGTTAACTTCGAAAAAGAAGCAAATGTATGCCACGCATCAATTCCTTCTTTTAATACTTCATCACCCGCAGGGAGAAAGGAAACGAAACGAAAAAAGTCAAATTGCTTCATGGATGAAGGAGACGGAAAAATGAAAATAAAGACACGACGAAAGCATAGATCTACATGAACTGAAAGAAAAAGAAAACTGTATATCTATTCTACCTATTTCATTTGCCATGGAATCTTTTTTAAGAATTCTATCACAAAATATTACCTTCATATTTTTATGAAAGAAATAATTAAAAGTAAACTTTTAATCTTATATCTATATAACTTACTCGTATTTAAATAACTGCCCATAACAGACAGGTGGAGTGTCATGTCATTTACACTTAATTTGTCCGTTGCAGAGCTAAAATAAATAGTTCTGTTTCTTATCACATGGTCAGCCAGTTAAATGACTGAATCATTTAAGAATTTAGGCAAGTAGATGAAAAAAGAAGTAGCTATGTAGAAACATCTTACCAGAAGAAGGGCTAGGTTAGTGGGGCATATATTTGGACATCCAGGTATTGGTCTATAAATAATGGAGGGTAATTCACTCTCTCTCAAGAGAGAGTGAATAGTAGGGGAAGGTAAAGATTAGAATACTTAAAGCAAATTATAAAAGATGTAGGGTGTTATAGATGTGTAAATGGCAGTTTGGTAAACAACTTGTGTTCATCAAGCGCCATTCGATAACCATTAACGCAAATTTTGATACCGTTGATCACTTTATCACTTTTCTCCGATTCAAGATACGCATAACTTTGAAACCGGAACCTTGTTAATTTAGAGTAGGGTGCTAAAATTACAATCATGTAGTTTCAAAATCGTGCGAATCTAAACACATAAAATTCTAAGGGATACCTGCAGTGCAAGAGAAAAGTGGAGAGATAATTTGAATGTTAGTGTGAGATGAAGTGGGGGAAAAGGAAACCTTGTTCACAGATAGGACAAATACCTCAATCTTGAAGATGATAATATAGAAAAGTATAGTGGAGAGATGAGTTGATTACTTGTGTGAGATTAAGTGGGAACAGGAAACCTTGTCCTATCTATGGACAAGCTTACCTGTTCCTCACTTCGTCACACTAGCATTCAGGAAAGCTTGTCCAAAGATAGGACAAGGTTTCCTGTTCCCCACTTCATCTCACTAGCATTTAAGTCATCTCTGAACTATAAGTAGAAAGAAATCAAATAAGATGAACATGAATTAGAAAAACAAAAATATAAACAACTTTGATGAGATAAGATCCTCAAAGTTTGTTTGCAAAGCGTAAAAAACAATCTAATGGTAATCCGATAACTGAACTCAATAGAAATTGAAGGAGCGTGTGTCAAAGAGAGAGAGAGAGAGAGAGATTTTATAAAAAAGGGAATATGATAGTAAAGAGGCGTGGAAGTAGTTGAGGCAGCAGTTCACGGCTTACAAGATTAACTAACACCATAGCACGCTCGTTTGCTCCAGCATTAATATAGTCATCACCATGTTCCACCCCTAATATATAATGTACACTATCGTTAATACATATCATTTAATGCAGAAATTTTTTTACGGGTTAGGGGGTGATTTAGTTTCATCAGGGGTGTGTATGTGTGTATACATAGTGTTTTACGAAACTAGTATTAGTAATAAACTAAACTACAACTGTTAAAACGATGAACAACGAAAAAGGGGGAATTATATTGAACTAAAAAGACTTTAAAAGCCCTGCAAAATACGTTACATGTATTTTATATGCCCTACCGTAATGTAAATGTAATATACTGATGCAGTGTACATTCAAAGTTCATAATACAAACCATATAATAGAGTATTACAAAACCCAATGGTGAATTTAATACTCAACGAAGTGATTGTGTAAGTTTAGTCAACCATATGACACGGTGATTATTGCCATCTCAAATGTCGGTTATAGTACTTAAAATGATTTAAACAATGCTTTCCATAAAAGATTATACATTTTCTAAATAAAATTACAAAACCCAAATCTGTTGTATTATTTTTGCACTTGTTATTCATATTTTGTATACCGTATTACGAGAATTTTCGTTTTCCTTAAATAATGCAGCTTGTTATAGTAATAGTATAACGTTTAAACCAAGTTTCTTTCAGGATCTAGTTGTAATGAATATTTATTTTATATTACAACAAAATCTACAATCTAATCTTAAGTAGAATAATGAGTAGATGAGTTTCCTTTGTTATGTGTCATGATCGTAAAACTGTTGGCTGGATACCAACTGCAGCGGCCAAAATATCTGCAGATCACATTCTATTAGAATGATCAGGTTCTGATAGCAGAATCTGAAGATGATTTCCAGAAAGGGGTTTTTAATCTGAGTTTAATATTTCAAGAGTATCTTCTTCTTATTGCGCCCTCTCCGACAGGAAGTTGGCAATCATGACGGCTATTCGGATCTTGGACATCGCAACTCTGAACAACTCCGATGAGGTACAACGAAACCAGTCGCGAAGATTCTTCAACCAAGAAATTTTTCTCCTTTCCACATTAACTTTCCCTGAATCTTCCCTTGTATTATCAAGTTAAGTAGTATTTGATATTTTGGTCCACTTATAATTTGAGCCAGATATTTTCCTTTTCCTTTTCGGACATTTTCCTTTTTTGAGTGGTCTAAACAAGTTCCTTTTCTGTTACCATTCTCCACACAACAGTCTCGTTAGGTACTTTATCCGTCCAGGGCATTCTTAGCATGCACCTGCACAACCAAAGCTCAAACGGATCTCCTCCTGATATTCATCTTCTTCTGATACTCATCTTCTGATATTCATCTTCTCCTGATATTCTTCTCCTAATATTCAACGTTCAAGAGTATAACTTTGATAAATGCGCTGCAAAGACAAAATTGATGGCTTTCTGGGGGGAAAATTCCATACGCACAAAAAATGTTATCAATAGGTGCCTGATAGAGCAGGTACAGCATTTTAAATACCTGGGATGTGAACCTACACTAGAAATGCAGACATGGTCAATAAACTGTATCGTTTTGGTATATATGTGGAACGATAGCGCAGTCACTAGGCAAAAGAGTTTGGAAGGATACCCAGTTGAAGTTTTACAAGACTCTGGCTGTTCCAGTATTGCTGTATAATAGTGAGCCCTGGGTACTAGGGAAGAAGGATGAACGTCAGATCCAGGCTGCAAAAATGCGATTCTTGAGAAGAATTTAGGGGTGTAGTTTGATGGATTACATTAAGAATGAGGAAATCTGAGCCCATTTAAATATCTCTCCTCTCTTAGGAACAGTCAGCAAATACAGAGAGGACTAATATATCGATATATTGTTCAATATCGTGGAATATCGTTCAACAATAATCGTTGGACGATCATCATAGAGCGCCAGCTTTGCATTGTTTTCATTGGCGCCATTGTCATTGAGGCGGCTGCTACTAAAGTCGTTGATGTCGAGCGTACGCGTCTGTTGCTGGAGCAGTCATAGTCATTGGATGATATTTGACGTATTCACCTAATTGTTTCGAGAAAGTACGTATGTGTTTTTGTAATGTCATCCAAGAAACTCACATAATTATGTTTAACACCTGAGGAAGACGAGAAATTAGATGAGGCGATTTCTTCTGTTCCAGCTAGTTATGACCAGAGACAACCCTTATATAAGGACCAAAGTTCTAAGGACAATGTTTGGTTGGTGGTATCGGAAGAAGTTGAAATTTTGAAGTATTCTTCTTCTCCTCTTTTTGTTAATATTCTAAATGTGCTAAGTTGTGGTACTGATCATTTCCAAAATTTCTTCATCTTCTACGTCTTCATGAACAAATAACTCAATAGTCTTCTCATTAAACTCATACTTAACTTAGCAACAGTCAAAAAGCAACTAAACGAATGGATAATATTCTCACCAGTGACAATGATCACTGCAACAATCATCTCCGAGCGATGGTATTCCAACGATTATGGATCAACTATTATCGCACCAGTGACAATGCACATACGTAAAAAGGAGAGCCTGAAGCAAGTCTTACGCTACGTACACATGAAAGTAATTGCTACTGCGAGATTGCAGTAGCGCGTGAGCGAGGAACACAGAATTGCATGAGGCGTACAGATTCAAACGCGCGATTTGGCCGACCGTGCGGTTTAGCCGACCGCGCGATCTGTCACGCTAGTCGAAGTTCTGGTTGTGTCGCGCGACTACCGCGCGCTTTCAAGTACATTGTTGTAAATTGCTTTGTACATCTGATCGCGCGTTTTGAAACTAGTAGGCCTAGTTGTTTTTTGTCTCCCTTTCTGTGGCGTTATTTCATTATTGCAAATATAATCATCAAACAAGCGCTGCACAAAATTACAAAATGGACAGCGAACGATTTGATACGGAACGTTTGAGAAACAAAATAGCGAGATGACCAGCTCTCTGGAATGTACAAAGTTCAGAATATAAAAAAACAAAGAACAAAATAAAATTTTGGGAAGAAATAGTGGAACTGTTCAGTGAACATGGTGATTCTTTGGAAAAAAAGAAAGTTCTAAGCAAGTGCACACTGAGCGAAATATCGTCTTCTGTCAACTGTAATAAAGCATCAGAGGTTTGTATGGATATCCGGAAGTTATCGAAGAATTTCGGTTCGTATTCCGGTAATTTTGGATACAGTGTTACAAATAAACTATGAGCTAGTTTATCTCGTAAAACTAGATACATCCAAAATTGCCTCTATCTTTGCCTGTGACGTCGATATCTATTGTAACAGAGCCACAAACACGCTATCTCATCAACTTCCATTTTTGCAATGACACGAACTTCCCAGCAATGAACAGCTGCGCTGTGTATCGTTTTCTTTTGCAATCGTGAGTTATACGCTTGAATGAGTATGCACGTCTGTTTTTGCAATATCGCGATTAACGTGGCGTTAGTCGCCTCATGCGTACGAACCCTTATGAATTTTGACTGAAAGGCCTGGATCGACTTTTAAGTTACTCTCTTTCATTCTATTTGAAGCTGAAACCCAAACTGACTTTTGATGATGCTAAACAATTTGTTTGCTGCTAAGTAAATAAATAATAAACAAATTTATTTTAAACATATTACAGTACAACTATTGATTAACAGAATAATAAATTGCTATGTTTATTACTACTGTAAATTACAATTGAATTACTTAAGCTAGATTTATTACAAAATGTTATTACTCACTTAAGAAGCTTTAACTAAACTTAACTAATGAAGAATAACTATTATCACCATGTTTTATTTAAATACAATAGCTGACTATTAAAAGTACGTATACACACTACTAATATGCATACACCCAAACCGGTTCGCTAGTTCATTTTATATCATCAGGGATTTTTATAATATTAATGAAATTTTTAATACCCGCTGAAATCAATTTATGAGAAACAGAGTTTAACTGTTTTATCGGAGTGTACGAGGTGTGGATATTAAATAACGAGACTGATGTTGTAAAAAATTGTATTTTAATTTTATACATAATCACTTATTGTCACCTTCAATATACACTCCTTCTCTATCCCTACAACGCTCAATGCGAATTTTTCATTGTTGGAAACAGTGCTGGAAATCATCTTCTGTCAGCTCCTTTAGGAAACGGGCTTTAAGGACTCATATCTTGTCCCTTTTAATGCAGATTTCACCTTAGGGAACAGGTAGAAGTCACATGGTGCAAGATCTGGGGAATAAGGTGGATGTTCTAACACTGAGATGCTGTACTTGGCTATGAACCTCTTGACAGATAACGCGGAATGAGCTGGCGCATTGTCTTGGTGGAGAACCCATCATTGTCCTTCCACATTTCGGGGCGTTTTTTCCTTACTCTTTGACGTAGATCAGAAAGTACCTCAAGGTAGTAATTTTGATTAATTGTTTGACCTTCAGGAATCCAGCGAAGGTACACAATCCCATGGATATAACAAAAACAATCATCATTGCTTTAAATTTTGACTTGCTCATTCGAGCTTTTTTGGCTCTCGGTGAAGTTCGGCTCTTTCGGCATGGACTGGCGCTTCGTTTCCGGATCATAAGTAAAAAACCACATTTCATCACATGTTATTATCGTTTCCAAAAAATTTGGGTCATTTTCAATCACGTACAAAGTGTCACTACAAACATTTTTGCGAGCTTCATTTCAAACATTTTTGAGCGGCACGTGTCATGAAGGAGCTGACAGAATATGACTTCCAGCAGTGTTTCCAACAATGGAAAATTAGCATGAAGCGTTGTAGGGATAGAGGAGTGTATATTGTAGGTGACAATAATTGATTATGTATAAAATTAAAATTAAATTTTTTACAACGTCAGTCTCGTTATTTAATAGCCACACCTCGTATGTTAATAGTACTACTAAGTTTTGAATAAATTTTTTTTAAGTATTTACTATTTCTTTCGTATGTTCAGTTTCTATTCAACGGTTTTTCTTTCTTTTTTTGTATAGTTCTTTGTTATTTCATACTTAATGTTTTGTTTCTGTTAATTGTTTGTCTTTTTGTACCTATATGTAATTTTTTTATTTCAGATTTTTCATTATTCTTAATGTTTGCCCAGTATCTGCTGATATTTTTATGTTAATTTACTTTTGTAATAAATGTTTTTTAAAGTAATTGTATTGTACGTAGTTGTGATAATGACATGTGGTTGATTTGACCTTAAATAAAGAAGTTAAACATAAAAGCAAAACAAAAATTTGTATAATGACAATTTTTTATTAGGTTATTTTATTATTCCTATTTATGTTAATTCTCATAACACGCAGGTGGACTGTTAAATTAATTTCACTCGATCTGTTAGTTCCAGGGCTACAAAAAATAGTTTTGTTTCTTATAACTTGGTTAGCCAATTACATGACTGAAATATTTAAGAACAGAAACAGTAGAGGTGAAAAAACACTATAATGATTTCACGGTTGATCAGCTCTGTTGTCCCAAGCGTTTAGACCAATCAGAACTTTTGCCAGTTTTGTCAAATTGTACGAATGTTTCAGTCTGACAAACATTACGCGCGCATGCGTATAAGAGCCGCAGTAGTTCACTCGTGTCTTGCATCCCGTATTGAATACATCGATTTTAAAGCGCGTTAACACGCAATACTTTATAATATAATCAGCTGGTTGTATGTTTGTAGGTTACAATTGTTATTGAAAGACCAAAATAATGACTGACGAAATATTTAACAGAGCTACAAGAGCAAGTGTTGGCAACATTGCTGGCAAGTCATTGGCTAGCTATAAAGTGGTTGGGGGGGGGGGCAATAAGTTCATTCAGAGCTCATCAGCCTTAAAATATAGCATAGTCAGAGTTTTCTCATCTGAAATTAATGAATTTCATTATACGGCCAGACCCTGCGGTGAATGAAGTGAAGGTGTCATTTGCAGGATGGAAAGTAGATGCTTTCCAGAGGAGTTGGTATGCTGATAAGCATACTTTTCCACTCAGTGAGAAAGGCATTGATAAACCACCTCACTACTCGTTTTCCTCTCTCAAAGAGGTCTGTTCTAGAGGTTCAACCCAGTCTTTCGACTGATGATCTAAGCAACATTAGGAAATACATAATTTCGAATTTGATATGGTTTTCTTAAGATAATACTAATTAAATAATTTCAAAACTGTAATGTATCCTATAATATTCTGGCTTACTATGTAATATGAATATTTAAAAAAGTCATTGATAAATTTTACAAGGAACGTTTTGAAGAACACAGCTCTCAGCAGCGTTGCTTCCGGATGATCTTCCGGTTATTGAAGATGTGTTTAGGTCATCAGCCGAAAGGCTGGTTTGAATCTGTAGAGGTTTTACTAGGTAAAACGAGGAGTGAGGTGGTTTACCTATGCCTTCCTCACTGAGTGAAAAAGTACGCTTATCAGCATGCCGGGCCGTCTGAAAAGCACATTTTCCATCCTGCAAATGACACCTTCACTTCATTTACCACAGGGTCTGGCTGTATAATGAAATTCATTACTTTCAGAGGAGATATCTCTGATTAGTATCTTTTACACCTCTACCTCTTCTGTTCTTAAATGATTCAGTCATTTAATTGGCTGACCATGTGATAAGAAACAGAACTATTTATTTTAGCCCTGCAACGAACAGATTGAATGTAAATAATTTGACACTCCAACTGTCTGCTATGGGCGTATTGAAGATGTAAAAGGTTATTTCTGGGCTACAGACGATGTGTAATTTTTCCATAACGATGGAAAATGACACAAATTTTTGTATCTCGATAGAAAATGTAATGAAAAAGTGTTGAGTAGTTTTAACTAATGATCGATCATTTATTTTCTTAAGATTAAATTTAAGAATAAGAACATTCTTTAATAGGGAATAGAAATTTATTTATTTGTATTATTGTAATTTTGTTTCTTAAATTTTGAAACGATTACTTGAAATTTAATTTAAATTAATACCGGTAGGCTAACAAAAATCTAATATTCTGGCTCTGTTGAGTATTTGATCTTCTACACTATCATCAAGAAGATTGATAGCTAAATTATTAACATAAATATACGTAAAAAGTAAAAAGAAAAAGAAAAAAGTGTATATACGATAGAATGTTTACCTGTCTATATTTCATATATATTTTTTATAATTCTATAAAGGAAGGTGTTTTGAAACAAACGACTACTGTTGTACAAACAAAAACAATCATAAAATAAACAGTGATTCTATTCCCAAATCGAATTTTCCTTTCCGATGTTAGACTATTCTTTACTTTATATTTTTTTCTTTGAAGCTCTCTAAAACCAGAACTGATTCAATGTGAAAAAGCCTTTTTTGTAAGTTTTTAGTATGAATAGAATATTACTTGATCTTAAATGACAGATTGAAAATACTTTTTGTAGCAACTGTATCATATAGTTTATTTTATATTGTTATACATGTAGCTAGATTTTTTAAAATTTTCACGGAAATCAATGATGGTTTATAAAAGAGCAGACTAATTTACTGAGTGGAATTGACTTTGAATATGAAATAAATTTAAAATAAAAAATCCCTTTCATGCAACGACGCGTCTCATGGTTAATGGCAATTTTGTTAAGAAGGCTTGAACAACCATTAATGATTTCTGTAGCATCTACTCTTTAAGAGGAATCGAATGACACTATTTTTGTTTCCAAATTCCAACTTTGATTTCTTGACTTCTGGTCTAAGCCACCTTCAGTCGAAACCGGGAATTCAAACCCAATCCAAGCCTTTTAACTCAATGTGTAGATTGCTGTTGTTCAGGTCATCAGCCAAAAGGCTGATTTGAACCTGTAGAGGTTTTACTAAGTAGAACGAAGAGTAAGGTAATTAACTATGCCTTCCTCACTGAGTTGAAAAGTACGCTTATCAGCATGCCGGGCTGTCTGAAAAGCACATATTTTCACTCCGCAAATGACACTTTCACTTCATTAACTACAGGGTTTCATAATTTAAATTAGCCAGATTTGACAAATTTAAGTAAAAAACAAAACAGTAACAATTATGAATTTAATGATTAAATTGAATCACTTTAACAGGTAATAAAAACAATTAAATAATATATCACTAAAATGATGATTTCATGGCAAAAACAAATTTTATCTTGCTTCAGCTAAATACTGTAGCTAACAATTTCAAACCATAATATTTTAATATCCATTATACCTACATAAGTAATTGGTTACTACATGAGCTAAATTAGTTGTTGGTTTTCTTTTAGGTAATAATTTAAATTTTCAAAACTTTAAGCTTTAATTACCGCATTAATAGAGTCTATCAATTAGGCTACAATTTCTGAAATTAGGTACACTACAAACACGTAGGCTACAAGTTATCGTTTTGTCAATTAATGATCACCCAATTTAACTAACCTTTTGAATTCTACTTAACCCAAAAAAAGTAAAGCAACTTTTATATTATAAATTCAGTCAAATGTTAATTATTTTCGTTACTACAGTAACAGAAGTATCTCTGTAAAATAATAACTCAAGAAAAATTAATGAGATTTAAAAATTTGTTTTCAATAAGAATAATTTAGACCTTATAAATTTTTTAGTTGGACAAACATTTCAAAATATTTCTCAAACATTTCATTTAAATAAAATTGAGAAATATTTTGAAACTTTAATGTAAGCCTTCAATGTCAATTGTTAAGACAGCATATTTTATACTCTACTTACTGTTGTTGTTTAGTTCATCAGCCGAAAGGCTGGTTTGAACCTCTAGAGGCTTTACTAAGTAAAACGAGGAGTGAGGTGGTTTACCATGCCTTTTTCACTGAGTTGAAAAGTATGTTTATCAGCATGCCAGGCTTTCTGAAAAGCTTCTACTTCCCACCTTGCAATTAACACCTTCACTTCATTCACCAGAGTCTGGCTGTATAATGAAGTTCATTACTTTCAGGAGAGATAACTCTGACTAGTGTCTTATACACCTCTACCTCTTCTGTTCTTAAATGCTTCAGTCATATAATTGGCTGACCACGTGATAAGAAACAGAACTATTTGTTGTAGCCCTGGAACTATCAAATTGAGTGCAAATAATTTAACACTCCACCTGCCTATTATAGGCGACTCTACTTACTAATAGACTATTATAGAAAAGTAGCCTAAAGTTTGTTTATTAGTTTGTAAGCTATGTTTGCACGAGGTAATCTAAGAAACTACTCAACCGATTTTAAAAATTATTTCACAGTAGAAAGCTTAGAGCTTCCTGAACTATAGTATATAGGCCTATGGGTGTCCCACGGAATTTGAACCATAGGGAAATAGCATTGATTTTCATTAGTTTGTTAATATTTTCTTTCCACGAGTAAATGAAGACTTGTTATAGTCAGCTATCATAAGAAAATGTTGTATTTACAAAATATCAATTGTGATACATTTTAAGCTGTCTTTTAGCTTAAATACAGAAATACATAACTTTGCAATCGTTTTCTATTTAAGTTTATAGTAAGTTTTATCAATTTATCATATTGAATGTTTTTGTTGTAATAGTAACGTTTTGGTGTGTAGATGTGAAGATAGGTGGATAGAATCCACCTGCGTTATCAATTTTTTATTGTTAAAAAAATTTTGAAAATGTTTTAAAAACTTATTTTTAATTTTTTAATTTTGACAATTTGTTTTATCATCTAAAATTATTTACTTAAAAATTTGTTTTTTGTTTTTTGGAAGCAGTCAGTATTATTTAAAATACCTAATATATTTCCTTTAGCAACATTTAATTTTTGGAGACAGCTGATTGTTGCAATAATTTACAATAAGTTACTTTTTTTACTCCCTAATGTGTGTACGTTGCAATCTGTTCAATTCAGAACAATAAGCAACCCCATGACTCAATGAGATGAGGATGGCGTGTAGTCTATATGACGTGTAAATGAGGTGTAGTCTTGTACAGACTCAGGCCTACCATTCCTGAGAGAGTATGGTTAATTGTACCCGAACCGTCAAAGTACACCGGTAACCACTGCATTCAAATCATTAATTCAAATCCACACAGCATTCAAATCCGTATAAAATGAAACTAACTTTACTAGGATTTGAGCCAGGAACATTCGTCTTCGAAAATCAGCTGTTGAACAGCTAATTTTGGTGACGACTTTCCCTCTAGACCAACCCGGTGGGTTACAATACTTAAAAAACGATAATGATGAAAATGATAAAATTTTACAATACTTAAATAGAAAATGGAGCAAATTTATGTATTTCTGTATTTTAAGCTAAAATACAGATAAAAATATATCAAAATTGATATTTTTTAAAAGGTCTAAACGTTTTCTAATGATTCCTGATTATAAAACGTCTATTTATTCGTTGAAAGAATATATTAACAAAGTAATGAAAATCAATGCTATTTCCCTATGGTCAAATTTCGTGGGACACCCTGTTCAGTATAAAATTGCCACCAGCCATGAGACGCTTCGTCTCATAAAAGAGATTTTTAGCTTAATTTCATATAATAGGCTAAGGCAATGGGAATTAAGGTGTATAACAGTAGTCTATCTGAAATGTCAAATAAGGGTAGAGTATTTCGAAACAGTAGACGAAAGGAAAGAGTATTGTAACAAATCAGAGGGTTCGTTTGTCATCAGTTGGTGATTAAAGGAAAGAAGTGTGTAGTGGACAGCGGCGATACAGAAGAGATTGTATGTGTGAGTGTAACAAACAATATAATGTAGGGTTGTCGACGGGTGAATCTGTGTGGGAGAGTACAGAAGATTAATTGGGCCAGGCATTTGGAACTGTTAAGATCGATAAGCACGGTAACAAAAATAACAAATGTGTATAACGTACACTTCTATGATTGGTACCATCACACAAACCACATTACGGTAGAACACTTACTAAATATAAAAGAAAAAGGAAAAACCAGAAATAAGTTTTCTTTCAAAAGAGAAAAATAGGAAAATAAATGAAAAAGAAAGTAGCCTAAACGTAAGAACTAAAGAGAGGGTTCTCCTTCCCTTCCACCTTCATCAACACAAAACGAAAGAGGAAGGATTGCGGGAAACATGAAATAAGATCTATCTATCTTTTATATCGCAGCAGGGTGAGTTGAACTAAACTTATGAGACTACTGAACCCCTGCTGAGAATATTTCACGGCGAATAACCAATTATTTAACTCATGTTATTTATATAGCTTTATTGACCTGCATCAGAGTTGTTCTTCATCTACACTCTTCCATATTTTACCATAAGAATGCCTATTACTTATTTGTATTTTACCTTACTAAAATATAAATCAAAAAATCTGGTGTGAAACACTCACACGACTTTCTCTTGCCAAGGAAAATAATGAACAATATAACCTAAGTAATAAAACATTAGAAATAAACAAAAAACTAACCTCAAATAAACCTAACCTTATTTTAATCATGATTGGAAAACCCAAAATGTAAATCAACCTCAGATTGACTTAAATTTACGGAAAATCACTCTTTCACGCTTTTCTGTTGAGAAAAATTCTCTAAATAAAAGTATACACTTTGTCGTAAAATGCATACTAAAGCCGAAATCTTAAAAAAAAGATTTTTCACACGTTTTTGAGAAAAAACAGAAAATCGCTAATTACCGCTAAACCAAGCGTTATAAAAAACAATGTTTAAAATAAAATTTGTAGGACTTTAAATTGTCTGCAACTTTTATTGTATAAATTTTTGCGCTAAAATGCATATTAAAGCCGCAATCTTAAAAAAAACAATTTTTTGTACGTGAAAACAGTCTCTCCAAGAATTTCAGCAGACATGGCACCTACTCTATCTTGTAGAGCATGTAAAATTTAGTAAACCAGGCGATTTTTAAAAACATTGTAGGACCCATTTTTGAGAAAATCGCAAAAAAGTGAAAAATTACACGAATAAACTACTACTTCCGTTTGACCGATTTTAATGAAAATGTTCGTTTTGGGTCGGGTAGTATTGCGTAACTTAAGTTTCAAGTTTCAAGTTCGTACAATGTTCCGTTCTTGAGATATTCTGTTCACACACACCCAGACCAATCGCTAAAAACATGTTTTTTTCGGTTCAGGGGGTCTGAAAACGTCTTGTAGATCCGGAGAAAACTCGATTTTGAAAAATCGACATGAAAACAATAGGCCTACTTTCCTTCCAATATACCTATTCATATAGGCAAGAGAAAGTAATAATTCCATCATGTTTTATAAAGATAAATTTTTAAAATTCCTGATTCCTGTTCTGTTAGTTAACATTTAGTAAAGTTTGCCCGTAACAGGCGTGTGAAGTGTTAAATTATTTGCACTCGATCTGCTAGTTTCAGGGCTTCAAAAAATTAGTTCGGTTTCTTTTCACATGTTCATCCAATTAAATGGTTGAAGCATTTGATAACAGAGAGGTAAAGGTATAAAAGACATTATAATAATAATACCAAATTAGGCTACTGTTGTCGCCGGGGTGGTTGTAGCCACTCAATCTATACAAATACTATTTTCAATTTACTTTCTCGGTTTCCATAATTTATATTAATTGACTTTTCCAATAATAACATAAATTAATTTCGATTGTAAAACTGTTTATTGTCATAAAAAATTATTTCGATATTGCAACCGGTTACAGAGATAAGTTGTTTTAAACGTCCGATTTTGGCAAACTATCAGGTGAAACGACCTGAAATTTGTCAAGGATAAAGACGAAAGACCATATTTTAATATATTTAAACTACATATTTTAGAAAATTTTATTATTGTAGTTACCTAAGCTGGAAAATTAGTTACCCAAAAATTGTGTTTTTTTTTTGTCTTCATAAACATCGCGTTGGTGTAATTTAAAAACCAATTTAATAGCCTAAATAATAACAAAACAAGCTTTAATTTTGCCGACCTCCATAGCGTAGTGGTTAGCACATTGGCCTGCCACGGAATGGTCCCAGGTTCTATTCCCGGCCGAGGTCTGGAAATTTTCACGTGTCAAATCCCTCTGTTAATGTTACATAATCCACCATAGTCACTAATGACCAAGCTGTTGATGCGACTTTAAACAAATAAATTTAAAAAAAAGTTTTAAGTTGATACCTGGCACAAGTTCCTACGATCACTTATTAAAAAACTATGGCTGTCTAAACTCAGGTATTAGCCAGACTATACTCAGAGTTATTTCCTCTGAGAGTAATGAATTTCATTATACAAACAGACCCTTTAGTAAATGAAGTGAAGGTGTCATTTGCAGGGTGGAAATTAAATGCTTTTCAGAGGGCCTGGCATGCTGATAAGCATACTTTTACTCAGTTAGGAAGGTAATTGTAGACCACCACACTTCTCGTTTTGCTTAGTAAAGCTTAGTCTAGAGGTTCAAACCAGCCTTTCGGCTGTTGACAAAACAACAACAAACAACATTTAAAGTCGCATCAACAGCTCCGTTATTAATGACTACGTTGGCTAATGAAACAATGGGTTTTTAACTAGTGAAAATTTCCAGACGCTAGCCGGGAATCGAACCCGGGACCACTGGTAGGCTAGCGCACTACCACTAAGCTACGGAAGCGGCCAGTTTCTTTGATTTGAATGAAATATTTTGACGGAATTGAAATTTGCTATCCGATAACTGGTCAAAGTTGTAAAGTTTCATAAAATATTTCAATTCAAGAAAAATTTGAATGGAAGACAAAAATATTTTATTTTGATTGGTTGACGATCCCCCTACATTAAAGGCCTTTAATTGTGTGTAGGTAACGATGGGTGAGATGATACAAAAATGAAAAAATATAAACCAAACCTGACCGCGAATCGAACCCTGGACTCCTGTCATAAAACCTAGCTGCACTGACCACTACACCAATTAAACTGTCTTCATTAACATAAATAGAAGTGAAGTTTCTTTACTCTTTTAAATTCCTAGAGTCAGAAAAATTATAATGAAGTTCCATATTGTCAAACGTAACTTAGGCTAAATAAAATAATCAGAAGTGTTTCTCCAGATAGTAGGCTTATTACAAAATGAACTAATTTGATTCCTTTTGAATGTTATACCGACCATAGGATTCCCGAAAAGGCCGATTTTAGTTGACAGGCAATAAGGGTATCCAATTCACAGGTATGTGTGAATGATGATGAATTCAAATC
Source organism: Catonia carolina (assembly GCA_035578175.1). Taxonomy (NCBI): domain Eukaryota; kingdom Metazoa; phylum Arthropoda; class Insecta; order Hemiptera; family Achilidae; genus Catonia; species Catonia carolina. The sequence goes on along the minus strand of JAQMRL010000028.1, from coordinate 2,541,890 downwards.
AAATTTGAAATTAGTTCTAGGCTTTTCAAGAATAATATCAAAAAAAATTGTTTGTAAGAAATCCGAAGGCAAACAAAGAAAATCGGCATAAATTGAAATATTTACTGTTTTAATAACGTATCATAAAAGCCTAGAGGTGTATTAATAGGTTTAAGATAGCCTATAAGTAATGATAAGGAAATACGAATAAAAAATATCTCACGAGACATTCTGATTTTCAAGCCTTCAATGCAGTACCAGTGCTGCGCTCTGTTAGCAACTCACGGAACTGTTTCAAGAAACGGCTACGGCGCCTCTTCCGAACATACACACATTAAGGGTTAAATCCGTAAATTTAAACCAGTGTGTTCTGTAATCAATTTTTATTCTGTGTCAATATTGAAATTAACTTTCATAGTTTCATATTTATACACTAAATTAAGTAAATTTATCTAAATAGCGTAATTTATGCTCAAATGGAACTCCCTGTTTGATTCACATCCGCAATTTGAAATATTTCTACACTTTTCCTTACTAGTGAAAAGTTTTATTAAATAAATTAGATATAATACCTATATGAATTAGACTCCTTAATTTAAAAAAAACTTGAATCAAGTTTTTGTTAAAAGGTTTTTTAACAAAACATGCATTTTATTCACATCAGGAGTTCTTAAATTATCTTACATAAAATGATATTAATGTAATCTGTGCAAAATTAAGACTTAACATTGAATAATTTAAATGACAAACCTGAAATTTCAATGAACAATTTAAGTAGTAATTAAATGTAGCCTACAAGTTTTTTTAGTGGACACTCGTACATTAGATAGAAAACAAAAATAAAATTGTAATGTTGAATTGTTTTTTTTTTCATCTTTTTACCTTTTTCGTGCCCCTCCAGGAAAATATGTTACTAAAGTTTATCCTTTAGTTCATCCGTTCCCTGAAAATTTTAAAAAACCGAATTTTAACATTTTAGCGAGTGCTGGTTTCAAGGTTTTTCTTTTTCGCCTCGAGAAACCTTTTCAGTCCAAATTTTCACTTTGAAACATGTTCGTCTAACAGCCATTTTCATGAGGAATTTTTTTAAATCTTCATTATTGGTCCCGTGGAAGGTTATTTTTTATTCAAAAATTTTGAAAATTTCAAGTTTTCAAAACACAAAAAATCTTTTAAATGCATGTTGTTCAGTATTCTAAATTACATAAAATAATAAATGGTAACCCTAGATTCTCGGTTGCACTAACCGACACTTACTTCCACTTCAAGGTTAGGGGGAAGAATTTTTATCTTCAAAAAAGGTGCGTTGTCGCTAAAAGGTGTATGAAAGTTTTTTCGTGCTCCCCCCCCCCCCAGAGACGTTCAAGAATATTTAACTAAAGGTGCCCTTAGTCCACCCGTTTGCTGAGAAAAATTTTAAAAAAATTTGACTTTTTTTGGCTCTTGCTAGTTTTGTTTTTATTTTTATTTCTAAAGAATACTTTTCAGTACAAATTTTCACTTTCGAAGATGTTCGTTCCACAACCGTTATTATTGGGTATTTATTGTCAATATTTGGTACCGGTCCCCGGGGGGATGTTTCTTCATTCCAAAAATTTTGAATACTTTAAGGTTTCAGAATATTACAAAAAAAAATATTTTTTTTTTATAAGTTGCTACATTACAATGTTTACATGACATAGAACAGTCATATCAGTAATTTTAATAAATGTTAATTAGCATGATTACAATTTCATCTGTCAATGAAATTTAAATTAGTAAGTTAATAATTAATATTTGAGAAACACATTGATGATTTTAAAGGAAAGAAAGAATATCAGTTAGAAAAAAAGTATAATAATTGTAGCAATGTTCATTAAAACCTAGGTATAACTTTAATCGAAAACCATACGTCTTTTCAGTCTTGAAAACCCGGTATCAACGTTGTTTAGCAGATTCAGAGCCAGGAATTTTGAATGATGGTTGAGCCTTTCTTCATATTTACGGCTGAATTTTGAATTTAAAAAAATATATTAAACGTAAAGTTGTTTGACGTTGAAAATTAAGTAAAAATGTAGTTTGGTGTACAATAACTTGAACCGGCAATCATCGGAGCGCGCAGCGCTACGAATTCTGCTCGTTGTCTACAAACAACATTGACCACTTAAAAATGTTCTAATGCACTTAACATCTCTGGGTGCTGAACTTCACCTTATAGCAAAATGCTTACGCACTTCACTTCTATGGTTCTCATCCACTTAAAAATTCTGATGATCCACCTAACCCCACTGATGCTGACACGTAAGAGGCGCTTCGCGCCGCTGACATTTATTTACAGCAATTTAAAGGCTAACAGAACTTATCCATATAAGCCTTATTGTCAAAACTTTACATGTTTACAAAACAATATTGCTTACAATTTTTTTTTTATTGTTTATTTAAGGTCGCATCGACTACGAGGTCATTATCGACCACGTTACATTATAGATACATGATACATTATATAAATACATAATGAAAAATTAGTTAAGTTCAATTAAAATTTAGATAACAGAGAAATAAAAACTAAAAACTAGAATGACACAATGAAAAATAACAAATGTGATTTTACAATTATATCAAATCTGAAATTTTGTTAAATTTTAAAAAATGTATTGTGTTATGAACCTCTACTTTGTCTACTAAATTAAGTGCTAAAATGTTGTTAATTTTGTATACTGTTCGTGTGAATTGTGTAGTTTGGCAGTCTGTGATGATGTGTTTGATTGTAGCCTAAGTGGCGTGTTGCAATGTGTACAAATTTGTGGTTCTTCTTTCTTCAGTAAGTGTTTGTGCGTAAGCGTAGAGTGTCCAATACGTAGTCGTGTAAGCAGAACTTGATGCCTTCGAAGCTCCAAGTGAGGCTGAGAGTTTTCAAAAATGTGTTTTCTGATGTGAAGAATTTTCGTTGGAGGATGACGAGACCAGATTTAGTTCCAGTGTCGTTTGATTTGGTTGTGCAAAATTATTTTATTTACAATTATTTTATTTACATAATGTAGGCCTACATGCTAATAAACTTTTTGTCTTCATAAAAATAATAGGTAACTTATAATGTTTCAATAAAATTACTTACTATAATAACAATTAATAGAAATAAAAACCAAAAATTCCCACTAAAAAATATTTTAGCTAAACTTGATCAAAAATAATATTATTTAGGCTATTAGATCTATTAAATAAGAAAAAGGAAAAGGAAAAAAGAAACAGTAGAAGAAAAGAAAGAGGAAATAAGATGTGAGCTGCTCTGTGAATTAATGACATTTATTGGTTGGTAAGCGCTTGATAACATTTTGATGAGAATCGTTCGTAATTATCATAAAAATGGCAACTTAAGTTTATTTAAATTCGCATGAACATCTTGTTCACTAGCGATTACAGTGGATTTTAATCCACAGTATGTAGCTATGCCTATAAGGTGGTCAATAAGATTCCTACTTTAGTTTATTTAGAATCTTCTCAGGACATTAAAAATTAAAATATATTTGGAATTCATTACAGTTACGGCTCGTAATGATGTGCTCTATGAATTGGGACTTTGTATAGCCTAAATCAGCAGGAAATCGAACTCGGTAACTTCCGCTTTGCTGTCAAGCACTATATCACTGCACCACCGAGTTAGACTATAAAAATATTTCTTTTTTAGTTCTGTTTAGTCTTGTTATTAGGATATTGTTTAGGCCAACTATTGTGTTATCAAAACGTGATGGCAGTAGATGCGTATCTATACTAGTCAATCAGGATATTTGGTTGTTCTCACGGAAACCTAGATTAAAATAAATCTGTTAAATTGGTTACTGGTCCTGATTGAATCCCATCGTTTACCTATAAGGGCTTATGTGAACTTTTTCTAGTCCTGGCCAGGCAGTTTTATAACTTACCATCTGGTGTACTTCCAAGTCTATGGTAGAGGCACTGATGACATCTAGGGCCTATTCGGAAGAGAAATCTTAAACGTCAGGTTACGAACTTCCGTACTGAATTCTACTACCGAAATTATGAATTATGTAATATACACTTACGGTTTTAATCAGACTTAGTCAGTTTTATCCCTGAGCAGGGCGGGGTTTTGGAGGACAGATCGACTGTTTTCAATATTATTTCGTTTCTCTCCCATGGTGGAGATATTAAGCTAGATGCCAGGTTAACGTATTACAATTTGATCATCCAAAGAACTTTGATAAAATCCTGCATGGTATTTGGAGCAAAATTTGAAGCATTCTGTATTACCCAAAGGTCTTCAAGGGAGCCATGCTTCTTAGACATTACCGTACATTTAAAATTTTATTGGGGTGGCAGGGAATACGGGGGTAGGGATATGGAATACCCCCCCCCACAGGTCAGCGAGGGATCCGGGGTTCTCCTTTGGAAATATTTTAAAATTTAACATTAAAATAGTAGATTTTAGAGCATTTTTAGAGACAGTTAGGCCTACATATACAAAGACAATGCTAACAACCATTTTTTTACCGGAGTTTCATTGCCTAATGAAACTCGGAAACAATTTACAGGTAACAGTAAATAAATATACTTTATCTTTATAAATATTTTTCTCCTTTCTCATGTCACATTGGGTTGGCAACTGCCACCTCATGCCACCCCCAATTTACGCATGTGTACTTACTTCAGAGAGCGCATTTATAAAGTAAGTTTGGAAATTATCTATCTGATGCATTTGTAGCTTTGTCTGGGATTCACAGGGATCTCTTAGCCCTTTTCTCTTCATTATCTTTATCAGTGACATTGCTGATCTTATAAATATAATGACAGAATGATCAGTGATGATCAGTGATGATAGAAGATGTCTCCCGGAATTCTTCTACAGGTTTCTACATGTTGTGAACTTTCATAATGCAGGTATTGATATTCGAATACCTTTTTACCAGCTCAGAGCTTTTCATATGTTTAACTGTGACGCTTAAAGTCTATTCCTCGTTAGTCGTTGTATGTAGGCTATTCGTTGCAAATAGTTTTTTAAATCTTTTGATTTTTTTCAAAAATGACTGTATCTAGGAAGAATATTAAATTTTATTTTCACAGAAGTTCCTATTTGTTACAATTAAGTAACAAGATATCAAAACTCTGAGCATAACAAACTTTATTCAATTTAACAGCACAACATTTAGAGCAAGACTCGTCCACAATTGTTTAGTGCACGCCTATTTATAAAAGGTTAAAACCCGCGACCTCCCGCTTTGTTGACTACCGCGTTAACCACTATACTACAAAGGTGGGCCCATACAAAATCTTTCTGATAAAACATTTTTGGTAAAAGTGCAAAGAAGACCCTATACACGAAATTTAGAAAATACTGTAACTTTAACCAATTAAAAGCATAGACTTAATATGCTTATCTTTAAGAAATTTATTTTAGCTTAAACTCATAACTATGTCGTCAAATAGGCACAAATATTACTTGTGTAAAGATTTGTGTTCATTAGATCAACAAAGTTTTCCTCATAAATTGACTAATACAATTTTAATAAGAAAATACTATTACGTAGTGAAGTTCTATTTTCTAAAAATAATTTTCAATTTAGTTAGAAATGCTACAATAAAATCTACCACCGATAAAATTTCCATAAACCTAGTCTACAGATGAAAGTTTTCCAGAAAATTTGGTAAGATTTACCGACAGATAAATAACTTTACAACTTTGTTTTTGAAATTTTAATGAATACTGAAGTCATTTAAAACTTTAAAAAGTTTGACAATTAAACTAAGTAAGTTAAATGAAGAAGAGGTAGAGAGTTAAATAGAGAAGAAGAAGGAGAAGAGGTAGAGGTGTAAAAGACACTAATCAGAGTTATCTCCTCTAGGAGTAATGAATTTCATTATAGGCTACAGCCAGACCCTGTGGTGAATGAAGTGAAGATGTCATTTGCAGAACGGAAAATATGTGCTTTTTAGAGGGCCCGGCATGCTGCTAAGCGTACATTTCCATTCACTAATCACTCCACAAAATTGTTTGAACAAAAACCTACTCATGCAGGGAGAAAATTCATGAATAAATTACGCCAATTTTTAAAATGTTATGATAATTTGCATTCCTTTAAAAAAATTTGAAAAATTACTCGATCGGTGAAACTTTTTATGGCGTACAAGAATTTCGTTCTTGATACTAGTGATACATTGTGTGATTCTTATAGCTATGTATTTAAGGTATTATAACTGACATGTCCTATACTCCTCCTGGAGTATCCTGGGCGCAAAAAAAAACTTTTAGAAAATACAGTTAAAAATACGTGTTAAATATTTTTTTGCAAAACCCTTACACTTTGACAGTTTGAAAAATTGTCGCCAAAATCGGACCTCTTGTAAAATTAATCTAACCCAAATAAGAAAAAGATATTAGCCCTAAATCAGAGAAAACATATTTTTTTCAAAGTACAAGTGTATAAATTGCAGACTGTTATTATAACAGGGGTTGGGAAACTCCCGAGAAAAATCCATTTCAAAAAAAATTGATAAAATTCCAGAAAGAAGTTTTAGAGAACGCTGTTTTCATCTTCGGTGTTGGATTCTTTCACATTTTCTCAAAATTCAGACGATTTTTCAGAAGCCCTTTCCTTTTGTTAAAGGGAACCATATCCCCAAATAATAAATTCATAAAATAAATAATAAAATTGATTTATTAATATTGCTATTTATATGTGTTTATTGTATTTAAGCAAAATGGAGCTACCTGTTGCTCCTATAAATTATAAATAAATAAATAATCCAGTAGTTTAAAAAGTATGAGGTTTGAATTCGCGCGCATAAAGTTTAAAAGAAACATGATGTTTCCTAACGCGATCTAACAGATAAAGTTGAAACTATGTAGTTACACGCTCTGACGGCAACAGTTTGCATTCCCCTAACGATACAGTGGTTGAGAGCATGCGCCAACAAACTCCGCCCAATAGGGTCGGCCTGAACGTGGCGTAATGGCCGCCCCAGGGAGAGGAAACTAACAATGAAACAAAGACAGGAATTGAATCGTGACATGTCGTTCCCATAGGACTGGGGGAAATATTGACAATCTTCCTTCTGTGTACTCCCCTATTTTTGCATGACAAAGCCGGCTGTAGCTTCTCTCGCACAGACTCTGCGCTGTACACCGTTAACGCTCTCGATTCTTATTCTTCGTGTTCTGAACACCACAAGCTTGTATCTCCGTTTCCCCTTATCATTTCAATATAAAACCCCCGATACGATACCATCTCCTGCTACCAGTATTCCGTTATAGCTATAATATAAACCCCCCTTCGATCAGTTATTAGATATGACTAGGCTGTGACATTTTGAAAGGTTTTTCGTACGATCAAATTTTTTGAAATAAAATCCAATCCTGTAAAAAGCCTACCTATATTTAAATACTGTAAGTATTAATTTGTCCATACTTAACGTAGGCAAAACAAAATTAAATATTATTTCATAATCTTATTTTAACAACAAAAAGTTTATACCATAATGTCACTGCATTTTCATTGTACATTAATTCCAAACGAGAGGTTTGACCTCTCTGCAGGAGAATGCACTAGATCTGCTAGATTCAGGGCTACAAAAAATAGTTCTATTTGTTTTCACATGGTCAGCCAATCATATGACTGAAGCATTTAAGAACAAACGAGGTAGAGGTGTACAAGACACTAGTCAGAGTTATCTCCTCTGAAAGTAATGAACTTTATTATACAGCCAGACTCTGTGAAAGTGTCATTTGCAGGGTGTCATTTGCAAGTGTCATTTGATGAAGTGAAAGTGTCATTTGCAGGGTGGAAAGTAGATGCTTTTCAGGGGACCAGGCATGCAGATAAGCATAGTTTTCCACTTATTGAAGAAAGCAATTTGTAAACTTTCTCGTTTTACTTAGGAAAGCCTCTAAAGGTTCAAACCAGCCTTTCGGCTGATGACCTAAACAACAAAATCAGGCATGTGAAGTGTTACATTTTTTATACTACTCGATCTGCTCGGTCAGGGCTACAAAAAATAGTTCTGTTTCTTATCACTTGGTCAGCCTTTATATGACTGAAGCATTTAAGAACAGAAGAGGTAAATGTGTAAAAGACACTACTCAGAGTTATCTCCTCTGAGAGTAATGTATTTTATTATACAGCTAGACCCTGTGGTGAATGAATTGAAGGTGTCATTTGCAGGGTGGAAAGTAGGTGCTTTTCGGAGAGACTGACATGCTGATGAGTATAACTTTCCGCTCATTGAGGAAGGCAATTGTAAACCACCTCACTCCTCGTTTTACCTAGTAAAGCCTCTAGAGGTAAAATCAGCTTATCGGCTGACCTAAACAACACAAATTGAGACGCTATCACTCAAGTCCAACAACTTTATACTCACTTTTTGTTTAAACTCTATCACACAAGTCCAAGATTGTAAATAATTTCAAAAAGATACAGTAAATGTTCATTATTGTATAATATTAGCTACTCGTATATTTTATTTTCTTGAAATTTCTGTATTTTATTTTATGCACAGTAGCTACTAATAAATATTCGTAAGAATTACTGTAGCTATAATCATTTTTAAACACTAAAAGTTTGACTCCGTTAAATCTGGAATTTCGCGTATCCAAAAACGGATTCGCCTCCTATATTGTACGTACTACAAACACTCGCTCTCCAAAATACTTAATTCAAGATTTTAATAAGATTAACAAAACATAATGCTCCCACTGACCTTGATATTCGAGTTTCAACGATCATCGACATTGTAAGATTAAAAATTATTTTTAAATGTTTTAATTTTTCATATTTAATAGGACCTACATTCATTGTCAGTGTTATTCTACATTTAAATAATAGGCCTATGTAGGAAGTTATTTTATTATCACATGTAAGCTAGTTATGCCTGTTACTAAAATAATTTATGCCTATTCATTTCAAATTTGTTTCTGGTTGTAGGCCTTTTGATTAACAAGCAGTATCTAGGCTTCCATTTTCTTATTATCATTTAAAATAATCACTTTCCTGAATGATTACCACATTATTCTATGCAAATTATCTATATTGTTACTGTTTTAATAGACCTTAGCTGTTGGCCATAAACATCAAGAGTCATTTTTAATTAACTAATAACTAACTATCTATAGTATATAACGCACAGACAGTTTTAAATAACATTCTGCATTTAATAAATGTATTGAACCATTTATAGACACAAAATTGCGATTCCGTCTGATTACTTTTGAAAAAACTATATTAAGTTGCTATTATAAAGGTCTATTGTAATAACGTATTCTCGTTTAATTAACTAGACTGGTAGCTGTCTACGATGTTAAATTTTACATGTCACTTAATACGCTGTTAAAATATTGATTATTTTGGCTCTTAGGCAGTAGAACCCAACTTTCTTTGGAAAATAAAGTTCTGTTATACAGGGCGTTTTATAATGTTCTCGGGGTTAAGAAAATTCTGTACGAAAAACTATTTCACTTACTTAAATTAAAGTTGTACTGGCCGATACAGGGACTCAAACAGTTATTTTTAAACATCTATAAATATTTAATATGTACTTCTTTGGTGACACAGCACACATCAACACGAAAGTGTTTGGCTCTTGCCAAACACGTTCTAACATGTCCCTTTTGATAGAGTTGATTGCATTGATTATGCAATCCTTCAGCTCAGCGATATCGTTCGGCATTGGTGGGATAAACACCTTCTCTTTCACATAACCGCAGAGAAAGAAGTCACATGGCGTGAGGTTTGGTGATCTTGGTGGCCACAGCATAATGCTGTGTTTTTAACCAATTTCCTTCAGTAGGCTATATTACTATTTTTAAATATTTATTCGGATTCATAACTTTCTTAACTCCGTGGTTCCGTATCGTCTGGTGGGATACGCAGACGATCTAGCGCTGGTAGGTACGTCTAGGACAGAGGAAGAACTTATAGTTAAAGTTAACTCTGCAATGGAGGGTATAAGTCAGTGGCTTCGTAGGAGGAAGTTACAGCTAGCCCCTGAAAAGACAGAAGCGGTGATAATGGCCGGAAGACGGAAGCTTAGCCCTATTAAGTTCAAGGTAGGTAATGTCGAGGTTGTGCCTGGAAAGAGATTGAAGTACCTCGGAGTGTGGTTGGACTCTGGAAGAAACTTTGGGTTACATACAAGTGAGGCGTTGGCTAAAACTGAAAGAATCTCCAGCACCTTAAATAGATTGATACCTAATATTGGGGGTCCAAGGCAAGCAAAGAGATTGATGTTGGCAGCCGTGGCCACATCAGTGGTATTGTATGGTGTACCTGTGTGGAGCAGAGCCCTAAGATTTAAAAGTTAAAGCGGTAGGTTTCTAAGGACGCAGCGAAAATTGGCTCTGAAAATATGTAGTATTTATAGGACTGTATCTACGGAGGCAGCCTTGGTAATTTCGGGAATGCCTCCATGGGATCTAGTGGCGTGCGGGAGGGAAGAGCAGCGTGCTGGTACTGATAAAGAGGAATGTTGAAGAGAATTTTAAAGAGAAACGTCGCCTCGGATAAAAATATTCCGTGGTTCCATCTCTGATTCTAATTTTAATATTTTAACCTCTGGTAAAATTATTTGGATTTATATTTTTTCTTTTAAAATTTTAATTTATAGTCTATTGTTTGATTTCGATTTGAAATACCTTGAAATTACTTGGGAAATTATTTTTAGAATTAGACTAATAATTTTGATAATTATTTTATAGACTACATATAATTTTATTTTAATTTTCAACAATGTAACTCGTAGCCTATTTATTTGGTCTTCCATCAACGATCTTATGAACCATAGACTGCTATTCTACAACATTAACGACCCTCGTACAAAGATGATTCTGTGTTTTGTTATGATGAGATGATAGTTTTGAGTAATTTTGACTGGAACCTTTGCAGGATTTCAGTGTTTGAATGGGACAGTTGCCTCTTAAATGGATCTCGTGAGTCAAAATTTGTTGGAGAATTGATTTACAAGAATAATGATATGCTCAGAGAGTCAAACAAACACGTCGATGGTTTCACTTGAACATTAAAATAAAATAATATTTGGATCAGTAATTTCAGAAAGCCCGTAAGTCAAAACTTTACAATTTTTCTTTAGTGCATTTTAGAGCTAACTGAATACAAACACAACATCCCTACAAAAACCACATAAGCCTGGCTTTCCTTAAGTAATAGGCTATAACACTAAGAAAAGAGTTATACTTAAGGATATAAAGTGTTTCCTTCTAATTAGTTAAAGAAATTGGATGTTCTTTTGAAGCTTAAGCTTTACTTTCTAGTGAAAGAGGCCATACAAAGATTCTATACAAAAATCTTTTTAAGGTGTAGCCTATGACTACTGTTTATGACAACAATGAAGAACGTGAATAGCCCTGAAAATCAACATTTTTCTTTCTTAAAGTTAAACCTTTCTAACCCAGTGTGACATACAAGTCATATTGGAGTGAAATAACAGACCTGAAAATTTTAGATGTTAGAGACAACTTTGGATTAAAGAATGCTGGGTGTGAAGTGTAATAATTTTCTGTACCCTAGCCAGGATTCGAACCTGAGACCTCTGCTTTCCATTGTAGTATGCTGACCATTGCGCCACGGAGGCAACCATTAATTTCTTTTTAAAGTTAATTTTAGTTTTAGAAGTTTGTGTTCATTTAGGCCTACTAAAATAAAGTAACATTTCTTTGAATATGTTGTGTGTATGTACAAGTATATTTTTTAAACTGTTCCTTGATAGTGATTTTATCCATTTTACCAATATTTTTTAATCGTTACATTTTTGAAGTCTTAAATAATATTAAAATCATACTTAGTTCTTTTTGCTACAAATCTAAGTAAGGGAATATTATATTTTGTTTAGGAAGCGTGAACATGATTTGACTTATTCTGATTGTTGGGAACTTTCATACCATCAAGTCCTAATGGGACGTACGTGTCACACTTTTTTGTCAGGCCATCAAAAGGGTTAAAGGTCTAAAAATGATTTTATTACACTTAAATATCATTAAAATGTATGAAACAACGCACACATATTTTTTTCTGTTTAGCTTAAAAATTTAGAATTGAAAGGGTTAAGAATTTCAATTTTTAATATTGCAGAAAACTATTTTAAATCATAAATTAAACTACTGAAATAAATAAATGAATACTATTGTACAGCACAATTTTCTTCTGGTCTAACAATGTGTTTTATAGAAAACAACCTAAGTTAACATTTTACTCCAAGTTATTTCAGAAACACCTTAACTCTAATTTTTTTCAAACAATTGGCTTGTCTTTAAAAAGAAAAAAATCATATTTTATACTAAAGAGAACAGCCCTCTGTACAATTTATATTTTTTAAATTTTTTTTTAAATGAAACATAATAAATTACAAGTTTTCCAAAAGTTCGTTTTTTGACTTAGCCTATGAACTTTCTGAAATAGCCGATTCATTTACAAAAAAATAACTACAATTAACAGACATTTTAAAGAAAGTAAATTGATTACTAGACATAAGTTTTACTACCAATTGTAAATTAAGTATAAATCTATTACATAATTTTTTATATTTATAAGGTTTTTGAACTTGGTAAAAATAAAATATCTACAATTCGACACACAATTATAAGTAATCGCACAGACGTTATTACAACAACCTGCCATGTAAAATACGTGATATGCATATTATCTCAACCTTAGTAAAAACAGACAACCGAGTAATTACCACCCATAAAAAAATCCACTGTACACCAAAAAAAGGCTGTTTCTATTTAGTTATTTGTCACTGTAAAATTTCTACTGTTCGCTATTTTGGACTTCATTTCGATCAACGCCTAACCTGGAAACACCACATTAAGACAAAATGACTTCAACTAAACTTACATTTAAAACAACTATACAGATATGTTCACTCTAAATCTTCCATACGTCTCAAACAGAAATTATTACTCTACAATTCCCTCTTAAAACCTATCTGGATTTACGGTATTCAAATTTTTGTTTGCGCAAAATAGAGTAGGCTTAATTTAAAAACTATTCAAGCATTTCAGTCTAAATTTCTCCGTATAATTACCGGTTCACCATACTATGTCTCGAATTACACACTACACACCGATTTAAAAACACCATTCATTTGACAAATCATCAAAATAGTTATTTTAAATTCTATTCGAAATTGCAAATTCATAAAAACCCCCGTATCAGTGACATGCCAAATCTACCAGGCTTCATTAGAAGATTAAAAAGAAGATGGAGCAGAGATCTTTAATTCTTTCCGCATGTTTATGTCAAAAAGATACAATAATATGAAATGTTAGATGTAATTTTTGTTTTTGTTAATAGCCTATGCTTTACCATTGGTAATAACTTTTCTTTAACAATATGAACCTTTTATTGTTTTTTGTTCTTACTTTAGTATATTTTCGTTCATTGTGATTCCAAATTTAGCAGTACTGAATGTTGTATTTTTTATTCGTGCCTTTTTTTTTGTTAATTGTAATGTAAGTTTAATATCGATGTTCTTCATAAATGCGGTTAAAGATTCAAAATAAAAGATAAAAAAATATATCACTCTCTTCTGTTTAGAGAATAAATAGACTAAATGGATGAAATTCGTGTAATAATGATATTTAAGAAAACTTTCACTTAATAATGACGAAATTTGCCGTTATAGGCTAAATACATTATGTTACTTAAGCTGACATTTACTAAAAATGTCATTTGTTTCAAAGGCAGAAAACGTGAAGGTATTACCTAATAGTAAAAGTGTAAAGTAATAATTAACATCCACTTTCATTTTTTAATTAGGACAGACACACTTTAGGCCTATATCCTTAGGGATAAGCCCCTTAGTGTTATATATTACTTAAGGGAAGCCAGACGACTTATATGATTTTTGTAGGGATGGTGTGTTTATATTCAGTTAGATCTAAAATGCATTAAAGAAAAAATGTAAAATTTTGACTTATGGGCTTTCTGAAATGACTGATTCAAATCTAAGACTTCACCTTCAAAACCAACAATTTTATTTTCAACTGGAAAAAGGCCTTAGGAAAGCCTTATATAGCATAATATTAGTAAAGGAAAACGGGACTTCTGTGATTTCTGTACGGAATGGTGTGTTTACAATTAATTAATCGAAAAATGTATTAAACCAAAAAAAGGTAAAATTTTGACTTATGGGCTTTTTTAAAATGACTTATTTAAAATAAAATAATATTTAAAATAAAAGAAGTTAATTTGAAACGTAGTAATTTTAATTGACCTAAAATTTATTAGTTAAAACCTTATTCATTATGATTCAAATAGGATACAATAGTTATATTAGCCGTAATTATTAAAGGCTAGTACATACATTCATTGCTATGAATATATTTTTATTGTCACATTAGGTTTATCATGGTGGGAACGTAATGGGAAGAAACAATTTGTGTGACTGATGACAATTTCCTGTTTGCCAAATAAAACTCCTATCAGATTCGCTAACGACTTCATCATTGTTGTAGCCTATATTTATAACTAACTGAAAGCTAATAGGTCTGCAAATGCAATGTTACAGCCATCATTGTGCCCTTGGTGACATTGTGTAGAAACTCAAACGGATGGGAAATGAAATGTCATCGATGTGACCTTTATGCCAACAGTTTTATTACAAGGCCTAAAGGGACTAAGTATAACCAAGCTCAGTAATTTGTCTGTCGGTTATTTAGTATCATTATTATAGTTATTGTTGACTGATAGAAAAATTTCTCCAATTATATTAAGTACTTACTATTCCTTTCAACTTCATTTCATACTCTAGATGAGATGACATTTTCATAAAGAAAATTCCTTCATGCCAATAACATAGGCCTAATAATTATAGATACAAAGATTAATTTCAAATAAAAATGACAAACCATCAAAAAATATTGTGACATATCTAAAACGAAAGTGTTGGTTCCAGAATTCTCTAGCAGGACTGAGTGTTTAAAAATATTAATGTTTTTCTTTCTTTAATTTTTATTACGGTACTGTGCATTGAGCTGCACAATTTCCGTATATATGATACTTGAATGGCGGTGGGGATTCACTTTAAGGAGAAGAGGTACCCAGTGGTACATTCTCCGTTTATAATTACGGGTATTATCCGTTATTCAGACCAAGAGGTCTCTACTCCATTTTCGCTTGAAACGTCTGGCAGGTAGAAAGTTTCTTGTAGCTAGATTACGGGCTAATTGGTTTGGATGGTCATCTAGTTCGTGAAATTTACTATACAAGGACGCGGTTAGCTCCTTTACTGTCGGAATTTTAAATCGTCGTGAAGGGTTTTATTGCTTACATAAAAAGGACCGCCAGAAGCAAGTCTTAAGAATTTTGACTGAAAGACCTGGATCGACTTTAAATTACTCTTTGCCGCTACTCCAAAGAGCTGGACACCATAAACACCACAAGGGATTTGTATATTAAAAGTTTGGAACGGAGGTTCAATTTTGATCGAGGGTTAATTAAGCAGAAGAGTAGCTTCTGGCGGCGGTTAAGTTCTGAACGTTTTTTACACGCAGATGATGCTTCCAAGTTAGTTGCCTGTCAAGGCATAAGCCAAGATATCGCACCACTCTGGCTTGGGGGAAGTATTAATATAAATAATAATAGTTAATAAATCGGGTTATTTCCAAGAAATTGTTAGAAATATAGTAAAAATGGTTAGTATGGGCCTATTGTTGTGACGGCTACCTGAGAAAGGTCGGTGTCTCTATTTAGATAATTAGCTCTTTTGTAATATGTTCTAACCCTTTATTCTATCCTAATTTGTTTATCTTTGTTAAGACTTCCAGAATCCGACAACAAGACTTTGTATTTTTTACTATTATGTAAAAATCTTTGTTCTAGTAATTTCCATAGGTTAGGTATTTAAGCTGTCTTGAAGCAGTCAATCTTGAATTGTAATTCAGTGAGTGAATAGTGCACGGCGTTGTAGTTACGTTGGAGAAGGTCTTACGTCTTCTGTGTATCGTCTAATTTATTGTGTATCATGTAATAGGCCTATGTTACAAGTAGGATTTAATTTAATTAAGTTCAAGATAATCTAGTTACTGGTTAAGTTCATTTATTGATATTAATTTTATTATTTATTATAAGTATCTTGATTGTAGTGATAGTAATTTATTAGAATATTTAATATTTGTAATTTATAGGTTGTAATAAGTGCTTGTATTAAACGATTGTTTTTTAATTGTTTATTTTACCCAGATCCCGAAACGGTCCTTAGCGATAAGTGTCTCAATATTATTACATTTCACATAGCTTCTTGTCTTGGGCCGTTTCAGTCACTCAACTACTTAAATACTAAAGTTATTTACATTGAAAGAAGGAGTTACTTATTTGGGTTTACATTTAGATCGAAGACTCACGTGGAGAAGTCATATATAAACAATACAAAAACAACTTGGGCTGAAGCTTCGGTAATCGTTCCGGCTCTTAGGCTGTAAGTCTCAACTTTCTCTTAAAAGTAAAGTTCTCTTATACAAAGTAATTCTCAAACGAGTTAAACACGAGTAAACACATGAGTAGGCCTAATAACAATGTGAACAACGCAAAAACTACAATAGTGAATTATTATAAAGTTTAATCTAAACTGTAACTTACAATAAAAAAATAAAATGTGGTAATTTTTAAGTATTATGATTTTCTTTTGCAGTTAGACCTGTAGTAACTACTCCATTTTCTTCGTAGAAGTAGGTGTGTTAAATTTCGTCGTGTCATTTGCCGTATTAGAAGATTGATGTGGTTAGTTCAATTTCTGTCAAATTTTGAATATTAGATTTTAGTAGATTCTATTACAAAATGGACTTTCAAGCCGACCTGAAATGTTATATCTGTTACACTAACGTGCGATGAATTAAATTTTTCATTTTTTTTTTTTATTATTGAAATAAATAGTTTTATGTGTGGTTATTTGTCATGCACCATATATAATAAGGTAGCTGTAAAAGCTCGGAGGACTTTCGACTAAAAAAAATTGAATAATTTGGATACTTCAGTAATTGAATACGAACCATAACTAAATCCAGACTGATTTGAAAATAGTTTTAACAGTAAAAATTTAATTTGGTTTTGTGTCTTTAATTTTAATTACGGTACGGTATAATGAGTTGCACAATTTCCGTAATATGTTGTTTAGGTAATTAGCCGAAAAGCTGGGTAGAACCTCAAGAGGCTTTACTAAGTAAAATGAGGAGTGAGGTAGTTTACATTTCCCTTCCACACCGAGTGGAAAAGTATGCTTACCAGTAGCTATGCCCTCCGAAAAGTTTTGCACCTTGCAAATGACACCTTCACTTCATTCACCACAAGGTTTGGATGTATAATGAAATTTATTACTCTCAGAGGAGATAACTCTGTACGTAAAATGAAAGATAAAACCTGTGTTTGGAACCGCGTATCTCACAAAGTAAAAATCATAAAAATTTCAAATACAGCTCTGTTTAAATCTTGGTTTTTTGTTATTTTATTCGTAAAACACGGGAGTGTATTAGGCATTTTCTAATGATTTGGAAACAAAATATGAACTTATAGATACTGAAGTCACGAGATTGCCTTTTGCGTATAAATGAGCTGTGAAAAAGGGAAGTCAAAATTTTAAGTGCTGCCAACCTCAAAAATGAGATACTATTCGTACATTTCACTACCGTGCAGTTTTTACATACATTTTGTAAGCTGTGGTTTATTGCGAGAAAATGTTTTGTTTATATAGTATAGGTGATTCAAAAAGAGCGCCGGTTTTGATATATCAAATTAAGAGATTTATTTTATTGAAAAACTGAAAATAAATACATCAAAAAGTTCATCTTACCTTCCGATTTCATGTATGAAAAATGATGTCATGCATGTGTCCTCCTCTACTGCGCTGGCACGCATCAACTCTGCCCATGAAATTGGATATTACTGCACGACAAGTTTCGACTTCCATTTGCCCGATAACCCGTCGAATTTCCTCCTTCAAGTCATTGATGTTTCGGAGTTTATTGGCATACACCAATGACTTCAGATGACCCCAAAGAGGAAAGTCACAAGGCGTCAAGTCACACGACCTTGGTAGCCATTGATGGTCGGAATTACGAGAAATGATGCGATCCTGGAACCGTTCACGGAGCAACAACATTGTTTCTCGTGCAGCGTGACAGGTGGCACCATCCTGGTGAAACCACAACTCGTCAATGTCCATTCCATCCAAATGACGCCACAAAAACTCCCTAATTTGCTGGGTTAACAGCCACACTGTCACGAACCAACGCAACGTTCTGCTCAGTTTGGCCAGAACGACGACGTCCAGAACTTTTAAGGTCGACTGTTGAACCCGTCTCAAAAAAATTTTTCATGTGCCTGCGAACTGTTGATTCATTCGGTGCTTCATTACGTCCTAGAGTACCGCGAAGTCGCCTGACAGTAGCCGCATAACTCTCTCCACTCTGGTAAAATGTTTTGACGATTAACACTCGTTGCGCAATAGTAAACTTCTCCATGGTTAGACACAGACTGCGAGAGTACTACACTGCGAACAAGAGAAACTACAACTGAATCGTCAATCGGAATGTTCTCCAAAATAGAAATGTGGTCAAATAATGTTGCCAACCGATAAACAAAAATTTACCAGCCGTTTAAAAACCGGCGCTCTTTTTGAATCACCCTTTAGACTTCCTTATAGGGAATAAGTGTGACCTGTAATATTGCCTATAGCTTAATTATAAGACTAAAAATATTTAATTTACTGTAATTACCAGCTACCGTATTCCATTGGAACAAACTTTTCTACTAATGAATCGCCTTCTTTACTATCGCTGTCACCGGTGTCTTCACTATCAGTCTCACTTGTATTTACCTAACCGTTTTCTTTTTTTACCAGGTGTCAACAAAACTATTGAAGAAGACTTCTTCACATCTTTAATTTCCTTCTTTATTTTTCGAAACGTGGAAAGTGAAACATCAGAGTAGTTAGCCGCTCGCTCACGGCTTTTGTTAAGAGACACAGATAGGCATTTTTGTTTAGCTTCAACTTCACAATATTTTATTAATTACATATTATATTTCGTTCAGCACTGTGAATAGTTCGATCACGTTTTCGAGAAACCGACATTTCTGTTTACGGTAACAAACAGTTATATTCGTATATAGGTATATAGGTACGGAAATAGATTTGTTATTGACATTGTTTGGTGATTTCAAAAATGTAATTGAAAAACAAAATGAGATTTTATAAGCAGCAAGGATAAAGACAATGCTTGCGATAAAATTGCGAAAGAATTTAATGAAAGAAATGGTCTATTGTTCTGAGACTAGAAGGTATTGTGTATGAAGTACGATAATGTAAAGAAAGAAATTTACAAACGAAAAACAGGTTCAATCCAGACAATAACTAAAACTTGTAGAAATAAATTACAGTTCAAAGTTTTTGAAATAAAAACACGGACTTGCTCAGTTGTTTTTTATGATATTTTTGTGAAATGATCTCCAATACAATAATTGCAGTATTTTTGTGTACTATACAATTTTTGCAAAAGATGCTAGCTCATCCCTACTTTCAAAATGGTTAATCCAAGTATTAATTCCTTTTGTCCCTCTTGGCTTATTTAAGTAGGTACTGAAACACAGCCTGATAATTTTCATCATCACTTAAAAGTAAATCAATTCTTCCATTATTTAACGCCAATTTTAGATTTTGTCTGGTCTTAAAATTACCTACAGTCTTCTAGTAGGTATATTATGTTTTTTTTACACTGTCACTGTAAGGTCAAACTTGGTTTAACGCATATTATTTTGTTAGTTAACTAAAGTTAATATTCTATTTAAGATTAGCAATAGTCTTGCATCGAAGATGACAACATTTTGTAAATCTTAGTTTAAATAAGATTAAACTAAGTTTAAACCGAGATTGAAAAAGCAGTTGTTAAAAAATACTAACATGCAATTAAACCCTTACGCTTAATGTTTTCCCATGATAAAACAAAAATAATTTTACATCTAATTGATTGCTAAATATTAATAACCTAAAATATAAAAAATAACTCATTGGGTGTCAACCAGAATAAAATTAAAACTACAGATACTTACCTACATAATTATTTGGCCATAGGCTCGTCCATTCCTCCGCCCCTTCGCTTTCCCGACAACTACGAACCCTGTCCGAACGCTGACACAAAATTAACAGTTTCACTCAAAATTCACAAAATTTCACTCAAAAAGTCTCCCATAAAACTGTACCACGGTTACTTAAAAAATTAGAATACTTCCGCTTAAACTCAGTTCATGTTTAAATTTGAATTTCACAAACAGCGGCGGGAATAGTAATTACACTCCTCATGTTAAAATAAGGATGTTAAATGACCACACCAGCCTGTTATGGGAAAAATTACTGTACATGATATTTTTAATACAACGGGTGATGATGAATTTTATTTTCAGGAGAAGAGGACACCAGTGGTACATTCTCCGTTTAGAATTATGGGTGATGTCCGTTATTGTTCTAAAATTACAAAAGATCTCTGCTTCATTTTAACTTTTGACGTTGTATACAGCTGGGAAGTTTCTTTGTAGCTAGGTCAAGGGCTAGTTGGTTGGCACGTTTATCTATTTAGTCGTCCACGAAATTTACTAAAAAAGGACGCGGTTAGTTCCTTTACTGCTAGAATTTTGAAATCATCGTGGAAGGTTTAAAGGCTTTACTAAATTTTTTACTTTATTTTTGTGATGTAGTTTGACAATAGTTAAAAAAACATAATCAATTTATTGTAACATCAAGAAAGATTACGACTTGTCATTTCTAGTTTGACTTTCATTTAAACCTCTGTTCTGACCGATAAATTTAGGTTGTAGATTTTAGAGTAAGGGATACATCATTCAATAATTCAATATGAAGTTTGTTTACCTTCTTGTCCCCTGTTTATTCAGAGCTTAAGGGATATGACAGCTTGTCATCCCCCTATAGACTTACGCTACGCTATTACTGTATTTCTACATTACAACCCTGCGTTTGCTTACTTAGGTGAAGCTATCGGTATTGCAACCCTCCACCCCATAACCATTTCTGCCAGGACTATATTTATCTTTCAAGTCACGACCATCGTGTATCAATTAAATTGTAACAAGAAGTGCTACGTGGTTTAACTGGAATATCGTCCTACGCGAGGGGTAGAAGGTGTATTAACGTAAGCTTACGTAGTTAATAATCCATTCATACGTTTATCATTAGGCCTATGTGTAGGGGCCTATACATAATTTCATCTTTCGTTAAATACCTGGTTTTTTCTTTCTCTTATAATCCTTACGATAAGAAATATTATTATTGATGAAAATTTTTAGTTTCTTTTTGAGTCTTCTTTTAACATTTATTTTGAATTTAACTCAATAGAGCACAATCAAAAGATGAGAAAGTATTAATATTACATTAAAATTAATACAGATACGAATATAAAATATAACATTCAGCAGTGTTAAATCTGGAATAATAATTATCGAAAAAATATACAAGTATGAAAAAATTAAAACAATAAAAAGTTCATATTGTTAAAGGAATGTTATTATCAATAGTAATAAAGGATTTTCAAAACAAAAATAATTATATCTAATATTTTTCACATTTGAATGGTCATTTCAGAAAGCACATAATTCAAAATACTATCTTTAGACTTATGTGTTCCTGAAGTAAAAAAAGAGTAAAATGCTGACTAATATTATTTCTATATGAAATACTTTTACTTTGTTTTTTACTTTTTACTTTGACAAATAACCTAAGAAAATTGTGTTATTCTATTTCATTATTTAATAATGTATTGTAATATTATTTATTACACAAGTGACTTGAGGAATATTTTCACCACAATAAAAATTGAAATTCTTGACTTTCAAAAAAAATGGTTGTCTGAAATATTCACGGTTTTTTTGTCATATCAATTTGTAGTAGTTTTCTCCTATAGGTATATAGATTTTTGTGCAGAAACTTTGTATGTTTTAAATTAGTGTAGGACCAGCTTCAAAATAACACCAATTTTATTTTTAACCGGAAAAAAGGCTTCAGGATAAGCTCTTAGCATTATATTAGTGAAGGAAACCCACACTTCTGTAAGGAAGGTGTTTATAGGCCCTACATTCATTCAATCCGGAAATGTATTTAAGCAAGAAAGGCAAAATTTTCACTTATAGGCTTTGTAAATTGATTGATTCATTTATCTTTTTGAGTTTTTAAAAAATTTTCCAATTTTATAAGCCCCCGAAAAATAAAATGATCTTCTCCTCCGGGCACCTACAAACGGAATTAATAAATCTTAACAAAAGTAAATATTTCCGAGGTTAGTGGGCCTACTATACAGGTTTCCCAGAGAAATTTTTAATAATTTACCAAAGCCACTGGGTTAGTAATTGTAAAGGATCAATATTTTATTAATGGGACAACGATCTGGATCCAAAAAAAATAAACATTGTCAAGTTGATAGCCGAGCGTGACGTGGCGGTAAACCAAAGACTTTTCCCACGCAAATACATTAATAGATTATTTATTTTTCTTTTGAAAAATCATCTGACTATAACCGGATGAACGTATGAAAACAATGCAGCTAAATGTTGTCTTTGTGAAATTTATCGTTCATTTAATAAATTTTGTTAACAATTTTTGTAAAAATGTTTAAATGTTATTAAAAATTTTAAACAAATAACGAAAAATTTAACGCGAATAAATAATTTTAAAACATATAATGGTGTTATGTGTAGATGAATAAATAGTAGGATTAAATAAAATATAAATAAATCAATCTTTGGGTCCTAAAATCAACACAGAATCAGAGTAAATACAAAGATCAAACAAAGAGCTTTATTCTAAAATAGGAAAAATAACAGATATAATCAGGAAGAGAATATTACAGTTTTACGGGCACATATAGCCTACAGAATGGAAAACACTAGACTAACAAAGCAGATTTTCAACCTCCTTAACAACCACAAAAAAAATAACATGGTTTAAAGAAATAGGCAAAGACCTTATAAACAACTCAATAGACTCAGAAACCATAAAAGATAGTGTAAATTTTAGAGAAATAATACAGAAATTGGAGTTCCAGGAGAGGAAGAAACCCACTTGCGGAAGAGGGATAAAGTAGACTCAGAAAGACAAAGAGCACCACTCGAAAAAGATGAAAGAGGTATGGGCTTGGAAGTTGATTAAACTTGCCCTCTGAAATCGGCTGTTTGAAAAAAATAAATAAATCTTTATTTTTGTCGGCGACCAAAGAAGGGTAGATATCGTCAAGCATAGGTCTAGTAATATAATTTAAATACATATTTATATTATATTAAAAAACTATTTTAACGAATAATTAAACAATTTCTTGTTAACAATTTAGTACTATATTCACGAAAAGAAAAAAATCAACTCTCTGATCAACAACTCTGATTAGTGTCTTTTACTACTCTTCCTCTTTTGTTCTTAGGCATACAAAAAATAACTTAAACATGAAATTGCTAGTTAAATTTTAATGAAATTATGTATTACTTTGCAACTCTAGGTTTCTCATTTGTGTTGTTTAGGTCATCAGCCGAAAAGCGATTTAAACCTGTAGAGGTTTTAATAAGTAAAACGAGGAGTGAGGTGGTTTGCCTCTGTTTTCCTTTCCGAATGGAAAAGTATACTTATCATCATGCCAGAATCTCTAAAAAGCACATTTTTCCACTCTGCAAAAGACACCTTCACTTCATTCACAACAAAGTCTGGCTGCTTAATGAAATTCATTTCTTTTAGAGGAACAACTCTGATTAGTGTCTTTTACTACTCTTCCTCTTCTGTTCTTAAATAGTTCAGTCATATAATTAGCTGACTATGTGAAAAGAAACAGAACTATTTTATGTAGCCCTGGAACCAACAGATCGAGTGCAATTAATTTAAAACACTCCACCTGCCCGTTATAAGTCATTTACACTATCTGTACAATGTTATGTAGCCTACACAATACGATGTTACACTTAGGATTACATTTTACGCTGATTTAAAAAAGTTTTGTAAAATAATTAAAAACTCCAGATCAGAATGAAACGTTTTGTTAAAAAAAGCATTACTACCTGATAAAAAGTTGTTAAATAATTAAGATAGACGTAAATTACGCCTACAACTGAAGTAGATGGTTCAAATCCTAATTAAGGTAAATATTTTTATACGAATTTGAATACTAGATAATGATTATCGGTGTACTTTGATAATTGGGATCAATTAACCATATTTTCTCAGGAATGGTCGGACTGAGTCTGTACAAGGCTACACCTCATTTACATGTCATTCATCCTGATCTCATGGGACCATGTGGTTGTTTTTTGTTACTTAATTCAAACGATTGCAACGTACACACATCCAAAAAATAATCAGATAAAAATTTTAAACTCTCGATTATATTTCCAACAATTTCTTTTAAGATCATACCGCAAACTATTCAGAATAAATTCTTTCAAGATTCAGTGTTTCAAGTCAAAAGCCATATAAAATCACAATATTTAACCGTGAACTTGGATTCCATAAATTTCAGTAAGACTTCATTTAATTGTAAAAAACAAGGTTTAAAAATTTTTTTTATTAAATTTGATAAATAGGTACCTATATGAAGTTTTTTGATCAATTAAGTGGATCATATTGTTTACAATATAATAATTTGTTTATCATCATTACAATAGATGATAAAAACAAAAAATAACGTTAAACAATTGATCATTTCTAAGCATTACAGACCATTGAAATAACATTTAAGACGTTGATCAGATGGCATTAAAAAAAATTGTTTGGCAAGACAGGAGGTTATCGACAAAAAGAAGAAAAATAAGAGAGAGAATTGGTAACAAGACAAACCTTAGAAGGAAACATATAATATAGTAAAGGAGGTGTTAGTCTAGAGAGGTAAGAATACATAGAAGTCGTCAGGAAAAGGCGCCTGCTGAATCATTGCTGATAATGACTGCCAGAAGGATACTCGTGATGTTTCTCGTGTCAACTATATACATAGGCTTCTATATAACCAATTATTACGTCATAATTGGTATCATTTTTACATCAGATACTCATTTTTAATGACGTGTTTTCAAACTCTGTGCAGTCAAAAAGACTTATAAGTTGAATTTTATTTATATATATTTTTTCTATTGTGTATTACTATTATTATTTGATGGAATCAATTGAATGGATATAACAACAGTTGGTAGATTTCTCAAGTAGGTCTAGTCTTCTATAGTAATGTAATATTGTGTTGGTTACTTGATACAACGTAGGCTTAACTCTACAGGGTGGTTGTAAAGTAAGTTTCACCCCCCTTTAACTTTGTTACTAAAGCAGATAACATAACATAGTTTCCTACAATCTTCATTGCTATGAGGGGCTACTTATGTAACGGAAATTTTTCTAGTTTAAGTCCTTAGAGGTTGTAGGCGGTGGGAGTAAGTTAAAAATTTTGTGATTTACCCTGTCGCCGACCGGGGGTGACGACACGTGGTAAAACCTTGCTTGTGCGTTTGGTGACCATGAAAAGGGCCGGGTGTGTTTTGTGGTTACCCCTGAAAAGAGCCGTTTTTGGTGGTTGGAAGCGGCGAGCCGACTTGTTGGAAGCGGAGCCCAAGGAGTGACGGCTCGGCTACCGGGTTCAGGCCTAGCCTTCCCTCAGCGGCAGTTGTGTCCCCACTGCAGCGTGACAGTGGTGGCCCCCAGAGCCCCACAGTGTTGGGTTGGCCGATAGCGCGGCCGAGGTGGTTCTCTTCGGGTCGGCGAAGGCTGAACGGTGCGGGAATGTGCGTCTTGCACCGGTAACGTAGACCAGGGATAGTGCGTCCGGTCTCGGCTGGGCTCTTCTTCTTTTTTGCTCTCTTCTTTCTTCTTGTTCTTCTTTTGGAAGCTGAATTGCTAGTGAAACTCGCGGTTCAGTGCGCCTGCTTAAATACCCCTCCGGCGAATCCACTTCATGGTGGAGGGAAAGCACTGCTGCTGCGTGTCGGTAGCGCTCCCCACGGCAGGTTCTGGGGCCGTTTGCAGGCACTGATATTGGTGGGGCTGTCGCACTCAGGTGGAGTTTTAAATTATTTGCACTCGATCTGCTAGTTCCAGAGCTACAAAAAATAGTTTTATTTTTATTTGTTCTGTTTATTATTACATGGTCAGCCAATTATGTGCCTGAAGCATTTAAGAACTGAAGAGGTGGAGGTATATAAGACACTATAGTCAGAGTTATTTCCTCTGAAAGTAATGAATTTCTCACACCCTATGGTGAAAGTAGCGAAGATGTCATTTGCAGGGTAAAAAATAGGTGCTTTTCAGAGAACTGATAAGCATACTTTTCTACTTACAGAGGAAGGCTGTGGTAAACCACCTTTTTCCTTGTTTTACTTAGTACAGCCTCTAGAGGTTCAAACCAGCCCTTCGGCTGACGACCTAAACAACACGACCTACAACAACAGGCTTATGATACCTTATGTTAAACCCCCTGGTAAGACAAGAAAAATTAAATTCCAATCATCCGAACCAAAATAGCAGCTACTTTTATTTTACAACTATTCCAATTTAGGACCCCAAAAATAGCCGCCTTTGTGGTTCGGATGACTGGAATTTTATTTTTCTTGTATAATTTTTCTTGTCTCACCAGGGGTTTTAACATAAGGTATCACAAGCTCATACGTCCGATTTAAAATCTTTAACTTATCCCCACTTACTACAACCCCTAAGGTCCAAAACTGGACCTTAAACTGGTCCAAGACTGGTCCGGCAAATAAGTAGCCCTTTATATCAGTGAAATTGACGAAACCGCGTTTTGCTATCTACTTGAGTAACAAAATTAAAAATAGGTGCAACATACTTTATAACCACCCAGTATATGAATATTATAATGATATAGTTTCATATTATTGATAGAAGCCAGAAGCCTTCTTGATCATGTCTTATTCAGTTATCACTCTTTTATAAATCATATTATCAACTGTATATTATTCTCAGATCTTGTTATCATACCTTATCCTTCATCAATAGTCTTTTTAACTTCACTTAACTAAAAATATATTAACTCATCAATCATATTCTGATTAACAGGATGATTATGCAAAAACATATCTGATTAATCAATCTTAAGATATATTATTATTATTGTTGTATTTATTTTTAAGCCTAATTATACAACATCTGGAATTTAATTTAATAAATAATAGGCATATACAAGGCACGTGAATAAGATATTTTGTTTTTTATTAATTTAATATTAGTTAGTTTTATCATTATTTAATTTTTTTTAACCCATAATGTGTGTACGTTACAATCTGTTTATTTGAAGAACAATAAGCAATCCTAATAAGCAAACCTAATTAGATGAGGATGATATGTATGACTTATAAATCAGGTGTAATCTTTTACAGACTCAGTTCGACCATTCCTGAGAGAGTATGGTTAATTGAACCCCAACTATCAAAGTACACCAATATAAATATTAAACTTTATTTCCATATTTTTTACAATTATTTCCACTAGCGAAGTCGTATGGTAGATTTAAAAGAATAAAAAGTGTGTTTGAAATTTTATTTCCTGCTTGAAAAATCGTCATTACAAGCTTACCAAATGCTTCAGCAGTCTTTCAAGGAGAATGCTATGAGCTGCACGCAAGTTTTCGAGTGGTTTCGGCGCTTTAAACTTCCCCAGGCCAAAAAAAAGCCAGAAAAGTGAGGTCGAATGTGAAGACGATGATCATTGTCGTTTTTGCTGTTCGTGGAATTGTGAATCGGGAATTTGTCCCCCTTGGCCAGAATGTTAACCAGCACTTTTATTTGGAAGTTTTAAAACGTTTGCTAGGATGTACAGAGGAAACACCCGGAACTTTAACGTTCAGGTGACTGGTTCCTTCATCACGACAACGGCTTTACATGTGAACCGCTAATGGCTTCTCAGGGGTGGTCTGTTGTTCCCCACCCTCCGTATTCGCCAGATCTAGTCCCATGCGACTTTTTTCTATTCCCAAGAATGAAGGAAAATCGAAAAAGGAAGCGTTTTGATGATATGAAGGCAGTAAAAAGAGCTTCGAAAAGGGCTCTGAACGATATCAAAGTTGAAGAGTTCCAGAGGTGCTTGAAACTGTCGAAAAAAGACTTGACAAGTCCATCGCATCTTATGGAGATGACTGAAAGAATTTTGTAAAAATTATAAAAATAAATTTTTTGTAACAAAAATCCGGGCTTTTTTTGGGTCCTTCCACTTAGGCTATATACCCCATTTATTTTCAATTTATAACTACCTGTAATTAACTTCATTAAAAAAATTTAAGTATTGATTTTAGTTCTTAGTACTATTTCTAAGTACTTCTTGATTAGGGTTTTACTGTACTTGGTCATCATTATTCAAAGCTCGTCCATAAAATTAACAAAACTGAAATGGTTAAATGGAAGTCCTTACTACGAGTAAATAGTCCTTGTGACAAATCACTGTAAGGATTTACATAATTATTTAAAAGTTTGAAGTTTTTATAGAGAAGATAATTCAAGTTAAAAACTTTTCGGCAAATTGGAGGGTGGGAGTTGATGAATGTTTTAAGGTGTTAGTTGAGTAATGGCGTTTAGATGGAAAGGGAAGTTTATTTGGTTAGCTCGAACAGGGTGTGTTATTCATTCAGCTGTAATGGACAGTATAGCTTAGCAGTAATGGGTAACGAGAGAGATGAATCGAAATCGAGGGATGAGAGTGTGTTGGGGAGAAATTGAGAGAGTGTTAGTTTTGTTGCATTGTATGGATAAGGGGAGGGATATTGAAACAGGCTCCCCAAAAAAGGATAGCAAGTTAACACATCGGTTTTGTAATGAAATATTTTCTTCCAGAAAATTTGTGTCGATGTGAATCTGGATTGACTAAAGAGGGAGACTGTTAAAATAACGATGGCTGTTGTACATTGTAGAAGGGAAGGAGAAGGAAGAGGAAGATACATAACTGAAAGAAGAGAAATAGAATGAGAGAGAATTATAGTTTGATGAAAGAGAGAACAAAATGGCGACCGCTTTAATCAGAGCAAGTAGAATGGGTAAAGTCCTCTTGCATGCTGATGAGTCTCGCGCATTTCCATGACAAAGAGACCCTTCGTTTTGTTTAGTTCTGACCAATACAATAGTAAAGAGAGAGAGCCCAAGTTAGAAAAGGTTAACGTTGGTAAAGCAGGATAGGAGACAGAAAAGAGTACACAAAATAGGGTGAGAATAAACGAGGAGAGATATTTTACCATCCTCGTCTTCATTCATTCTCCTCGCATCTCTTGGTACAAACTTGTAACATACTATAAATTATTCCTTTTTATTTATAAAGTTCTATTTTCTAAAACATTTTCTATTTTAAAAACATTTTCAAAGCTTGATGGTATTCTCTTTTAAATTCCCCCTTTTTCTCTTTATTCTCCGGTTTCCTCTCTTTCCTTTCACATTATTTTTAAACATTTCTATCTGCTCATTAGGATATTACTACAGTAGCTGTCCAATAAATGGAAAAAAGAAAAATAGGCGACAGCAAAGTTGTTATTAAAATAAAAACTAATTTTTAAAATGCTACGTAATTAAAATGAACTTTTTTTCAAAAAAGTGACTTTTCAACATATTATCTCTTTACAACAAGGCGATACTTTCCAGAAATGAGTTCAATGTAGTCATGAGGAATAATGCTTAGAATCCACTTTTGGGTGGCAATTTTTGAAATTTTCATCTATCATTTTGTGTTGTCCGTCCGTCACACCCAGACGTCAGAAACTGTACAAGAGATATCAACAAATGGTTTTTGGATTCGTAATTTATGAAAAATGTTAGTTGGCATAAATTGGATTTGAAGTTCCGAATTTGACCGAAAGTGGCCCAAAACCGGAAGTCAAAAAATCAAAGTTAGAAACTGCAAGAGATAGGCCTAGTAACAAACGGTTATCGGATTCGTAATCTACAAAAAAGTTAGTAGAACTGGATTGGGTTTGAAGTTCCGGCTTCAACCGGAAATGACCCACAACCTGAAGTCGGAATTTGGAAACAAAAATAGTATCGTTCGATTCCTCTTCAAGAGTAGATACAGTAAACATTGGGTTTGAAGTTCCGGTTTCGACTGGAAGTGGCCCAAAATCGGAAGTTTAAGAAATCAAAGTCGGAATTTGGAACCAAAAATAGTGTCATTCGAGCATACCAAGTAGTCGTAATAAATTTATTGGTAACTTAAGTAGTTAATTAATAAAACTTAGTGTTAATAGTTATGCGTATTCCTTCTGCGTAATACTTAGAATTTTAAAATAATTTCTTAATTCCAGATATTTTGTGAATGTAAAAGATACCTTTCTCAAATACGGCCTATTAAAGCGGGAAATCCTCAAGGATCTGTATTCTCTGCTCTTTAATAATAATGTCTTGATAATGCAATAATAATAATAATAATAATAATAATACAATAATAATGTCTGTATTGTCTTCACAGGGGACATGTCTACCTCAGATCAAAATGTCTGCTACTTATGCGGACAACAAGGCGATACTTTCCAGAAATGAGTCAATTGTAGATATATCACGTAACTTGCAGTATTATCTAACAAGACTCTCTGAATGGTTGCACAAGTGGAAAATCAGATTCAATCCTGCAAAATCCAATCACATTACGTTTAGCTAACTGCCCCAAACATATCCCCCAGTTTACATAAACAGTACCCCCATTCCACCAGACTGACACTGTTAGATATTTAGGAATTACACTTGACAAAAGACAAACATGGAAGCCTCACATATCACTAAAACGACAAACAATAATATACAGAACAAAATGTCTGTAGTCTTATAAGTGGTACTCCTTCCGTTTAACAAAGAAATTAAAGATATATCAATACTTTCTGAAACTACTCTCGACATACGGTTCCCAAATTTATGGGTCCGCTAAACCGAGTAATACAGCTCGATTACAGTCCTGTCATTCCAAAGTACTTCAAATTATTACGAATTCCCCTTGGTACATACGACATGAGACAATCCTCAACGATCTGAACGTTCCTTACGTATTCGATACAATAAAACAATATACTATCAACGTTTTCATAGAAAATTATCTAGACATAAAAACAAACTATTTACTACGATTAGCTCTGTTACTTTACCGGACAACCCTCCCAGAAAGCTAAAGAGAACTTGGAACAGTGATTTTTTTGTAACTCTAATAAAAAATAAATAAATAAAAACAATTCAGATGACTGTAAAATAACTAATATACACTGATTCAGAATTCCATTCCAGGTGTGAAACACTCACACAACTTTCTCTTGCCAGTGCAAATAATTAACAATAAACCTAACATTATTAATAAAACATTAGAAATAAACAAAAAACTAACTTTAATAACATAAACTAATTTTAATAATGAGTAAAGGACGCAAAATGAAAGTCAACCTGTTTAGCTTAAAAATACGGACAATCACTCTTTCACGCTAAACTTCTCTCTGTAGAGAAAAAATGCTCTAAATAAAAATTGTAGACCTTCTAATTTTCTATAAATTTGATTATATACACTTTTGTCATAAAATGCATACTAAGGCCGAAATCTTTAAAAAATTGACTTTTCACAAGTTTTCGTCAGAAAAAAACAGAAAATTGCTAATTACCCCTAAACTAAGCGTTATACAAAAAAATGTTTCAAATAAAAGTTGTAGAATTTCAAATTCTCTACATTTTTTATTATATAAATTTTTGCGCTATAATAGGTCTACATATTAAAGGCGTAATCTTAAAAAAACACTTTTTTTACGAGAAAACAGACTCACCAAGAATTTCAGCAAACATGGCGCCTACCCTATCATGTAGAGAATAAAAAATTGAGTAAACCAGGCGATTTTAAAAAAACTGTAGGACCAGTTTTTGAGAAAATTGCAAAAAAGTGAAAAATTATACGAATAAACTACTACTTCCGGTTGACCGATTTTGATGAAAATGTTCATGTCGGGTCCGGTAGTGGTATGTAACTTAAGTTTCAAGTTTCAAGTTCGTACGATGTTCCTTTCTTGAGATATTTTGTATAGACACACACGCGTGCGCGCGCGCGCACACACACACACACACACAGACCAATCGCTAAAAACATGTTTTTTGGGTTCAGAAGGTCTGAAAACGTATAGATCCGGTGAAAACTCCATTTCGAAAAATCGACATGAGAACAATACTTTCCTTCCTATATATTCATATAGGCAAGAGAAAGTAATAAAAACCAAGAAGTTCCATGAATTGGTGATCTGCTTCCTCATAGGCTATCGTTCATGTTATCATTTTGGATCATTGTCACCTTCAGCACATTTCTTTTGTAATTCATTGTACAGACACAAATAATTATTGATATCTTTAAAAAAAATCTGGTTTGGAACACTCACACGACTTTCTCTTGCCAATGCAAATAATGAACAATATAACCTAACATTAGTAATAAAACATTCGAAATAAACAAAAAACCTAACCTTATTTTAATCATGAGTGAAAGACGCAAAATTAAAATCAACCTCAGTTTTGTTTTAAAATACGGAAAATCAACTCTTTAACGCTACACTAGACTCTGTAGAGAAAAATGCTCTAAATAAAAGTTGTAGATATTTTAATTTCCTATAAATTTAATTATATACACTTTGTTGTAAAATGCATGCTAAGGCTGAAATCTTAAGAAAATCTATTTTTTTACACGTTTTCGTGAAAAAAAAATACATAAAATTGCTGATAACCGCAAAACTAGCGTTACACAAAACAATGTTTGATATAAAAGTTGTAGGATTTTCTACAACTTTTATTTTATAGCATTTTTGCGCTAAAATACATATTAAAGCCGCAATCTACTACTTCCGGTTGACCGATTTTGATGAAAATGTTCGTGTCGGGTTCGGTAGTAGTATCTACTTAAAAATTCAAGTTTCAAGTTTGTAAGATGTCTCGTTTTTAAATATTCTGTTCACACAGACCAATCGCTAACAAAATGTTTTTTGGGTTCATGGGTCTGAAAACGAGTAGATCCGGTGAAAACTCGATTTCGAAAAATCGACATGAAAACAGTACTTTCCTTCTTATATATTCATATAGGCAAGCTGTTGTTTAGGTCATCAGCCGAAAGTCTGATTTGAACCTGTAGAGGTTTTACTAAGTAAAACGAGGAGTGAGGTGGTTTACCATGCCTTCCTCACTGAATGGAAAAGTACGCTTATCAGCATGCCGGGCCCTCTGAAAAGCACATATTTTCCACTCTGCAAATGACACCTTTACTTCATTCACCACAGGGTCTGGCTGTATAATGAAATTCATTAATTTCAGAGGAGATAACTCTGATTAGTGTCTTTTACACCTCTACCTCTTCTGTTCTTAAATGATTCAGTCATTTAATTGACTAACCATGTGATAAGAAACAGAACTGTTTATTTTAGCCCTGCAATGAACAGATTGAGCGTAAATAATTTGACACTCAACTATCTGTTATGGGTAATGGGCAAGAGAAAGTAAAAATGTGATGCTTAGAAACAGCCTCTTATCTTGTGATGTTTTTTGTCTGACTCTATAGAGAATTTACTAATAGTAAATGAATAGTACAGGACAAACTTATTTAATTAAACAGTTTAACATA
This sequence comes from Catonia carolina, assembly GCA_035578175.1. Taxonomy (NCBI): domain Eukaryota; kingdom Metazoa; phylum Arthropoda; class Insecta; order Hemiptera; family Achilidae; genus Catonia; species Catonia carolina. The sequence goes on along the minus strand of JAQMRL010000028.1, from coordinate 2,508,347 downwards.
AATGGTAGCGGTCTCTTCAAAGCTCTCTATATCAAATGTCTTGAGCTACAAGTGAATGTAATTCAATTATTTAGTGACTATTTAACTTATAATTATTAAAGAGTGACTAATTGAAAATGTGACTGAGTAATAATAGTCCCGCCAATATTGGCGTATTCCATTTACCATAACTAACTTATAATACTCCGGTATTACATCTCCATCTCGACTGATAAATGTGACTAGTTCCCGCCTTCATAAATAACATTCTGTGCAAGGCTTTTACAAGGTCGAAATCATTATAATGATGATAGTAATTATTATTGTGGCTGCTGTTAGGTTTCTGGGTGACATGTTCGTTACAGTTCGGATAACTCATATTGATTCATTGCTATAATGAATTTACAAGTCATGTGATTGACTGTTAGAAGAGATGATATTTCAGGTAGACTAAAACGACTCGACTGAATTATATTAAAGGGAGTGGTATATTACTGTATTGCTTATTATCTTTTCTTCTTCTTTTTCCTCTTTTCAATAATAATCTATTCGTTTTTAGGTGAGTAATTCTAATTCTTCTTAAAATTAAAAGTTACACTCAAAATAAATTTACTCCCGTTTCTTTTTTTAACTCACATATCAATTTTTGTTGTGTTGGAGTAAATTTACTGATGTTTCTTTCCTTGATTCTTCTCCAGTATTCCTTCAATCTTTCTGATCTCTTCTGGCGTTTTTCGTCGAAATAAACGATTTTCTATCGTTTGGTCGGTCTCTTCGGTTCAAGTCTGTGTTGTTCAATTTGCGGTAATTTCCTGATTTTCTTTTCAGGTCCTCAAGTGAGATTTGGATTTCTTTCATGACCTGTTCAATTTCTTTTATCCAGTGGGGCTGAGATTTTCTGTTAAGGAAATAGTTGATTTATGTGGAGATTCTGACGGAATCACTCCTCAAGAGATGGCCAAAGAACGAAATTCTCTACATTATTTAAGAAATTTACTCTTGTTTTACATTATTGTATTTAGAAGAAAAAAACAAAGAAGCAGAAAGTATAATTTTTTTTTAATTCCTAATATGTTTATGTTACAATCTGTTTATCTGTTAATTAAAAATAAGCAACACCATGACCCAATGAGATGAGGATGATACGTATGACGTAGGTGTAGTCTTCTACACAGTCAGGCCGATCATTCCTGAGAAAGTATTTAAAAGTAAACCTTTTTAGGATTTAAAAAGTAGTACATTAACTACTACAGTACTAGGACTACTACTATTAGAATTTACTATATAAGTTATAGACTACTAGGGTTTTTATTAGAATTTTAAGTAGGAGTAACTTAGTATTAAGATTTTTTTAGTAGGCTTAGTTGTTGTAGTGGTCGTTTTTTTAAGTAAATTATTATTAAGTTTTAAGTTTATCCATAACAGACAGATGGAATATTAAATTATTTGCACTCAATCTGGTAGTTGCAGGGGCTGTAAACAATAGTTCTGTTTCTTATCGCATGGTCAGCCAATTATATGACTGAAGCATTTAAGAACAGAAGAGATAGAGCTGTAAATGACACTAGTCAGAGTTATCTCCTCTGAAAGTAATGAATTTTATCATTATACAGGCAGAACCTGAGGTGAATGAAGCGACGGTGTCACTTGCAAAGTGGAAAGTAGATGCTTTTCAGGTGACCAGGCATGCTGGTAAGCATGCTGAAGAAAACACTCAGTGAAAAAAGCACTTTTGTAAACTACCTCATTTTACTTCTTCGTTTTACTTAGTCAAGCCTCTAAAGGTTCAAACCAGCCTTCCGGCAGATGACCTAAACAACAAAAACAGGCATGTGAAGTGTTAAATTATTTATACTCGATCTGCTAGGTCATGGCTACAAAAAATAGTTCTGTTTCTTATCACATTGTTTGCCAATTATACGACTGAACTATTTAAGACCAGAAGAGATAAAGGTGTACGAGACACCAGTCAGAATTATCTCCTCTAAGAGTAATGAATTTCATTATACAGCCAGACCCTGTAGTGAAAGTGTCATTTGCAGAGTGGAAAGTAGATGCTTTTCAGAGGGCCTGGGATGCTGATGAGCATACTTTTACACTCAGTGAGGAAGGCATGGTAAAGCACCTCACTCCTCATTTTACTTAGTAAAACCTCTAGAAATTCAAACCAGCCTTTCGGCTGATTACCTAAACAACAGGTTTTAAGTAATATTAGTAGTTTTTTTTTTTAATAGTATAGTATTTCTTTTGCAATCAGTTAATAAATACAATAACTTTAAGCAAATATGCAAATATGAGAAAATCTGAGTAATGTCCTTAGAATTAAAACACAAACGACACTCAGTTGTGTGTTTGGAAGAGACCAAACTGTGAAGAAACAAAAAATATATCTATACAAAATCAAACTTGATGAACCTTGAATCAACATCCGGAAACACAAAATGTTGAAGTTGGAGATGACAATGACGATGGTAGAGATGAAAACGACGCCAATTATGAGACGCCAATTATTATAGCCGGCCGCATTGGCGTAGTTGGTAACGTGCTCGCCTCTCATCATGCGGTCTTGGGTTCGAATCCCATTCAGGTACAGCATATTTTCATACATTACAAAAAAATCATTTCATCCTTCACCGTCTGCATTAGCAGTAATTGCAGAACAGTCGGTCGTTAAACCAAAAAAAAAAAAAAATATTAGTAGTAGTGTTAGGATTTTAAAAGTTCTAGTAGTTAGTATTTTATTAGGATTAGCCTTTATTAGAATTTTAACCAGGAACCTTCTTCTCCGGAAGTGAGCTATTCTTCTTCTTCTTTAAGTACCATGCCCGACTATCGGACGTTGGCAATCATATTGGCTACCATCACTTTAGTCACTGCAACTCGGAATAGCTCAGTGGATGTTTTGTGGTACCACTCACGGAGGTTTCGTAGCCAAGACGTCCTTCTTCGTCCCGGTCCTCTCCCTCCGGCAATTTTATCCTGTATCACTAGATGCAGAAGGCTATATTTTCCTGGGTGTCTCATCACGTGGCCAAAATATTCGAGCTTACGTGTTTTTATTGTTCTGATTATTTCTGAGCCCTTTTTCATTCTCTGTAGGACCTCTTCATTTCTTACTCGGTCCACCCAACTTATTCGGAGAACTCTTCTGTAGACCCACATTTCAAAAGCCTCTAAAAGTGAGCTATTAAACAGCTGATTCGCGGTAACGATTCTACCGGTAGACCAATCCGGTTGGTTAGAAAGTATTATGTAGTAACTGATGTGAAAACTGACTGCCGCAGTCTTACATGACATTAAAGATCAATTAAACTTAAAATTTAAAGAAGCCATTTTGTAAAAATCTACTAGATGCTAATCAATATGATTTTTTTCGAATTGACCTTAATGGATCACATTACATTTTTCACGACTATACCCAACTATGATTTCCCATGTTCAGTGGTAGATAGCCTACTTCTGTGTTTATTTCTACTACTGAAACTACGTCTATACTGTATTAGTTTTTTAGTAATTAAAATTTAGTAGATTACGTACTAAAATGACTATTAAAATACAATAAAATTTGTTTATCAAACAGTACAAATCCATAAAAACTTTTTCAGAACTAGCCTAGTATCTATACTAATATTATAAAGACAAAGCGTGTTTTCTTGTGCAGGCTAATTTCCAAAACTACTCAACGGATTTTCATGAAATTTTCACAACATATGTATTTATATTCACAGCAACATTTTATTTTAAAATTTTCCAAAATGATAACCCTATTTTCTAATGAAGATCTTCATAAATATGTATGTGTGTGTACATGTGAGTACTGGTATGTATTGCTGTTGAAGTAGATGAAGGGGTTTGATGTCTGCAAAAGACGTTGGCCTACGTAGGGGAAATTATCAAAACATCGTTTTGTGTGTACTATTGTTGAAGACAGTACTTGTACATACAAATACATACAATTGTACGTACATAGACTACCGAGAGGCCGCCTCCGTAATGGTAGCGCTCTAGCCTACCACGCGGAGGTGCCGGGTTCGATTCCCGGCCAGGGTCTGGAAATTTTCACGTAGTTGAAACCCACCGTTAAAATATCTTAGTACTCGCTAATGACCGCTCAAACGCACAAATTACAGCTCGGTAGCTGTTGATGCCACTTTAAAATAAATAAACTTTTTTTAGCTTTTATTTCTTATCGGGAACTGTGCATTGTTGACAACTACCCGTAATTTGATCGTTTATTTTCGCTGTATTTTTTTTGACGTGAATTAGACATGAGTTTAAACAGGGACCCCCAGTAGAGTTTGTTCATGGATGGCTGTCAACTGGTCACTATACAAAGTTGCTCGTCCAAACGGTGTTACTTAACAAATTATAGCGAATTTCTTCCAGCTGACTAACTGGGCTGGCCCGAAGGCCAAATAAATAAACTAAAAAAAAGACTACCGAGATATTCGCGGTGGAATTTATCTAAACGTTGTATGTGTGTGCGCGCGTATGTGTACCTTGGGGATACAATCGACTAGCAGCTGCACAATTTTTGTTACACATTTATTTTAGAAAAATTGATTGTAGCTACATGTTTCGCGTGCGAAGGCGCGCGGGGTATGCTAGTATAAATATGAATTGATTATGGAACCGATAATCTTATTGGATTACCAGTGAAACCATTGATTCTATCGTAACTCTTCTTATTTCCATTAACCATATGGTTAATTCTTTTTATTTGGTAAGATGTCCGTATGCATTATATACGAGGCGTGTTTTTTAAGTAAGTACCGTTTTGCGGTTCCGCCGCCGCAGCGCTACGGTCGGCGTTCCGCGCATGCGCGCTGGTTACCTACATCTCTTGTCTACGCACTGACGCCATTACAGTCTGATTCTTCATTGTATACGTTGTTTACTGAGTGTTTAAGATGCCTCCGACAATCGTGAGTCCCGCTGATTGTGAAGTACGGGCTGTTATACGATTTCTTAGTGCTAAAGGCGTAAAACCGATCGATATTCATCGTGAGATCGTTGAAGTTTACGGACAAAACATTATGAGTGATGGAATGGTAAGGAAATGGGTGAGAGCATTTAAAGATGGCCGCACAAATGTGCAACAATTTCTGCCCGGAAAATCATGTGCACAGTTTTTTGGGACAGAAAAGGAGTATTGCTAGTGGAGTTTCTGCCTCGTAATGAGACAATCAATGCAGCGTCTTATTGTGAGACATTGAAAAATCTGCGTCGTGCAATCCAGAACAAAAGACGTGGCAAGTTGAGTAAGGGTATCGTTTTGCTGCATGACAATGCCCGTCCACATGTGGCTAATCAGACCAAAGATCTCATCAAATCATTTAAATGGGAAACTCTAGATCATCCTCCATACAGCCCTGATTTGGCGCCCAGCCACTACCATTTGTTCCTGCACTTGAAGAAACACCTGGGCGGTCGGCATCTTCAAGACGATAACGAAGTCAAAACATTTGTGATGCAGTGGTTAACAAATCAGGCGACAGAATTTTATCAGGAGGGTATTCAAAAACTGGTGCCACGTTATGACAAGTGCCTCAATATTCACGGAAATTATGTAGAAAAGTAGATTAAGGTACAGGCTTTCATGTAAAAATAAAATTATTGCGATATCTTTGCACGTCTTTTTTTAATTCCAAAACGGTACTTACTTAAAAAACACGCCTCGTACATTTAGAATAAAGGGTATAACAAGATGGCGGGTAATTTTATGGTAAACGTCATCTGAGAATTAACATAAATAGGTTACGTTATTAATGGTACATAAGTTCTTGACTAAATAACGAACAATGCCGCAGGGTTAACTTTATCCACAGGATGTCTGTCTGTGTTGTTGTAGGAATTAGTATTTTTCAGTTAGGACTAGTTTATTAAATGGTGAAGAGAGAGAGAGAGATTTTAGTAGTCTAGAAATACAGTCGTAGATAGAAGGAAGGCTCTTGACTGCTATAGCAGCGCTTGACTGAGGGACTGATATAAAGTGGAGGGAACGAGTTCCCACTGGGGGTGGCTGATGGATGCAGAAGGGGGTACACGTCAATCAAGCAGTCATCACGATAATGACCCCTCTTGTATGAATCGGGATCGTGCCTTTACGCCGTATAATTGTAATCCCCCCGTACTTCACTTCGTTGTCACTCGCCGGAATGAATTTGCATTCAACCGGTATTATACAGTGAACGTAGAAAACTGCAATTTGATTTGCCCCCTTCCATAGCTCTTTAGGGGTTGATATTTTATTGGGGTGAGCTCGATCATCCCTAATAGATTTACTACACAATACGATATAGACGCCATCTTGCATACATTGAGTGCAATAACCAACCCCTAACGTGCTAACTTGAAAACAGTATGCCATTATTTTCTTTTTTAGAAACTACACTTCTTACCCTAGTCTTTAATACAAATACAAAAACTGGAGCCCACCATATATGAAATCTAAAGATGTATTGTATTATTGTTGTATATAGAACATTATTATTCTTTATTCCTTTGTTCTATTGTATTTTATATAGGTTATCTAATAACTAAGGGCTACAAAATGTAACGAATCAGCCCTTAGGTGATGTAGACCTACAGCCGACATTATGTCGTTATTACAAAAAGTATTATAGTCTGTTTTTTAAAATGAAAGGTTTACCTTTTGATATGCTTATTTATTTGTTGACATAATATTGTTCTCTATGGAAATTGAATTATGAAATTGCCAATTTTATCAACCCTATAATACTTGGACGTTCTTTACTAAATTTTTAATATGGTATGATTAATAGCTTTTCATTACCTATTATACAATAGAAGCACATGGACTCTTGAGCTTTGTGATGTTTCACGTTAAAGAAAACTAAGACAGCTTCTGTATAGGCCTAGAATTACGGTATAGGCTTACCAATTACTTCGTTATGTATTTTGTAGAGGATAGAATCTTTTGACATGTGGTGTTATAGGAAAATGTTTAGGAAAAGGTGTACGACAAGGATGTTCATTGTCACCACTACTTTTTAACTTGTATACATATAGAAGAGGCTATAAATGAAGTGAAGGAAAAATTTGACGCAAGAATAAAAGTTCAAGTAGTTCAAAACTTCAAGTTCAAGTAGTATTAGCCGAGACAAAGAAAGAACTAGAGGATACCTTAAATGGAATGGATGAGATCATGAGAAAGTATTACATCGTGAAAATTAATAAAAACAAACGAAAGTGTTACGCAGCAGCAACAGTGGTTCAGAAGAGATGGGAAATTTAAAAGTAGGCAACGAGAAAACATACAGGAAGTCGGGGAATTCTGTTATCTAGGGAGTAAAATAACAAAGGATGGTAGAAGCACAAGTGATATCAAAAGTAGATCTAGAAAAGCCTTTGAAATGATAAACAGCTTACTGACTACAAACATTGACTTACAGATTAGGAAAAATTTCTTAAAACACTATGTTTGGAGTGTAGCATTATACGGGAGTGAAACGGTGGTGATAAGGGCTGTAGAAAGAAAATAGATAGAATCTTTTGAAATGTGGTGTTATAGGAAAATGTTAAAGATTATGTGGGTGGATAAAATAAGTAATTTAGAGGTTCGTAGAAGAGTGGATGAAGAAAGAAGTATATGGAAAATCTTACCAAAAGAAGGGATAGGCTGGTGGGGCATATATTAAGACATATATGATATTGGTCTATCAATAATGGACACAATATTAAGAGAGTGTTTTAGGGGGAGACAAAGGTTAGAATATTTAAAGTAAATTACAAAAGATGTAGGTGTTGCAGATATAAAACGACTTGTGCAAGATATAACAACTTGGAGATCTGCATCAAACCAGTCGAGAGACTGATGACAAAAAAAATTATGTATTTTTTTTACGGTGTAATGAAAATTTAATAAATTTACAGTTTTGTCTTGTAATAAGATTTTTACTCCCCGTTCAATACATCAACGAAGCCAGTTTAAGTTTCTGTATCCTGAAGGTTTTTCTAAGCTTCTGTAACAGTATAGGCTACTATTTAAAACCACCAAGGAATATTCTATCTGATGGCTACACAATGTTAACTCCTATTTCATTTTTTTTCCGTTGCATTTTACTGATAATCTTCAAACTTTGTTGGAATTAGTATTTTATAACATTTTTGCCTATGTAAAAAATGACCAATTTTGATAAACAATTTATGTAAAATTGATTTCTAAAATTTGACACGAAGACATAAATTTCCCTATTTATTTCCTTGTAGTTCAAGAGAAAGTAATACCGGTAATGAAAAGCTTATCACGAAAGAACACTGTTAAATAAAAAAACATAACCTAATTTTAATCATGAGATGGCATAAATTGAAAAATAACCTCTTTTGACTTTATTTTGATGTGCAGAACATTAAAAATATATAATGGGGCTAAAGTTCTCTAATGGGTGCTAAGTTATGTAAGAAAACCTTGAAATAAATGTTGTAGGTTTCTCAGTCTTCTCTGTAACCTTGATAATAGGCGCTCTATACGCTACTGCCCTAAAACGCAAATAAGAGCGCAATCTTTAAAAAAAATCAACACGACAGCACAAACATCCCCCCCCCCTCAGAATTTCCCCAGACATCCACATTACCGCTTGTAAAGTACAAACATTTATTGTGGCGATTTTTATCAAAATTGTTCTAGCTGTTTTTGAGAAAATGCAATAAAGTGAAAAATCGCACTAGTAAACTAACTCCTGTTTACAGAATTTAAGGGGACTTGTCCTCCTATCGTTCTCCATACATAGGCTACAAGGAAAAAATTTCTCACCCTGTGGTAGAGAAAATTAGCTGATTTTTTTTCACAAATTTATTGGATCTTGATACACGTTTTTACATGAGGGTTTCTCAAATTAACTTTTATTTCTTGAAAAATGTTTTTTCTTTTGTAATGTCAATAATTTCCAAAAATTAATCTTTTTTAACTATAAAATCTGTTTGAGCTAGTTTTTTTTTAAAACTAACATGTCAAAATTTGTATTCCTATCCGGTGAGTGTCCACGCGGTCTTGTGTTCGAATCCCATTCAGGCACGGCATATTCTCATATCTTACAAAAAATTATTTCATCTTTCACCGTCTGCATTAGCAGTAATTGCAGAACAGTCGGACGTTAAACCAAAAAAAAAGACAATATCCATTGAATGTACTCTGAAAAATCTCAAGTGAATATCTCTAAAACTGTTTTTGAGAAAATGTTCCTTATGTATGAAAAAAATGAATTTTCAGGAAACGAAGAAACAATAACCTCATTCGTAAGAAAAAAATCAGCTGTAAAATAAATAAGAAAGCAAGACAATCAACAAGGCTGTTAACAAATTTTTAAACAAAGAGAGTCAAAAGTTATAACTTTTGACAGGTCCCTGAAAAACTGTAGACTATAAAAAATTGTAGATTGTGTTAATTTAAAAAATCAATAAAAAATATAAAACCTTATCAAACGGTCACTTTTTGTATATCAGCTTACTCAGAAAATCCAGTAGAATTAATTAAACAATTAAAAATAATGGTGAATTTTTTATTTTTTTTTTTAGGTCCGGGTTCCCTTAAATCTGTCAATTTAAAAATCACAAACTTACAACCTTACAAAATGTTATATTCTCCATAGTAACTGATTAAGTGCATTACAATAGACTACGATTATGTATAACTATTTGATTATAATATCCTTCTATCTTCCATATTTTTCCTATACACAAACCTTAGACTTGGCATAAAACGCAAAAAGGTATTGTCGACAAACGTTTTTCTTAATAAACCATTTATCAAAATTATTAATTTATTGGGAGTTTCCAGACAAGTCGTCAAAGCAGTTAAGGTAACAATACCATTTTTAAAAGTAGGTGTATATTATTCAAAACGGACATTTTATAACGTATTGTTAAGAAGATGCATCCACTGGACGTACCTATCATAAAAAATGAATAATTTTTAAAATGTCGTACTTAAAAAAGTATATTTCATTCGTACAAAAGCAAGACATGTATCCAATATACCATCATGTCAAAAATGTCGTCAGGCCAATTTAATTTTTCTGAAGGTCAGTAGACCTTTAGGAAAGCCGTTAAGGAATGATTGCTAAAGTAATAAAATATTCTACATAAAAGAAAAATTTGTGTTAGACTTTGTTATTAACTGTAGTGAATGCTTTTGAACATCAGTAGGCTTATTGTTGTGATCATATTATATTCTGTTCTTTCAATTTATGTATTCATCAAATTACATAAAATTCCATTTGAAGATATTGTAGTGTATTTTACAATATGTAGGCCCGCTATAGTTTACTACATTTACTTGCCGATAACAGGCAGGTGGAGTGTTAAGTTATTAGCACTCGATCTGCTAGTTCAAAGGCTACAAAAAATAGTTCTGTTTCTTATCACATGGTCGCCATGAGTGAAGCATTTAAGAACGAAATATATGAGTGAAGCATTTAAGAACGAAAGAGGTAGAGGTGTAAAATAGACTAGTCAAAGTTATCTGCTCTGTGAGTGATAAATTTCATTATACAGCCAGACCCTGTGGTGAATGTATTGAAGGTATCATTTTCAGGGTGGAAAGTAAATGCTTTCAGAGGGCCTGGCATGCTAAAGCATACTTTTCCACTCAGTGAGGAAGGTATTCGTAAACCACCTCACTCCTCGTTTTACTTGGTAAAGCCTCCAGAGATTCAAACTCTTTAGCCTGATGACTTAAACAACAACACCGGAAATAGTACATGTTTTCAGGTCACGCTGAACCCAAAAACATTTTTTTAGCGATCGGTCTGTGCGTGTCTCTGGGTGTGGTGTGAGTGTGAACAAAATATTTGAAAAACTGAATATCGCACGGTGTTGAAATTTAAACTTAGGTTAGGTACTACCACTAGAGTACCCAACACAATTTTTTTTTAAATCGGTCAACCGGAGGTAATAGATTTTTCGTGCAATTTTTCACTTGTTGCAATTTTCTAAAAAATGACTCCTAACAAAGTTTTTTTAAAAATCGCCTCATTTAGTAGTATATTTTTATACTCTACAAAATAAATGGCAAACCTCCATAATAAATGGTTTTTCTAAATTGCGGCCGTAATACGAATTCTAGGGAAAACGTTTATATAGCCTATGCAAAGTTGTAGAACATTAAAATACCTACAAATTTTATTTCAAGCGTCGTTTTGCACAGCGATTAGTTAAGCGTCAATATACTGTTTCACAGAACTAGCATCTAAAAAACCAAAATACAATAATTTTAGTATTCAAAATTAAATAACTATAAATTAACAATAGGCCGCCTCCGTAGTGAAAAGGTAACGCGCTAGCCTACAATGCGGAGGTCCCGTGTTCGATTCCCGACTAGGGTCTGGAAATTTCCTCACATATTAAAACTCTTCGTAGTCGCTAATAACCGAGCTGTTGATGCAACTTTAAATAAACTAAAAAAAAAATAATAATAATAATAATAATAGCACGAACAAAAGAACCTACTCCTTCTGATATTTATGTTTACAGTTTTTATTTAAAAACTTTTGTTCGTTTTTAAGGTTGGCAATAGCATACAATCAATTTTGTGGTCAAAAAATTAGTTTTTTACAATTTCTGGGTCTTTACTGTTATTCCCCCTTCAGGTTAATTTGTCTCATTTTGTGGATATTTTGTATGTAATTTTACATAATTAAAAATTAAACGATAAAAACGGGAAAAATATTTTTAAAAAATCCTACACCAATATTTTTTAAGTTAGGTAACGTTAAAGTATTTTTTCTTCTTGAAGTTAACGTAAACACTTGCCAGTAGTTTGACATGTTCTCCAACCGAGTTAAAAAATAGTTAGCCTATAAAAATATTTATTGAAATTTTGAGTTAAGAAAACAATAATCAACAACGTACCTAATAGGCTATTTGACAATGCGAAAAATAAAGTGTCAATTGCTGTCATCAGTATAAATTAAGAGTTTAAAAATGGTTATTTATTAACGTAAGTTGAAAATAATAATTGATTTATTTAAAAATCCATAAATAAAAATGCAAATTTTTAAACGTTTGTCACGTGACACAAAACGCTCTTGATTGGTCGAGTTTATGATGACGTCACATGCTTGTAAACAAACCTCGTGGCTCGTTTGCCTACTTGTTATATTAGCTTTCGAAACTGTTTTCCTTTGTTTTTGTGTGATTTATTTGCAATATTTTAGAAATTCTGTCAAGTACCTACTTTTACCATGGACAACGATTTTGTAAAAGCAGACAGCAGAAACCTGCCCCAAGTCGACACAATCATGGTCGGATTATTTTTCAAAAATAATTCCGACTTTTATGCTTCGGAGCTAAATAACTATTTAATAAGAGAGTCTTGAATGTTTATTAGTGCACATGATATAACAATAATATCATTGAGCACTCTTAAGAAATTTTTATTAATGAGTGTTGCTTTAACACGTTAAACTCTCTTATACGCCTTATGACTCTTTCCACATGAATTCTTAAACTGGCAATAATTTTTGTTAGCCGTACTTCTACTTTAGATAACTTTGACCCAGAGGCTACACTAGGAGGCCTTAACAGTTTAATTCCTTTTTTACTCAATGTTTGTTCCACATGCTTGAATCCTCTATCAGCTAATATGGCAGTACCTGGATCTAGATAATCTAGGAAGTTGCAATTTTCCACAATAGTGACATCACTTGCTCTGCCCCCAAAACCAGGAGAAATATAATTGACGAGACCATTAGGTGTACACGATATCAAATACTTAACGGTATTACCTTTCTTATAATCTGACCAAGTTAACGCTTGAAAAAGGGCTTTGGAAGGCTTTTGTATGTCAATTTCCAGGCAATCAATAATACAACTTACATTGTGATAGTTGTGTCGAAATGAAATCGGTAAAGTCTTTCTGATAGATTGTTTATTTAAATTTACAATAAAAGGGCGTAAAAAGCTAGCTATAATTGGAATATTTTTCAGGAATAATTTACTGTTGTATGATAATGACAGTCCAAAATTATCTTCAAGTTCAGAAAAAGTACTATTTAATTTAATTTTTTTTAAACACATTAATATATGTTCATGTGGTATGTGGGTGTGTTTATGTATTAAATGAACTATGCGCAAATGAAGATATTGAGGTATATCGCATATGAAGATATAAGTCGGCGCATATGAAGATGTAAGAGGTATTATAACCTCCAATCAATAACGAAAATATTTACATTCTGAATGTAATTAATTATTACAAAATATAAATATTATGTTTACTTACATCGAAATGGTCTTCACAGAAGAAAATATTTGTACTATTCGCTATGTCATTAGGATCCCTCCGAGAAAGTTGCAACCACTTTCGGCGCACTTCGACATTCTTTGGAACACTTACAAATAGTTTTTCCGGAGTTGTTAACGACGTATTTGTACATTTTGGAACTGCACACCATTTGTAACTCATTTTGTTACATAAATCACTGATAAAATGTAAATCCAACCGCACTTTCGTTTTTTGTTTACAACAAAATGTATGTGGATGATATGTGCCACAGACCAAATACAGGCAAGTGACGTCACCGACCCGTTTGCAGCGCCATATTGTCAAAGTAGTGTTTTGGCGCGCTATTTAAATATTGAATTTTTAATTTGATATTTTTCAGCAAATATGTACCAGATTTAAAAAATACAACTTTTACTGGGTTCCTTAAACTCTACTACATCATATAAAATGTATTTTAAAAACCTGTCAAATAGCCTATTATGGAGCAGGTAAATAGCTTCAAATATCTTGGTTGTGACGTGTCCTTTTATCAAGAATGTGACATACCTCATAAGGTAGATAAATTCAGCATAATTTGTGGCACTATCCACCGTGTTTTGAAGGGTAAAGCCAAAAAAGGAAACGGAGATAAAACTCTCTACGACGATGGCTATTCCTTTGCTGACTTATAGAAGTGAGGTATGGATAAAAACAAAATACGATGACTCGCGCATTCAAGCTGCAGAAATGAGATTTCTAAGAGGCGTTAAGGGATATAAGCGGCTTAATCATATAATAATAATAATAATAATAATAATAATAATATGTCTTTATTTCAAAAATACAAAATAATTTTAAAAATATATATACATAAAACCAAATACATATTACAATACTTATTTAAATGAATTTATATTTTAACCACAAGTACGCAGACATTAATCTCATGGTCCTTTGACCGTCTGAGAGATTGACAAGAAAAATAAAAAGAAAGAAAAAATATATTATGATCCAAACCTAAACAAAAATTACAAAATTACAAATATACATTAAAAAATACACAAAACCTTATTACTTGATATATGGCGCTAAAAACATTAATAATTGAATTCCGTGATTAATTGGAATCTATACTGCCAAGCCTTTTGACAATAGTAACCAATTTTCACCATTTAGGTAGCCTACACCATCAGTTCTTCCAGACTCAGGATACGCTTGTTCACTATTTCTATTCGATATTCCGCCAGAATTGGACATTTTGCTACAAAATGGTAAACATCTTCTTCCTCTCCCGTATTGCATAGAGAGCATTTCTTTGGCTTAATCATATAAGGAATGAGGTCATTCGGAGGCAATGTAATATCCAACTACTTGCAGGTGTGATGCAGTAGTATAGGATGAGATGGACGAATCACCTCCTCCTTATGTCTCCAGATCGTCTTCCTCTGCAGGTATGGAAATTGAGACAGGATGGAAGAAGAGACGTTGGAAGGCCGAGGAATTGATGGACACCGGAAAGGCTCTAGAAGCCTAGTCCATGATGGATGATGATGATAATGATGAAGTTAAACTATTATTTGAAAGTTATTAAACTAATTAATAATATTTAATTTAATGATGTCATGTACTCAGTGAGTTTATATTTCATTATTAGATACAGTAACAATAGGTTTTTGAGAAAAACCAACATATTTACCCTACCTCTATTTAACCTTAACTTGAAAAATTTTGGTATAGGATATTTTAAATATTTATCCCGTTTTTATCGTTAAAAACCCCTAAAAATTATTTTATTAATTTTCCGTTAATTTTTTTTGTTTTACGTCCGATTTTGCACATTATTGCTGATACAGACGATGAAAGGTGATATATGAAAATGAATGATGGTCAGACCTGACTATGAATCGAACCCGGGACCTCTAGTGCAGAAGTTACTGCGCTAACCAGTACACCACGGGACGGCCGTGAGAAATTAAAAGCTTAAAGTTTAGTTTTCCGTGAAGAGTAGCGAGTAGGAGGAATATTTTACAGTTGAGGTCACCAAGGTCTTTATCATAATAAAAACCCACATATATTGCTGACGTCAAGATTGTTATTATGTATAATAACAACGTGATGAAATTATAAAAATAGTTGAAAATATTTCAATAAAACCGGGCCAAAGATATACAATTACATTGTTATCTTCTTAACACTTCATAATGGACGAAACGACAAATGTAATAGATTCAAAGATTGCGTATGGAAGAAGAATGTAACCGCTTTTGAAAGCAAGAAAAGGAGATACCGTTTTTGTTGTTCAAATTAGAAGAGATGGGGCGAAGTTGATCAAATTACTATAACTACAACAAAAACGATTGGATGAATGCGATACGAAAGGCAGTGGTGGCATTACGAAGGAGGAACATACAAAACGAGGTATAGTAGGTAAAGTTTTGTCACCTCTTTGTACAGAAGAAATTGGATGCTTTTTGTGGTCTCAGCGGTCCTTCTTAATAATAATATAATGGTTTCTGTGCGTAATGACAACAGAAATAAGATAAATCTGTTGACAACGTTTCGTTATCGGATGCCTTTTCCGGTAAAAGTGTTTGAATGGAAACTCATTCGCACTAAATTAATGAAATACTATACACCTCATAATAGGATTTTCAGAATAAGGAGTGTGCGATAAATAGTATTGTTTGTAAAAGGTGTTCCTCAGGATTCGGTTTTAGGGCCTTTTATATTTAGGTTATTCGTAATTTTCTATTGGTACAAACAGAATATTATGTGACTCGGTTCAGTAATCGTCTTAACGCGACCACAATTCATTAGATACTATACTTTATCTCACCCTACACTAAATACGCAAAATCTTGGAAATAATCATATTACAAAATTACGCACATCGAGTTAACAAGCGCGTAATCTCTCATGTAATCTTACAAGAAATCTTAGTGTTCATACTATAAAAATTACTGAAAGTTATAGTGAAAAATTAGTGTAGAAGATAGGCCTACTAATTACTTGGAATGTGTAAAAATGTACCCACAAAAATTAGTTAGTGCATAAGTTTGAAAACAACACGTAAGTTTGAACGAACTTGAGTAAGTGAAAAAAATTTATTCCACTTTAATTACGTTTGTTTTGTAATCTGTACTTTAATATGAATTCTATATCTATATAACTCTTAGTGACACATTAGGTAAAAATTTAAGTGAAATTGTTTTCAAAGTTACAAATTTGAGAGAAAGTTTGTTAGACTTGCAATTAAATAAAAAATGAACGTGCTGCTAGAGTTTGTTTATGGTGCTATTTCTATAGGACGTTTAGATTAGTAAATTAATATTGTAAAACTTTGAACCAAAATTGGTCAAACGTTTTACAGTCAAGTTCATGTAGCTTAAATACAGTTAGTTGCATGTGTTATAATAACTTATATCAAACTGGGCCATATTAATGTATTTTCCACGTACACGGCCATTTTAGACACGTAAAGTCACCTGCAGTCCACAGTCTCATTATTCTGTCACTGCAGTTTTTCTCCTTTCTACCGTCTTACGGTGTTCTGCTTCTGTCCTTTGTGAAAGCCCTTAAAATCAGTAAATCAAATGTTTGAATTGATTCATTTTATTATGTATTCTCTGTTTACTCCAGTTTTCTCTAGGCTATATCTTTTGACTTCTTCGAACCACTTATTCGATATTATTAGGTCTATACTTCAGTGTCATAAAAAAAAACTTAAGAAAAGATTACTCACGTTTTTTTTCTGTTTTAAAGAACGTAAGAACTTGAATTCCTTCTTTTTTTAATCTGTTTCTTTCCTTCCAAATCCTCTTCATGTGTTCACTGTGTTCCTTCATTTGTGCTACCGTCCGTTTGCTTAATCTCCTCACAGTGATATTTTGTTTGAAATTTATGATTTTTTATGTTGTTTCTCACTTTTTCGGTTGTTCATGCTATTCTTCTTCTGATAGCTTTTGCGATTGTTTCCGTGTGTTCGTAGATCTCTGATGATGGTCATCTATAGCTAGGTACCATATTCAATCTTTATTAACTGGTTCACATATATTCCTTTTTTATAGTTTATTTTGTTTATTAACAGTCTTTTAACAGAATAAAAATTAAAAATTTAAAGTTTAAGGCGTTGAATGAATCACTTTTACAGACTTGTTGGTGCAGACAACGCCGAAACCATACTAGTTCCTTTGGAGAAGATCTCTTGGCCATCGGCACTTGAACCTTCTACGCTTGTTACCTGGTATGTATCGTAAATTTATTTTATTTTATTTCATTTATTTTATTACTAAAAACAAATACAATGAATCTTATTTCCTAATACCCGCATAGGTCTAGCCTGTGCTCGGGTATGAGTTGGTTTATATTGTTAATCTTATTTATATTTACACTAAATTTACATAAAAAGAAAAAAGCAAATTTAAAAAAATCATAAAATAAAATTTCCTAACGTAATAAAAAATCTAATATATTAATTTAATTATTAAAACTTCCCTTTTCTACAGTATGTATAATATAATTTGTTAAATTATAGTAATTATATTTGCTGTAAATATCAAATGAAAGAAAAAAATTATTGCTATTGTACTAAAATTAATAATATATAATTACTACCACTACAGTTATCAACAATAATCGTAATAGGTAGGCTAATACCAAAATAAAATACAAAAATAATAGTAGGTATAAAAATAAATACAAAAATAAAAAATAAGTATCATGTAGTGGCAGAGCAGACTTTCAATGACAATGCTGACAAAAGTCTATGACTGAATCAAGAGAAATAGCAATTAATTTGAATATATAACTTGGAACTAATTAAATCCTTAGACTGCCCTCTCTATACTGCTCTCTCTCAGTTGGTTACTCTTCTTTTGTATATTTGAGGAGTTACATCAGTATTTCGGATAAACTCTGGTAGCTTAAGTTTGTAATTGAAGCTATATAATGTGCTGCAGTGCTACTAATGGTTTTATGCAATACAGAGGCTTGATATCCAGTATGGCTTACAGCTCTGGTATGATAGTTATGAACAGAGCTCTGGTATGATAGAAATGTATCTAGTATGAACGGAATTGTGTTTAAAATTGAGAATGCCCTAATATCTTTCTTAATAACGTTCTCATACCTCAGAAGTGTAAAATTCGATACTTAGAGCTTATCTTGGACAAAAGATTTACTACAGTTGCACATAAAAAAAGAAAAGACTTCAGTTAAATACAAAATTATAACTGTACCGATTTCTCAGTAGAACCTCTCCTTTACCAATTTCTTTAAAATTATTGCTGTACAAATTATTATTTAAACTAATTAGGACTTACGGAGTATAGTTATTTGGCTTAGCTACTAATCTTAATCATCTACAGACGTTCCAATCAAAATTTCTCCGTTTAATATCCAGAGCTACGTACTACGTAAGTATTGATACTTTACACTCCGATTTAGGGATTCCTGCAGTTGAAGAAGTAGCACAGTTCTATTATAAAACTTATTTTTGAAATTACAACTAAATCCGAACGCCTTTCACCTTCCTGGGAATCCAGCCCGGCGCCTAAAAACAAGATGGAATGGAGATCTTCTTTGAGTTATAGCCTAACTAAATAAAAAATTAAATAATAATAAGTTATTAATACAATAAAAATAATAACATTTACATAGACTAATTATCATATTTAATAGTCCTACTTAATTATATACCCAAAGATATACCAATGGGTATAAATATTTTATTTTGTTTTTCTGTTTCATGTTACTTGGTTCTGAACGTATATCCCAGTTTCTAGTAGTCATATATTTGTGTACTGTTGAAAATTTCAAATAAATATAAAAAAAAATCGAGAATGAAATAAATTATTATGAAGATCTTTTGCCAGGTCTGTGACGTATGTAGAAGTAAATTTTGTAAACGTTGGTAATTACCTAATGAACATAGTGTTATAGAACGTAATTTTTGTTCTGTTTTCCCCGAATACATTTTGTTTGTCACAGTTTAGCGGAACCCCGTAATTGTATTCGTAAGTCCAGACTGATCTTATTACTATGTTGTAAATTCCTTTTTACTTTCTCTTACCTATATGAATATATAGTAGGAAGGAAAGTAGGTATTGTTTGCGTGTCGATTTTTCGAAATCGAGTTTTCACCGGATCTAAACGTTTTCAGACCCCCTGAACCCAAAAAACATGTTTTTAGCGATTGTGTGTTTGTGCGTGTGCGTGTGAACAAAATATCTCAAGTACGGAACATCGTACGAACTTGAAACCTGAAACTTAAGTTAGATACCACTTACCGAACCCGACACGAACATTTTCATCAAAATCGGTCAACCGGAAGTAGTAGTTTATTCGTGTAATTTTTCACTTTTTTGCAATTTTCTCAAAAACTGGTCATACGGTTTTTTTTTTAAATCGCCGCGTTTACTAAATTTTTTATGATTTACAAGATAGGGTAGACGTCATGTCTGCTGAAATTCTTGGAGAGGCTGTTTTCACGTAATGAAAATAATTTTTTTAAGATTGCGGCTTTAATATGCATTTTAGCTCAAAAATGTATATAATAAAAGTTTTAGAGAATTTTTGATTCTACAACTTTTATTTCAAATATTTTTTGTATAATGCTTTGTTTAGCGGTAATTATTAATTAGCGATAAATGATTAAAATTAGGTTATGTTTTTTGAGGTTAGTTTTATGTTTATTTCTAATGTTTTATTTCTAATATTAGGTCATATTGTTCATTATATGCATTGGCAAGAGAACGTCGTATGAGTGTTCCACACTAGATTTTGTTATTCTCTGAAGATAATTTTAAAATTCTTATTTGTTTCATGTTGATATAATTTTTACAATCAAAAAATCCTATCGTGATGAGAAGATAACCAAAAACCCAATTTAAAAATATTTTACGAGATAAAAATATAACAGAATTGAATTGAAGTAACATTATCTTACAATCGGTTGAGATTCCTTCAACATAGTGAATTTCAAAGTTACAATTCCAGCGAACTTCCATCCGATGTATTTTATAAGATAGAAGACGAATGCGAAGAAGACTTGCTTTGAAAAGTTGCGGGCCAATAGAATATTAAATTAGAGTTGTAGTAGAATAAAGCACGTAGGAAGTAAGGCAAGGTAAAATCTAAATCGCTTTCCAAAGAACTGAATCTTCCTTTCAAAAGTCGTTTACTTGTTCGTTCCGGCGTCTCTCGTGAATTTAACACCACACCAACTCGTAACCGCCCCCTTTACTGTTCCCAATAATTTAGTCTCATTTCCTTATTCAAGCTAAGTTTAATTTAATAGCAGTAATAAATGATTTCTATGAAAAATATTTCTTGTAAAGAATATATTTAAATATTTTTATCTTCCCGTAACCTAAATTTGTTAAATATTTTTGTTCGATTATTCAGAAAATTATTTAGTGTATATGGATAACACATAACAAAAAAATCTGGTGTGAAACACTTACAAGACTTTCTCTTGCCAATGCAAATAATGAACAATATAACCTAGGTAAGTAATAAAACATTAGAAATAAACAAAAACTAACCTTATTTTAATCATGATTGAAAAACGCAAAATTAAAATCAACCTCAGTTTGGCTTAAAAATGCGGAAAATCACTCTTTCACGCTAAACTAGGCTCTGTAGAGAAAAATTCTCAAAATAAAAGTTTTAGATCTCTTAATTTCCTATAAATTTTATCCTATAGGCTACACTTTTGTCGTAAAATTCATAGCCTACTACGGACAAAATCTTTAAAAAAATCGATTTTTCACACGTTTTATATATAATTACTATTCATATAGGCAAGAGAAAGTAAAATTGTGGTGGGCGCGTTGAATTTCATTGAGGAAAGTTTGATAATGTTCAGTAAAGTTCCAAAAATGTGCGGTACTCTCATACGAATTTATTTAAATCAGTAGATATGTGTATGGGAAGTTAAACAATAACTTCTATAAAATTTGGAAACAATTATTTTCAAAATTAGTGCCGCTTCATCCTTCTGGTAAATGTTTCCTCCTTTAATAGTCAAATTATAGATTATAGGCCTATTCCTGATTCTACAATTAATTAATTAATAGGCCTAGAATAGTTTATCCACACAGTGTAAAGAATAACAATTATAGTGTTATAATAATATACGCATAATCTGATAAAACGCATGCAGAATGCATAAAATAGACCTACATTTTTTATAAGAAATTCGGATTTTCGTTAAAACGTCTCAAAATTTCTTTTAATGGGTTTAGGGTTCAGAAATTACGAATACGACGATAAAAATTGTGTTACCTATTTAGAAATGTATATTTGATGCTCGTTTTTTATTTTATATACAGAGTGTTTCAAGAAAGTCATAAAATTTCAGAGACTAATTCTGGACCTGAAATTAAGATAAAAATTCATGTGGGCATATGCCTTATTTCGTTTTGTTTTTCCTCATTTTGTGTTTTCCAAAAAAAGATTTATAGACCTATCTTAACAATGGTTTAAGTATATTTTCTTTAATGAAATTTGACAAAGCCAAGCCCACAACAAAATACTACGAAGTTCAAAAATTTTTAAAAATTTAATTCAATGATTTCAAAACGTGGTAATTTTAAATTTATACATCAAATGTTGACCTTTTGTAAAATAAGATTTTAACGGTAAAAATTCGATGACAGACAAATCGAGTTGTTGCCATAAATGGGCCTGTAGCACGATTGCACAACGCATTTTATGTATTCTGCACGCATTTTTCAAATTTGAACCGGTAACCATATTACAATTTTTTACACATATTTAGGAAGCTATTGCAAAAACTCATCTCGATATCTGTATTCTTAAAAAAGCCGTTACCTTGCCCGAACATGAGCTAATTTTCCTCAATTATTTAGTAGCCTAAAAACCTTAAATCATAAATATAAATTTAAATTTTCTAAAAGGTGGTCAAGGGGGTAGTCAACCCAAAATATGAAAATCAAAACTTCTGGGTGTAATCTATCATTATTTATTTTAAATGAAAGAGTAATTTACTACTAATGATCTATCATTTAAACCAAGCCGAAAAATTAATTATAGCCCCTAATATTGGGGTAAGGTTGGAAAAGCGGGTTTTTACTGGGAATCAAATATCTCAGGAACCAAGAAAGATGTCAGCATGATTCTTATGCTACAAAATACAGAAAATTACTGTCTCTTATCTGTTTTATGCGCTTGTATGTGTTATTTCTTTCAAGAAATTTATTGAAGAAAACCCATATTTTCAAAAACATGTATTTTATGTTTTCACAAATTATTTTTTAACTAAATTCCTGTTAAGGTTTTTGTAATATAATAATTCTACAGATAATAGAGCAAGAAATTATGAACATTTGAAAAAACATCATCCAAATATCTCCAATACAAACCAAAATATTTAATTCCCAAGAATAAACAGTCATGCTAAAACCATATTTCCGGAAAACTTGAAGTTGAAGGAATAATATCTCTCGCCTTGCTAGTGAGTTTTATTTTACACAGATGTTTTTGTAACTTTTTGTCAACGTACAAACAAAGTAAAAAAATGTTGAGAATCAGAAAATATTAAACTTCAAATAAATGCAAAAACCAATCGAAATTTTAAAAAATCCATCTTCTTGAGTTGACTACCCCCCCCCCCCCCAACCGCAGGAAAGGTATATAAAAAGTAAAATGTTCCGTGATTTTTTAAATTTATTTTCTGTGAAATATAAAACTGATATCTTCCCAAAACATAGCTAAATCTCAGAAACTACAAATTCATCACAGAGTGGTATGGAGAGTTGCACCAAGTTTTCTGGAGCACAATTGAATTTTATTCCCATTGGCATGAGAATTTTTCACACGTAACTTATTTCCAGTTAAAAAATTTAATGATTTCATTCTTGTAAAATTTTACTTCTGCGGAAAAATACATTCTACGTGTCTACTTGACATAATAAGAATTTTAGCGATTGTCGATTAAAATTAGTAAAATTCTGCATTCAAGTCCGTTCTGTACTTAGGCTACGTATATTTAAATCTGTAGTGATATGTATAAAGGTCTTAACTTGAAAATAGTCATTTTCCAGGAGAAGCTAATGAAAATTTGAGACAGTATAGGTGGTAATTTATATATTTTTTATTATTTAAGGATAGTTTTTGTAACTGTCTCTTCCAACAATTGTTTTTATAATTTGTTATACATTTTCTTTTGTTTTCTACTTAATAACGAAAAAAAAATTCTTTTACGTCTACGCTGTGGCCCTTTTTTGGGGAGGAAATTCATGACTTAAGACCTTTATACAGTTTGCAGTGTAACTTAATACCTTTTGACCTGGTAAATTTTTATTATAGTTACTTAAGTCACAAAATTTCCTTTGGTTTCTTGTCATTTCGACTACTTCACTGATTTTTTTACAGTTGATCTCAGCAATTGATTTTGGTGAAATAATAAACTACTATTGGTATAATGGTTAACTCAACTGAAGGCCTTTTGCACAGCTTAACAGGACTAAAAACTAAATCTTAATTAAATAAACTACTGTTGGTATAAAGGTCTTAACTTAAGACCTTTTGTACAACAAAAAAAAGGCTGAGAAACTAAAATATAAAGGTATAATTTACAAATAAGACTTTTATACCGTCACGCGAAGAGAACATTTTTATGAAGCCATTTAGCCCTGACAACATAATTCACTTCGGGAGTTACCTACACTTAAGCCCTTTGTACCAATTAAAATAGAAAATTTTTCTAAACTGGGTAGTGCACTTAATTCAAAACCAACAATTTTTGACTTAAGACCTTTATACCAATCACCACAGAAATAACAGGAAGAATACCAAACTGATATATTAGCAAATGTTCAACATTACAGGAAAAACAATTGAACATACTTTTCATTTTAAGAACAATAATAAAGAGTACCATACTTATTTCACCAGCTTGTTTCACGCCATTGAATTTTCTCTCCCCTCTGTAAGTTAAGGACTTTGATAATGAAGAGGAGGGTTAAGGATCAGGGTGTGCCGAATCTTGCCCCAATCGCGAGGGAGAAAAAAGAACATGTTTCAATGTGACAGCTGTCGCTCAGTCAATCCCCCACTCTGAAAAAAATGAGACAACCACCCCTATATAAGTCTGTTCTTTCTACCCCTATCAGCGATCTTATCTACTCCATAAACTTATTACATAACTTCATAAACCTTTTTATAGTAGAAAAACGAATAGAATATGCTGTAAATATACTTGTACAAATAAGTACAGCATAGCCCTTTTTAATCGAAATAAAGGGGACGGAGGCGTTTCGGATTACATAATTTTTCGGATAATCCATGGATGCTATCGCTGTCTATGAGGCATTAATCATAGACTATTAAAAAGAAAAAGAATCACAAAATTTAGAGTAAGGAAACGTATTAAATGAACAGCAAAATAAATTAGATGCTAAATTATAAACTAAACTACAGTAGCCTACTATTAAGTAAACTTTGTACATCAGAAAATTATATTGCAAACACATAAGCCTATGTAGGTTATTTAAATTCAGTACAGCTAATTCAAAATAGGATGAGAGTAAATCTACACGATTTTCTAGCAATGGGAAATTTTTAATGTAATATTTCCCTGCAGTGTTTCACCGGCAGGGAAATGTTTCACCGACAGGGAATTTTTTTCTTTTATAATAAAACAGCTGATTTATTTTAAACATTTATTTTTTATTGTTAAACAATAATTTTTTTTTGCTTTAACTTTATTTTTATTTACAACTGTACAATTTTTTAAAGAACAACTAGTATATAAGATGGAATGAATGAGGAATGGCGGGAATGTGAATCGATCCAGTGACTGATTTTGGCGTGAAAATTTACAATGAATGTGGTACCAATATTTTGAATGATACTGATTTATAAACTATGATGGATGATTTTTTTTCTTATGAAATGATTTTCTTTTTGTTATGAAATGAAACAGCCACGACAAATTAAATTAAAATACTTTTTTTTATGGTGGTCGGAGAAGATTCCACCTTCGTTTCAGTCGTCTGTTAACAAGGAGATCGTTAATTGAAAGAGATTGGACATTTGGATTTATGAAGCCAATTGTCTTTGTGTGTAATGAGTTTTATTTTGCGTTTACAATGTCTCGAACCGTTGGTATACTCAGGTCTTCGTGAAGGGTATGATTGGTTACGTAAAAAGGTGCGTTTGTTATTGCTCTAAAACAATGAGTTTGAATTATGATTACTTTGCAAAATGTAGAAAAGGTAAATTCTTTATCAAAAAATTAAAATATAAAAATTACAACAGAAAAGAATTCGCTCGTAAATTGTTTTTGCACTCTCATTCTATTTTAATCTAACTGTATTTTTACTTAGAAAAGTCCGTAATATTTTTCTGGACAGTTTCTTCGCAGCGTTTGCGAGCTACTAACTTATAAACAATGGGATATAGCCTATACTGTAATTGTAGGTAAAGTATTCCATTGTTTTATTATAACCTCTACTTGATTTTACTTAAATGCTGTCATTAGGCTGTTTTAATATGCCTATTTTTTCAACTTCAAAAAATTTACTTTAAAGCTATTTTATGTTTACCGTACTAAAGTGTTTATTTTTCGTTTTTTTTACTGTTTCGTTTTTCCTCTGAAATAGTTTCGGTTAACCGGAGTTTCGGATAACCCGAGTCCGGTTAAAAAGGGTTATGCTGTATGTCATTATCACATTAATGGTTGTCTAGATCAAGTTTGTGTAGGTTGAAATTACGTTTTGTGATTTTCATCTAACTGTTTATCAACCTACGAGAACTAATAAAATCCACTTAAACAAGGGTTCTTAATGTTGTTTTGAATTAAATGTTTAACATTAGCCTTGTTTGGAAGAAGAGGAAGAAAGAGATGATTACATCTAGAAAAAAACTGTTCTACGGACTTAAAGATCAACAATCACTATCTTTGGTTGTTGACTATAGGTATTTTGTAAAAATAACATAGGCCAACGTGGTGATACTGCCCATAACAGGCAGGTGGAGTGTTAAATTGGTTGGACTCGATCTGTTAGTTCCAGGGCTACAAAAAATAGTTCTGTTTCTTATCACATGATCAGCCAATTATATGACTGAAGCATTTAAGAATAGAAGAGGTAGAGGTGTAAAAGACACTAGTCAGAGTTATCTCCGCTGCGAGTAATGAATTACACTATACAACCATGCCCTGTGGTGAATGAAATGAATGATTTGCAGGGTGGAAAGTAAGTAGATGGTTTTCAGAGAGCTTGGCATGCTGATAAGCATACTTTTTCTGTCGTTTGGTAGGTCACTTCTGTTCAAGTCTTGTGTTGTTCAGTTTGTGGTAGTTTCCGGATTTTCTTTTCAGGTCCTCAAGTGAGGTTTGAATTTCTTTCATGTCTTGTTCAATTTCTTTGATCCAATGGGGCTGAGATTTTCTGTTAAAGAAATAGCTGATGATTTGTGTAGAGATTCTAGAGGAGTCATTCCTCAAGAAATGCTGAAAGAAAGAAATTCTCTTTTTCACCATCTTGTCTGCTAGAGGTTCTGAATTTCTGTAGACTTCTTCGTTCGGGACGGTTTTGAGATACTGTCAAAGAAACATGATGACCTGACGTTCTAATTTTTAAATTCTGTGTTCCGCGTTGATTCCCCTGAGGCTAAAGATCTTTTCACTGACGTATGTGATTTCCGGAAGAATCACAGTGTTGTAATGTTCAAGTTATTTTACAACAGGTAAAACATTCATAGTATCATATCGATATTTTAGAAATATCCACATCGTAAAAGGCTTGGTTTTTGTACAATTCAACATTTTTACTATAGTAAATATAATAAAAATATAACTGTAAATACTACATAAAATAAAATTTTTGAGAGTTGATTTTCTTGTCAATAAGGCAAATGTTTTCAAGTGGAAGAGTCTTATGTATTACAATGAAAACGGATTTACAATCTTCAGTAACATGCCATGGTAAAGAGACCCTACACACACAGTTGGAGACTAAAGATGTTAGGGGAAGGTAGAATGTCAAGTGGTAGTGCGTGCATGAGAGTACACTCAAAATCAAGGGCCTGTCTTGTCATCTGTTCTTTCTTCATTTCCTAGTTTTCTGAGGCATTTGAACTTTTCTTTTCTATATCTTCTGCTGTAAGTTATATGGGTAGCAGAATAATTACTAATTTATTGAATTAATATTTGATATGTTTTGATACTTTCACTGGTTAGAATTTTGATTTTTAGACGCTTTTATGTTGAACATCAATACACTCGCGTTTCTTAAGATTACCTTTTGTTGTTTAGGTCATCAGCCGGTAGGCTGGTTTGAATTTTTAGCGGTTTTACTAAGTAAAAACGAGAAGTGAAGTGGTTTACAAATGCCTTCCTCACTGAGTGGACAAGTATGCTTATCAGTATGCCAGGCCTTCTGAAAATCATCTACTTTCCACCCTGAAAATGACTGTTTTACCTCATTCACCACAGGGTCTGGCTGTGTATAATAAAATTCATTACTCTCAGAGTAGATAACTCTGACTATACCCCATCGAACTAATGACTGCAGATGAGAACTAGTCAATAACAGCCAACGTCGGGTTTGAGGTTGCCCTTTCGCTAAGTCACACTCTGTTCCACCGATTTCTTGCTGACATTTTGTTAGGCTATCATCCGCAGTGGGACCACAACGTGACAACGCAAGATACAATTAACGAAAGTCAGTTGGCTCTGTGCTGTGATCTAGGCCACTATGCTCCGCTTTCATCTGCAGTCTGTAGTTCGTTAAGCTTTAGTGTTTATTACACCTCTACCTCTTCTGTTCTTAAATGCTTCAGTCATATAATTGACTGACCATATGATAAGAAACAGAACTATCTTTTGTATATCCCTGGAACTACCAGATCGATTACAAATAATTTAACAACCCCATCAGCCTGTTATGAGTTAAAGATTACCTATGATGAGTTAATGTTGGATTTTTTTCAGGAATCAAACCTAAGATGTTTAGGCCTATTTAGAATATTTTTGGTATGCTATCCGTGAACAAACTCTACTGGGAGTGAAAATCATGCTTAATCCAAAAAAAATACAGCGAAAAGCAGCAATCAAATTGGGTGGTTGTAGCCTAAATACTGAAAAGTTCCCGATGTCAAATAGCAAGCAATAAAATAAGTTATGATTTATCGAAATGGTTTTTTTTATTTTTACCTGTAGAATGCGCTCAGGAAACGCTGGTAAAATTTCGTAAATCATTTTGTATAACAAATGAAATTTTATATTTAATTGCTTTCATGTAATTATAAACTAAATTATTAATATTAACATCTGTTCGCTTTACATTGAAAAATTTGATATTATATAATTTTATCAGTTGATGAAAAAAACATCACTGTCGTCTTTCATATAGGAATGTGACAAATTTTAAAACAATAACAATGACAAATTTTTTACCATTTGGTTTTATTATGGTTACATCAACATTTCTAGTTTTTAACGACCCCATTACATAACAAACATAAGTAACATAAACGATTACAATAATGTACAATAGGTTTTCAATAAGTAAATTATTATATCAGATTTTTTACAGTATTTTAGATAAATTATATTTTATATTTTAAAATTGATTTTGAATAATTAAAAATTTTAAATATAAAAATAAATAGCCTAAAAACATTTTTTTTTCTTGGTTTAACGTCCGACTGTTCTGGAATCAATGCTAACGCAGACGGTGAAGGATGAAATGATTTTTTGTAACGTATGAAAATATGCCGTGCCTGAATGGGATTCGAACCCAAGACCGCATGATGGGAGGCGAACACGTTACCAACTACGCCAATGCGCCCGGCTACAAATTTTATCATTTTTTTTGTTTTTTGCCTGTAACCGGCAGGTGGAGTGTTACATTCATTTTACCAATTACCGTAATGTTCCGAAAACAAGCCGCACCCGAATTTAAGCCGCATCAGAAAAATTATGATCAAAACTAGGAAATAAACTTCAAGTACAGTACTTGTATGTTTTTGAAAGTATTTTATTTTTTAAGAAGAAAATACTGTACAAACAAATACACTTACTACTTAATTAGCATTAAGAAGTTTTGTTTATTTTTTGTTCAATGCCGAACACAAGGATTCATCTACATTATTTGTGTTTTCTTCCAGCTTCTTTGGTGGATGTCTTTTCCGCGTTTTTACCCAAAAAGTAGCCGCAGGACTTGCGATACCAATAATTTGAAATTGGTATCGCAAGTCCTGCGCTACTTTTTGGGTACTTGTATAGACAAAGTACCCTTAACCTACAACATCACTCATGGTGAAGTACAAAATACAACAAAAAACAAATTATCGGATAAAAAACAAAATGAAATATAAAAAAACTGCTACCAAACTTTATACTGTAACACCAAACTGATCAAAATGACTGTACACGCACTACGTAAGGAGTGCGTCTCTCTCCCCCTCCCCCTCTCTCTCAATTCATACCTACTTATGCTTAATAAGAAACGATGATTATTATTATTATTAAAGCGCGAATGCAAGCCGCAGGTCAAATTATGGAACCGATTTTTAGAGAAAAACTGCGGCTTGTATTCGGAACAATACGGTAATTATTATGCTTACTATAACTAACTTACTTCGATACGCGTGTAGGCCTACATCAAACAATATACAAATTACCTCAACGTTTAATTAGAAGTTTATTAATTTCCGATCAAAGCTATTTAGAAAGAATTCGTGCACACTATAAAATGTATCATCAATCAAGTATTATTTTAGCTTTTTTTAAACTTACTTAAATTATAAGAACTTTTTAAAGCTTGTGAAAATTTATTAATGTATTTCCTACCCGCAAAAGTAGGTTTTAATCAAATTATTTACTTTTTTGCCCATAACAGGCAGGTGAAATTAAATTATTTACACTCGATCTGCTAGTTCCAGGGCTAAAAAAAATAGTTCTGTTTCTTATCACATGATCAGCCAATTATATGACTGAAGCATTTAAAAACCGAAAAGGTAGAGGTGAAAAAGACAATAATCACAGTTATCTCCTCTGAGAGTAATGAATTCATTATAGGCCTACAGCTAAACCCTGTGGTGAATGAAGTGAAGGTGTCATTTTCAGGGTGGAAAGTAGATTTTTTTGAAGGCCCAGCATCATGTTAAACATACACTTTTTCACTCAGTGAGGAAGGCATTTGTAAACCACCTCACTCCTCATTTAACTTAGTAAAGCCTCTAGAGGTTCAAAACAGCCTTTCGGCTGATGACCTAAACAATAATAACAATTTAGTGTTGTGATTAGTAACGTAGTAATCAATTTTAAATCTTATGGTAGGCCTAGTATAAAAATATTTGAAGTTGAGAAATCATTTTCTCAACGTGTAAAATTGAAGTGTGTTGATTGACCTTGTTTTCGCTTTTGTTTCCCACTTCACCAATTATTTCTCAAACAATTTAAGGAATTCTTCTAAAAATTGAGACTCAGTCTTCATGGATAGAAGTAACAGCCGCGTCATCGGCTTAGTATTTTTTACTTAAATACAACTTTTGTATTTTAAGCTGTGTTCAATAAGTGATATTTCAACATATTATACAAATAAATAATTATTAATAAAAATTTATGTTATAGTATTACTTAGATCGGTAATTTTTTTATGGTTAAATGCTCCTTTCATAATATTTCTTTAAGTTGTTTTAACTTCGTTGTACTTTTTTATAAAGAATAGAATGTCAGAAGATAGATACATTATACAAAAAATAAATATATACAAGAATATTATGTATTAAGTAGTGTATAAAATAAAGAACAGGTCAATATCTCATAAAAATAAAAACAGAACATTTGAACAAGCAGTTTAAAAGGATGGTAATGGAGTAAGTAGACTGGGCAGAGGAAAAAACAAAGTTTTGACAGGTCTATTGAGAGGTAAATATAAGGTAAAAAGAGATGATGAAGGAGGAGAATACGTGGTGGAGGTGAAAGAGAAGATGTTTTAATTCGTCAATAGGGTGTTAGTTTCGGCATCACTCCGAACCATTTCACTCAATTCTTAAATCCTATTACAGTTTTAACATGTACTTTACTTCAGAATCTGTCAATCTGAAAATTCAATCTCTTCCTAGCAATCAACTATACCTTATTAATCTGTAAACCTAACATAACCATTACAAAAACACACGTAGGCATTATATAAAATATACGTAGTGAATAAAAATGTACATTTTAATCGGTGTTCCAAAATGTACAGAACAATATTTCTATTGATTGATTCCTGTAAATTCTAGATGATTAGTTCGTGGGAGTTGATTATTTCTCATTTCTTTAGTTAAATCCACTGGATTGGTCTAGTAATAAAATCGTCACCGGGGAGCTCTTTAACAGCTGATTTTTGGAGCCCAAGATTCCTTGTTCAAATCCTCGTAAAGGTAGTTAGTTACTTTTATACGGATATTAAAAATAGACAGTGGTTACCAAAGTGCTTCCAGTCCCATCCGAGGCATTTTGAAGCGAATTTTTTTTATCCGAGGTGGTGAGAAAAACTTATGTTCACTCCCTCACGATGGCGGACTCAATTGAGAGTCCTTGTCCAGCCCAAAGGAGGTCGCAACCACCTACCAACCAAAAACTCGCCGCCTGGCCACTTGATCCGACATCAGCAAAGAATCTTCCACCTCCCTCGGAACGCTTTATAAATACTACAAGGGACATGTCGGGTTAAAAAATTTACACACTGTCAGCAAAGCGTGGAAGAGAACCGTAACCTAATTCCTCTGTCGCTGTCATTGACCAACACTCACTCTCTCTTTCATTCATCTCTTTCATCACCAGCTTAGGAAATTAGTGGGTTAGTGACATAAAATTTCCCTGGCCGCGACACGAGCGCTGCACAGAGTCCAGTGGTAGGGCTGCTAGCTACTTTTGAGCTTCTGGACCTATATTATAAAAATATAGAAATACAGACATGATCGAAAAACTGAATATTTTTCGGTATAGGCCTATATGTGGAACGATAGCGCAGTCACTGGCCAAAAGACTTCGGAAAGATACCCAGTTGAAATTTTACAAGACTCTGGCTGTTCCAGTATTGCTGTACGATAGTGAATCCTGAATACTTGGGAAGAAAGATAAACGTCAGATCTAGGTGGCGGAAATGTGGTTCTTGAGAAGAGTTCAGTGGTGTACTTTGATAGACCGTATTGAAAAATAAAGAAATCCGGGCTCGTTTAAATGTTTCCCCACTATTAGAAAAAGTTGACCAATACAGAGAGAAGTGGGAGGAACATAAGTGAAGATGGATGGGTGAAACGGGAATTAAGTTACATACCGGCTGGACGAAGAGATGTTGGAGGACCGCGAAAACATGGGCAAAGAGGTAGGAACAGATCGGAAGGCCTAATCCGTGACAGGAAAAAGAAGAAGATTATTACAGTGTATGACAATTTACCTCAAACCAAAAACTATGTTGAACACACAAACATCCTTTAGAACCCTCCTCTTCATATCTCTGAAAACACCTTCTGTCTTTCTGAGTCGGTCTCGATTTTTCTAATTGAAACCCGTAGCCAAATCTTTTGTGTCTATCTGCTCTCCTCCATTCTTCACACATGACCGTACCAGGTGAGTTGCCTTCAATTTTGTCAATTAATAATTTTTTTTTCATTTTGAAATTTCTCCATTCTTGATCTAACCCAGTCAACTAACAACTTCTTTTCCAGAAATTTCTTTCCGTACTTTCCGTATTCTACTTTTAAATCTCAATTAGAGAGTCCAATTTCTGAGTCATAATTTTTTTTAATCCCTAATATATGCAAGTTGCAATTTGTTCAATCTAAGAATAATCAAGTAACGCCATGCTCAGGCCAAACATTTTTAAGAGAGAATGGTTAATTGAACCGCAACCACCAAAGTACACCGGTAACCACTATTTCGTATTTAAATCCGTATAAAAGTGCCTTTAAACCTACCTTTACTAGGATTTGAACCAGGAACTTTTATCGTTTAAAATCACCCGACTCGCGGCAGTGACTTTACCACTCAAGCAAAAAATGAAATAACTTTTAACAAAAGAACGGAATATTCTCCTTTCAGTTTTACAAGATATATTTGCCCATAACAGGCAGGTGGAGTGTTAAATTATTTGCATTCAATTTCCTAGTTTTAGGTCAATAAAAACCAGTTCTGTTTCTTATCACATGGTCAGCCAATTTATGACTGAAGCATTTAAGAACAGAAGAGGTAGAGGTGTAAAATAAAATCAAAGTTATCTCCCTAGAGAGTAATGAATTTCATTATACATCCAGACCCTGCGGAGAATGAAGTAAAGGTGTCATTTTCAGAGTGGAAATTAAGTATGTAGAAGCTCTTTAGAAGACTTGGCATGCTTATAAACATAATTTTCCACTCAGTGAGCAAGGCAATGGTAAACCAACTCAGATTTTGTTTTACCTAGTTAAGCTTCAAGAGATTCAAACCAGCCTTTCGGCTGGTGACCTAAACAACAAGATACATTATCACTGCACAAAACAGGATGCAATAGTTTAGTGATTACCTTACCTCTGCCATTTTTTCCCCAAAATATTACAGTATTGTGATGATTGAGTAAAAATACTTGTTATTTTAAAAGAGATATTTTTTTTTCTTTAATCGAAAAGCAAAAATTAAAACAACATTTTTTAAAGTATCCCGATGATTTTCCTGAAAATATGATAGAATTTTTAACACCCTGTACCCTATTAAAACATAAAACACGTCGACAGATATCTCAGATAACGCAACCAGTTTTGTTAATAATTCTTTTAGCCTTATTAGCATTAGTTATATAAACTTGTAGTCCTATATTTTGTTTCGTTACATTGATACATCTAGAATTAGCCAGATAAAAACAACAAAAATTTATTATTTATTTTATTAAAATATACATCAATTAGTGGTTATCTTAATCGTTATATTTTCTTTCTTTTTACTTGATTTTGATTTTGTTTTTAATAAATAACATTTTTGAAATTAATGTTTCATATTAAAGCTGTAGTATTTTGTTTTTACATTTAAAATGAACTTTTTAGAGTATAAAACTGCAGAAATTATTTTTATTTCTTTTGTTGAAAACATTCTAAAAACTTTTTGATAACTAAAAATGAGGTGTGTGTTAATAATAGTAAACAATTTTGCATTAGACTAATTAATACGTCTACTTATTTTGGAGAAAAGCCAAGATGCTGATAAATTTATAAAAATAAATTAACATTTCAAAAGAGTAAATTTAATTCTTAAGCTGTAATAAAATTTAGATGTATCTGTCTTGATGAAAGGAAAAAATTTTCAGGTTCTGAAACTAGTCATTATTTTTTAATAATCGCATATAACCTAAGCTATTTTAAGTTTTTCCTGGAGAAAATAAAACTAAGTTTAGTTTACCAAAATTTTAACGTTCCAACGATTATCAATCCTGTTTCTCCATGATTTATCATTTTTTACAATTTGTAGAAGGTTTGGTGCTTTGAATAATTTATTTCTCTTTAAAATATATTTCTATTTTGATGGAAATTGTTCTGTAGTCCTTTCTTCATTAGGTTTTCTAAAATCAACTGTTTAACAATAATACCTTATGAAAAAACCTTTCTTCTCATAAAAATTGCATGCTATTTATTAATTTTTTATTTGAAATAATCTTTTTTTTTAATTTAAATAATCCTCCTTTGTATCCTTATGACACTCAACTTCACACTTCTGAATCTATCCGTTATCTAGGTTTATATCTAGATACGAGGCTCACGTGGATAAAACGAGAAAGGCACTCCAGGACAGGTTCAAACAGTTGTACAGACTTCTTTAACGCAAATCCAAGTTACCATCTACATCTAAATTAATCATTTACAGCTCCTACCTTCGACCAATATGGAGCTATGCCAGTCAAGCTTTACTGCTGTGCAAAACCATCGGTATTAGCAAAAATTCAGCGTTTCCAATCAAAGCTTTTACGGAGGATAGTTAACGCCCCCTATTATGTAACCAATAAAACGCTACACTCAGACCTAATGTACCCTACATAAATGACGTTTTCTTAAAACTCTATCCAAAATCTAGGAAGAAACTCGTGAACCACCATAACCCATTAATCTCAAATCTGGCTACACAGACTCTCCCAAACAATCCAATCAGACGTCTAAAACGTCGATGGAGCCGGGAACTCATCAATTAACGTACTACTGTAATTGACTATCCATTACAGTGTTCTAAATGCTGCATTTAATGCTATACTTATCTA
The DNA here is from genome assembly GCA_035578175.1 of Catonia carolina. Lineage (NCBI taxonomy): Eukaryota > Metazoa > Arthropoda > Insecta > Hemiptera > Achilidae > Catonia > Catonia carolina. The sequence continues at coordinate 2,472,899 of JAQMRL010000028.1, read as the reverse complement.
TTCACGTCGGAGTTCTCTCACTGGACTGTGTCTCCACTCACGTTTATTTATCAAGTTATTTTTTTCCAAATTTTGTGTTATCACATTCACTGATTGTTTTCTACAGATTGTGAATTTCCTAAATATAGAGAAAAAAAATGTAAATAATCATTTTTTTAAATAATATCATTTACTTATTTAAATAAATCAAATTAAATGTATATACTGTAATTTAAAATTATTTTATATAGCCTAATAATGTAGAAAGATATCGATCTTCTACACTTTGTCAACAGATTTTCAGACCAGTCTATCAGTCAACTGGTAGGTATAAATTTCCTTATAATGAAATTGTTAAGTCTGAAATTTGTTAAGGTTATCAGACGGCAACCAACTGTCAGAAAAACACTCCTGAGTAAGCATATTATTCATTTTCATGAATTCACGCCAAACACAAAAAATTATTGTCAAAAATGTTCAGTTTCAACAGAAGTAAACCAATGTAGGCAAAGACCATAAAAATTCAGATAAGGTAGGGTTAAAGTTAATAGGCTACATATAGGGAAGATTGTCGTTTCCAACAGCAATAGAGCACCTAAAATACTTAAAATGTGTAATGTAGGTTACTTCTAAGTTGCCTCAGTAATTATAGCTAATTTTTAAAAAAATCTTAGTTATTGAACGTAGTAGCATGAATTCTATAGTACAATTAAAATACTAGGCAGCAAAGCTGATAGTCCAGTGATTTTATACAGCAATTTATTTCCAAAACGTATCAACATTTATTTTTGTTGTTTACAAAAATTTTCATTTTGATATTAGTGTGGAAATTAATGCATACCCTATTTAAGAAGAACACTAGGTGAACCGCGCGGGAAAACACGTACAAGTGTAAATTGTTTTTATAGAACTTCTCTGAAAATAACATTTTTTCTTTTATTTTTGAATGGCATTATTTAAAAAAGCAACATTTAGTAGAACTCACTGTAATCACTTGTAGGCCTACTCAAAGTAACAACAAACAAGTTGGAAAGTCCAAAGCGATATATGTCACTGCCAATGCGTTGGTATACTTAAGTTCGTTGAACTTGCCCCTCCAGCCTGAAATAGCTTTGCGAGATGTGGGAGGGATAGATAGAGAAAGAGAGAAATATATGCGTACTGTAGTACTGTTTTCGGTACACAGACGCATCGCTTACCGTATTGTTGTTCTTATTAACTTCACGTATTATTAGGCCTATCTTTAATCTTTATTTTAGACCTCTTTGGTGCAGAAGAACTAGCCCCTTCCACCTAGTATACAGGTTTGGTCGTTTTTATACTTGACCTATGCCTGAAAAAGCCGAGTGCAGCCGAACCAAAACGACCGTAAAACTAGGGGTGATTTTACAATGACCTCAAAACTAAGTCAGGGAGCTACAGGACATACAAACAGCGATCGGTTAGATTTAGGGAACAAGTGAGGGTCAGGAAAGCCATGGTGATTTCGGACGCTGAGAGACTGAGAAGATCCGAAACATTGAAGAATTATTGGCGAAGAAGAGGAGAAGTACGGGAACGACAACTGCGGGGGCGTTTTGGTGGAACATCTGAAAGAGCTAGACGTTGAAAGATTGAACTTAAGTGGTCCTTTGTGGCCGTAAAATAAAAAAAAAAAAAAAAAAAAGAAGCTCGTTAAGTGAAGCAAGTTTAATTAGGCTATTTTAGTTAGTTATTTAATTTAGCTTGTTAGATTTCCTGCTATTGGTAAAATTTACTAATCTGTATAATCATATTTTATTTTATTTTTTACATTTTGGGGGGTTTCTGGACCCCCTGGACCCCCTCACTTATTTACGACACTGGCAAACACCATTAGTGATTTCTTTATTTGCTCTTTAAGAGGAATCGAATAACGCTAGTTTCGTTTCCAAATTCCGACTTTGATGTCTTGACTTCCGGTTTTGGGCCACTTTCAAAATTGGAACTTCAAACCCAATTTAAGTTCACGAAGATTTTGTGCAGATTACGAATCCGAAAACCGTTCGTTGATATCTCTTGTACTTTCTGAGATCTGGTGTGATGGACAGGCAAAGGAAAATAATAGGTGACAATATTTTAAAAATTTCCATCGATAAATTGAAAAATATAATAAGAAATTCATTAAACTGTGGATAATATATACTCTAATGTTTATACAAATCTAGTAGGCTATTAGCCTACTGTGTAATAATAATCTGTAGGCTAGAATTCTATTTTACTCATTCACAATTAAAAAAGAGGAATTTTCTTCCAGAGATTCGTCATAAATTTTAGCTTGTTATTGGTTTTAAATGGGTAGTAATACAGTAATACGAAGCGATTACATTTTCATGAATCATACGAGAGGGTGTGAGATTGTTTGACAGACCGGTCCGATCATAGTGTGAACGAGGGTGAGGGTAGAAACCACGGAGGGTGATACAAGTGATTGAAAAGCGTAGTTCTTCAGGATGAGGGTTTCAATGAAGGATGAAGAGGAGAGGAAAGCTCTGAATCCTAATTGAAAATAGGGTGTAGATGTTATAGTACTATATAGGTTTAGAAGAGAGGGTGCTGTCCAAATCCCAGGGATAGGAAGAGATATGAGTCTGCGCAATGGCTATCACGCACCCTCCGATTTGAACGCCATTGTTCATAACTGACTCGAATACTAATGTTACGTTGAAATACTAGCATATTACGTAAAAACTTTATTCTCTCTAACTTTAATCTCTAAATGCTACCAATCAGTTTTGTTATATAGCTACGATTTTCTTTGAAATAGTTTAGATTTTAATATAATTATTCGAATTAAATTTTTTTTAAATCTCATAACAAGCCTACAAAGTTATATGATATGGAAATATCAAAATTTAACTGAATTCTTTGCTAAATTCAAGTTTGAAAGCAATTTTATGGCTTCAATTTTCTTTTTTGGAACAATTATACCACGCTTCCCAACAAATTTGACGTAGCCTATAGGAAATTTAACATTGGACAATGTAATAACAATAATTTCTTGCTTTTACTGAACAAAATACTCGTACAGTAATCTTCTTACATAAAAAAAGACTAACTTAAAATAAAATACCAACTAGTAAACTAAAAAAACAAAACCTAAATAATTAGCCATAATCTTACTTTTATTACTCCAGTCGTTTGGAAACCGAATAAAAATTAGTCTCCAAAAGATTTTAATAACTACTTTTTTTAGCTTTTATCTGTTATCGGGAACTGTACACATTATTCACAATTACCCAAATTTTATCGCTGCTTTTGGCTGTAGACTATTATTTTGATGTGGATTTGGTGTGAGTTTGAATAGGGACCCCCAGTAGAGTTTGTACACGGATGGCTGTCAGCTGGTCACCATACAAAGTCGCATGCCCGATCGGTATTACTTAACAAATAACAACGACTTTCGACCAGTTAACTGACTGGGCTGGCCCGAAGGCCACTAATAATTTAATTATTAATGAATAAAAGATCCACCGGGTTGGTCTAGAGGTAATGTCGTCGCCGCGAGTCAGTTGTTTTTTTTTTTTAAATTCCTAATATGTGTACGTTGGAATCTGTTCAATTTAGAACAATAAGCAACCCCATGACCCAATGAGATGAGCATGATGTGTATGACGTGTAAATGAGGTGTAGTCTTGTACAGACCCAGGCCGACCATTCCTGAGAGAGTATGGTTAATTAAACCCCAACCATCAAAGTACACCGGCAACCACTGTCTAGTATTCAAATCCGTTTAAAAGTAACTACCTTTACTAGGATTTGAACCAGGAACCTTCGTCTCCGAAAATCAGCTGTTAAACAGCTGATTTTGGCGACGACTTTACCTCTAGACCAAACCGGTGGGTTTCAGTTGTTTAACACCTGATTTTCTGGTTCAAATCCTAGTATCCTCGTTTTCAGAACGATTTAAACTGTATTTTACGTCGGTAACTACAAATTTCTTATAATACGCGGTTTAAATAAACTGATTACTGCTTTAAACCAGCTTATATGGTAATTTACAAAATTATGAAGAAAATCCCTCTATCGATTACGATTACAGTATAATATTAACAAAGAAAATTCCCTCTTTAAGGGGGTAGTCAACTCAAGAAGATGATTTTTTTTAATTTCGACTGTTTTTTAAACGCTTTTATTTAACTTACTCTTGGAAGCATCAAATCTTGCAACTTAAAATTTTAATACTTCTACCGTATCAATATGAATCAAACTTTGCACACTTGTTTATCTTCGATGACAATACGCTGTGGAGGTGTTTGTAAAAAAAGAATTTTAAATTCTAAAATTTTATAACGCTTTTAATTTAACTTACTCTTGGATCCATCAAATCTTGCAACTTAAAATTTTAATACTTCTACCGTATCAATATGAATCAAACTTTGTACACTTGTTTATCTTCGATGACAATACGCTGTGGAGGTGTTTGTAAAAAAAATTTTAAAATTTCAAAAAAAAATTTTTTTTAATTTAAAAAACGCTTTTATTTAACAATTACTTAAAACAATTAACTAAAAAGAAAAAAAGAAAAAAAATTTACAAAAAAATTACAAAAAAATCAAAAAAAAAATTTTTAAGAAACGCTATTATTTAATCAAAAAAATTTACAAAAAAATCAAAAAAAATTTTTTTTTTTTTAATTTTTAAGAAACGCTATTATTTAACAATAATTAATCAAAGAAAAATGAACTAAAAAGAAAAAACAAAAAAATTTACAAAAAAAAATCACAGACATTACAGTTAAAAATAAAAGCGTGGCGCATTAATATATATAATATTTTACAACGAATATTTTACAATAAATATTATATATATTAATGCGCCACGCTTTTATTTTTAACTGTAATGTCTGTGATTTTTTTTTTGTAAATTTTTTTATTTTTTTCTTTTTAGTTCATTTTTCTTTGATTAATTGTTAAATAATAGCCTAGCGTTTCTTAAAAAAAAATTTTTTTTATTTTTTTTTTTATTTTTTTGTAATTTTTTTTGTAAATTTTTTTATTTTTTTCTTTTTAGTTCATTTTTTTATTAATTGTTAAATAATAGCGTTTCTTAAAAAAAAAAATTTTTTAATTTTTTTTTTTGATTTTTTTGTAACTTTTTTTTCTGTGATTTTTTTGTAAATTTTTTTTTGCATTTATTTTGAAGTTTTATACTTTCTGAATCACAACATTTGTTTACTTTGTTTGTACGTTGACAAAAAGTTATAATTAAAAACATCTGTTTAAAATAAAGCTCACTAGCAAGGCGAGTGATATTATTTCTTCAACTTCAAGTTTTCCGGAAATATGGTTTAGCATGATTGTACATTCTTGGGAATTAAATATTTTGGTTTGTTTAGGAGATATTTGGATGATGTTTTTTTTCAAATGTTCATAATTTCTTGCTCTATTATCTGTGGAATGATTATTACAAAATCCTTAATAGGGATTTAGTTAAAAAATAATTTGTGAATACATAAAATAGCTACATGTTTTTGAAAATATGGTTTTTCGTCAATAAATTTCTTGTAAGAAATAATATATAAAAGCGCATACAACAGATAATAAACAGCAATTTTTTTGTATTTTGTAGCATAAGAATCATGTTGATATCTTTCTTGGTTCCTGAGATATTTGATTCCCAGTAAAAGCCCGCTTTTCCAACCTTACCCTTATATTAGGAGCTGTAATTAATTTTTCGGCTTGGTTTAAATGGTAGATCATCACTAGTAAATTACTCTTTCATTTAAAATAAATAATGATAAATTATACCCAGAAGTTTGGATTTTCATTTTCTGGGTTGACTACTTCCTTAACCACTTCGTACGTTTCCTATTTAAACAAAACTGTCTAAACTAACCCTACTGTACCTTTTCTAGGATTTAAACCAGGCACATTAGTCTCCGAAAATCAGCTGTTAAACAGCTGACTCGCGACGACGACTTTACTTCTCGACCAACCCGGTTTTTTTTTTTTGGTTTAACGTCCGACTGTTCTGCAATTACTGCTAATGCAGACGGTAAGGATGAAATGATTTTTTTGTAACGCATGAAAATATGCCGTGCCTGAATGGGATTTGAACCCAAGACCGCATGATGAGAGACGAGCACGTTACCAACTACGCCGATGCGGCTGGCAAGACCAACCCGGTGGGTCTTTAAATATTCCTAATAAGTTTGATTAACGATCCTCGAATGACGATTTGTGGTTAGTGAGAAACATTACCTAATTAACTGATTTATATTCATTAGTAGGCCACGTTATGTTAATCACTAAACAATATCGACATTGTTAGAACCAATGGGATTAGGCCTACTGAATTAAAAATACTAACTTTTTTCATTAAAACATGACATCTAGTAAGCAGAGCCATTAGAACTTGAATAAAGGGTTTAAAATTTTATAATTAGGAACCTGACTGAAGCCTGCTCACAAGGAATTTCACGTATTTTAGTGACCATGAATGAAAGACGGAGAAACTTTAAATCTGGCAAATATAAACTTGTTGATGAAACAACAATTTCATATTTTAAGAACGAAATAGTTTTGTCAATTAATTAGACAGTTAACTGATATATAAACTGCACATGAATTAAATCTACCCACGTGCTCAAAAGTGAACTATATGTACCTATTATACAGTATTAGTTTGTTCAACTAGAATTATTTACGTGTTTATGGTAAATAAAGTGATAAACATGTTCCCAAATAATACAATACGTGATTGATAAAGTAAAATAATCTAAAAGATAAATTGTTGTTGTTTTAATTAGGTTATTTTATTTTGGTCCCCATGTCAACCTAGTCAATCAGTGCATATAAAGCTATTGAAAGAAGTTAAAGTATATTGGCTAGGCGAACGACTTGATATGGTGACCATCTGACAGTCACGAACACACCATGTCCCTGTTCAAATTCAAGTCAAAATAAAATAAATTTACAAAAAGCAGCGAGCAAATTGAATGGTTATCAGCAGTGTATTTACTAATAATTGTAATTTACTAGTTGTCAAAACAGGCAGGGAGTGTCAAATTATTTGCACTCGATTTGCTAATTACAAGGTTTAAAAAAATAGTTCTGTTTCTTATCACATGGTCAGTCAATTATATGACTAAAGCATTTAAGAACAGAAGAAATAGAGCTGTAAAAGACACTAGTCAGAGTTATCTCCTCTGATAGTAATGAATTTCATTACTGACGGTGTTATTTGTAGGGTGCAAAGTAGATGCTTTTCAGAGGGCTTGGAATGCTGATAAGCATACTTTTCCACTCAGTGAGAAAGGTAGGTAAACCACCTCACTCCTCGTTTTGCTTAGTAAAGCCTCTAGAAGTTCAAACCAGCCTTTCGGCTGATGACTCAAACAACAAAGTTTCATCACAGTAGACCTGTTAATTAATTTATTAATAAATAGTTCTTGTAAGTTTAAAATGAAGTTTTGTTATAAATAACATAACATAACATCCCATATTGTCACCTTCAATATACACTCCTTCTCTATCCCTACAACGCTCCATGCGAATTTTCGATTGTCGGAAACAGTGCTGGAAGTCATCTTCTGTCAGCTTCTTCAAAACACGTGCCGTTCAAAAGTGTTTGAAATGAAGCTCACAAAAATGTTTGTACTGACACTTGGTACGCGATTAAAAATGACCCAAATTTTTTGGAAACGATAATCCGGAAACAAAGTGCCAGTCCATACACTGGAAGTGCCGAACTTCACTGAGAGCCAAAAAAGCTTGAATGAGCAAGTCAAAATTTAAAGCAATGATGATTATTTTTTTTTTATATTCATGGGATTGTGTACCTTCACTGGGTTCCTGAAGGTCAAACAATTAATCAATATTACTACCTTTAGGTACTTTCTAAACTAACTTACGTCAAAGAGTAAGGAAAAAACGCCCCGAAATGTGGAAGGACAATGATGGGTTCTCCACCAAGACAATGCGCCAGCTCATTCCGCGTTATCTGTCAAGAGGTTCCTAGCCAAGTACAGCATCTCAGTGTTAGAACATCCATCTTATTCACCAGATCTTGCACCACGTGACCTGTTCCCTAAGGAGAAATCTGCATTAAAAGGGACAAGATTTGGGTATGTGGAAGCTGTAAAAGAGAAAGCGGCACGTATCCTGAAGAAGCTGACAGAAGATGACTTCCAGCACTGCTTCCAACGATGGAAAATTCGCATGGAGCGTTGTAGGAATAAAGAAAGAGTGTATGTTGAAGGTGACAATAAGTGATTATGTATAAAAGTACAATTTTTTACGTCAGTCTTGTTATTTAATAGCTACACCTCGTATACCAAAAAACCGCTCCCCTCCTGGTAAGTGTTCTTGCAGTTTCTTTCACTGTTCTGGTGGTTTTAATTGACGGCAATTTTTAAAATTGTCATCTACAATTTTGTTTGTCTCTCACACCCAGATGTCAGAAACTAATTGCAAGAAATAGCGACAAACGGTTTACGAATTCGTAATCTACACGAAAAGTTAGTGGGCCTGGATTGGGTTTAAAGTACCGGAAGTGGCCCAAAACCGGAAGTCAAGAATTTAAAGTCGGAATTTGGAAACAAAAATAGTGTTGTTTGATTCCTCTTCAAGAGTGAATACAAAAATCATTGGGGTTGAAGTTCCTGTTTCGATTGGAAGTGTACCAAATCCGAAGTCAAGAAATCAAAGTCAGAACTACAAGAGATACCAAAAAAGGGTTTTCAGATTCGTAATCTACACAAAAAAAGTAGTAAGCCTAGATTGGGTTTCAAGTTTCGGTTTCGACCGGAGTTGGCCAAAAACCGGAAGTCATAATAATCAAAGTCGGAATTTAGAAACAAAAATAGTGTCATTGATTCCTTTTAAAGAATAGACAAAGAAATAACTAATGATTTTTGTCACAATTTAAAGGTAAGCCTTTCAAAAAATTGCCATCAGCCAAGAAAGTTTCATGAAAGGGATTTTTTATTTATTGTTAATAAATTTAGAAGAAAAAATATATATATTCATATTAGAGAAAGATTGTGAAATCTTATAAGTTATAATATATATTTTTCTTATTGCAAAGACTGACGAAAAGTATAAGGTCTACATGTTGTAAAATAATACTGAAAAACCTAACTTCTAACATAAACGAACAAAGTACTTATAAGTTGAAAGAGAATTTAGTTTAAGAGCACACATTGTACCAAAACTAATACAACTGTAATAAACGTTTGGTAGACCACATACAAGAGACGATTACTCTTCCAGTTAAACATTTCAGTGTAGTCAGACATTTAAACTGTTAATACAGAACCTGTAAGCCCAATTATGTAGTAATCAATGACAGAAAGAAAATATGTGGTAAAAAGAAAATAAAAATTTCAAAAGAGAACAGATAAAAGAAGTATTATTATAATAATGGTCGAAGCACGTGCACGTCAGCTGAGTTAAGAGGATTAAGAATCCAAGGGTGTCAAACTACTCAAACTTTTAATAGATCCACCAATAAGAGCCACCAGTACTAACACACCACAACATGATTTATTTGTAGCCTAACTGTTATTATAACCTCACTCAATTCATAGTAGAGTAAATCAGGTCATATTTAACATCGTTTTTTTATAATCATCATAATTTTATGTTAAGCTTATTTGAAAGTTAGGTTTAAAATTAAAAAATAAATTTTTATAGATTATCGTATGCTATGTTCATAATCTAAAGTAAGTTTTGATAAATTTTTAATAATAATCCTTAAGATTTCGAGGCTAAGTTCGATATAGATTTCGAATCTCTAGAGAAAAAGGTTTTACGGGCACCTCAGTAAAAAGGCTGGCCAATTGGCGTAGTGATTAGCGCATTTGGCTTCTACGCTGGGGTCCCGGGTTCGATTCCCGGTCAGGTCTGGCATTTTTTCATCTATCATCCTTCTCACCGTCTGCATTAGCAGTAATTGCAAAACAATCGGATGTTAAACCAAAAAAAAAGAAAAAAACAATAAAAAGGTAGTTTTAATTGACAAAAATCTGGAACAGGTAAATTCTTTTATCCTTGAGTTTTGGTGTACCTTGTGTGTAATCACGAGATGTAGAAATTTAATTGAAAAAGTTTCAATGGGGTGTTATCGGATGGTAACACTGAGTGGCATGGGGAAACCTTAATATTTGGTGGCCCTGAAAAGGGTCATTAAAAAAATGAAAGTGCCAAGGTGGGAAGAGTAGGTTTGTGGGCGACAGGACGTCCCGTCGTCCAGCAGAGACATCATCTTTTCTTTTGCAGTAGTGTGTCGTTGGCTGCTTAGTGGGGATCCAGTAGGCGCAGCGCAAGTCTGATGGAACGCTTTGGGCATCGCTCGAGGCTGCAGGTGATGACCGTCCCGATATACGGTGGTTATGGTGTCGGGTCTACGAGTGGAAGCATCATCTTTTCTAGCGGGTTCGTTGATTGGTCTTCGTAAGAGACTAGTAGCCGTGTGCTGATGGTTGTTGTTGATCGGAGTTGCAGAATGCAATTGAATGGAATCCGAACCGAATGTATCTCCTAAGGTTGAAACACATACTGAAGCAGCAAGCAGAGCGCGATGACAACGAAGAGCACAGCGGCGCGCGAGCTAAGTGACAATGGTAGAGTCACACACACATACTGGAGAGTTCAGTCGAAAAAAGTATAGATTTGTTACTACAAGATAGTCCTTCCTTGAAAATATGGTATTTGTTAAAACAGTACACGAAAACTAATGTTTACCCGATAAAATAAGGGTCGACGTTTGTATTGTATGGTGAATTCCATCATTTATATCAGAGCTTCGCGAACATCCTAAGAAGTTTCAACGTTATTTTCGAATGTCAATTCCTACATTTGATTATATTTTGGACAAAATTCAACAGAAATTAGAAAAGAATTGAACAAATTGCAATATCAACTACACCAAGAGAGGTTTTCTTGAAAAAACACAACTTATCAACTCATTGACGTCCATGTTTGTTTTGGGCGAGGTGTCCGTGAACAACGATGAAAGCAAAACACGAACTTGCTTGAACGCTACGCTTTTCTCTACTATAGGAACGAAAAGTATGCTCTTCAGCATGCTGAGCTTTCTGAAAAGCACATATTTTCCAATCTGCAATTGGCACCTTTACTTCATTCACCACAGGGTCTGGCTGTATAATAAAATTCATTACTTTCAGAGGAGATAACTCTGATTAGTACCTTTTACACCTCTGCCTCTTCTGTTCTTAAATAATTCAGTCATTTAATTGGCTGTCCATGTGATAAGAAACAGAATTATTTATTTTAGCCCTGCAACTAACAGATTGAGTGCAAATAATTTGACACTCAACCTGTCTGTTATAGGCAGATTCAAATAATTTTAGAAGAATCTTACTAACTTTTGTAAAGTTTGTGTATTTTTATGGGCCCTGAATTTTAAGAGTGTTTCATATATTTAATCGCTTGCAGTTACTTCATTATGAATTTTTGAAGCGATAAGTAAATGATGCAAATACTTTTTCACACAATTTATTAGTCCATAATCACAATACAAGAACAGAATTTACAATTTTTGTAGATGCACTCAGTCCGGGCGTCTAACTGACTTTTTTTGTCATCAGTCTCTCGACTGGTTTGATGCAGTCCTCCAAGCTGTTCTATCTTGCGTAAGTCGTTTCATATCAACATACCTGTAACACCCTACATCTTCTGTAATTAGCTTTATATATTCTAACCTCTACCTCCCTTTACAATTCACTCCCTCAATATTACCCTCCATTATTGATATGCCAATACCTGGATGTCTTAAGATATGCCCCACTAGCCTATCCCTTCTTCTGGTAAGATGCTTCCATATATTTCTTTTTTCATCCACTCGTCTAAGAACCTCACTAGAACCTCTTATTGTTACTTATTTTGTCCACCCACCTAATCTTTAACATTTTCTTATAAAACCACATTTCAAAAGTTTCTATCCTCTTCTTTTCTACAGCTCCTATTACCCACGTTTCAATCCCGTATAATGCTACACTCCAAACATAGTTTTTTAAGAAATTTTTCCTAATCTGTAAATTAATGTTTGTAGTCTGTAAAGTGTTTTTTTCATTTCAAAGGCTTTTCTAGCTTGAGCAATTCTACTTTTGATAAATATCATATGTGCTTCTACCATCCTTTGTTATTTTACTTCCCAAATTTCCTGTATGTTTTCGTTGCCTACGTTTAAATTTCCCATCTCTTCTAAACCACTCTTGCTGCTACACACAACACTTTCGTTTTGTTCTTATTAATTTTCATCAGATTTTGAGGTCTAACTGATAAGACCTCAAAATTTTAATTTTTTTTTTTTGTAATCCCTAATTTGTGTACATTGCAATCTGTTCAATTAAGAACAATAAGCAAGCCCATGACCCAATGAGATGAGGATGATGTGTATGACGTGTAAATGAGGTGTAGTCTTGCACAGACTCAGATCGACCATTCCTGAGAGAGTATGGTTAATTGAATCCCAACCATCAAAGTACACCAGTAACCACTGTCTAGTACTCAAATCCGTATAAAAGTAACTACCTTTACTAGGATTTGAACCAGGAACCTTCGTCTCCGAAAATCAGCTGTTAAACAGCTGATTTTGGTGACGACTTTACCTCTAGACCAACTCGGTGGATTAAAATCTTAATGTAACTCGGTTTTTTTTAAATAAATTTTTATTTAAAAAAATAATTTACCTTGGGATTCGTTTTTCTATTTGAATAAATTTAGTATAATTAATTATATTAAAAAGTATTATGAAGGAATAAAAAAATTAATTCTATTGATTAACTAGAACTAACATGGAAATGAATAGCCCTAGAAATCGGGTTGATTTTACAAGCAGAAGGTTAAATACTGCCTTCCTAGTAGTAAATAACTCGGGCAGATAATGGAGTAATACTGAGACGGAAAATTGCCAAGTTGGTATCATGAAGGAGGTAAATTACTTGGAAGAGTGCGACAAAGAGGGTAAGAGAGATTGAATAATATTGATTGAGAAGAGTTAACTAGGCGCGGCGGAAATAGTGTAGGGCACCGGAAGTGACGTACCTCCGTAACCATAGCAACCGACCTATCAGATCCATCTCCTGGAAATGAGACCCTATATCACCTCCTTTGAGGCTATTCAATGCTACTACGACTTTGATGTAATATTTCTTTTTTAAGATATAAAAGGATATACTATTTTATAGGTTTATTCCTCACACTTTTAAATAAATTTAACCCAAAATCTGTAGATTGTCAATTTAACTAACTTATTCTCTAAGCCTGCCCACAACAGACAGGTGGAGTGTCAAATTATTTACACTCAATCTGTTTGTTGCAGGGCTAAAATAAATAGTTCTGTTTCTTATCACATGGTCAGCCAATTAAATGACTGAATCATTTAAGAACGAAGAGGTAGAGGTGTAAAAGACACTAATCAGAGTTATCTTCTCTGAAAGTAATGAATTTCACTATACAGCCAGACCCTGTGGTGAATGAAGTGAAGGTGTCATTTGCAGAGTGGAAAATATGTGCTTTTCAGAGGGCCCGGCATGCTGTTAAGCGTACTTTTCCACTCAGTGAGGAAGGCATGGTAAACCACCTCACTCCTCGTTTTACTTAGTAAAACCTCTACAGGTTCAAACCAGCCTTTCGGCTGTTGACCTAAACAACAACAACATTCTCTAAGGATGACAAACTGAAATAACTTAAAATTATACTGAAAAATTCACTACTCTTTTCTTTATGGAAGAAGAATTTTAAAATCAGTGATAAAAAACTTAAAGTTTTATTTTATCGTTTTTATTAATAATAATACAAATCTCGTGCGAAGCTCACGACTTTCTGTTGCCAATGTAAATAAAACCCCAAATAAACTGTTTAATCATCAGTAAACAATGAAAAATGAAAAACAATCTAATTTTAATCGTGTTCGTATTCTATTAGCGATTTTCTTTTTTTTTTTATTAAAATCTCAAAAAATGGGATTTTATAAGATTCCGGGCCTTAGTATGCATTTTACGACAAAAGTGTATATAAAATTGTAGAACATTTAAAAATCTATAACCTTTATTTTAGCGGGTTTCTAAATGTTTTAGATTATCAATTAAAATGAATGTTTTAGGAAATTAAAAAATCTACAACTTTTATTTTAAGCATTTTTACTGATTTTAAGCATTTTATAGCATTTTTGAAAGACAATTACTGATTTTCTGTTTTTAAGTCCTATAGAGGCTGATTTTCATTTTGCGTCATTCGCTCATGATTAAAATTAGGTTGTTTTTTTTTATTTTACATTGTTTACTCTGATTAAATAGGCCTAAGGTTATATTTTTCATTATTGGTAAGATAAAGTCGTACGAGTATTACACAACAGATTATTTTTCTTTTAAGGAACAGATTTTAGATAAATTCTGTTGTAGAATGAATAATATTTAGGCTACTCAAAGTTTGCAGTGTCAGTTAACAATACTGTGCTTACAATTTTAAATCGTTCTTATAAACTACAAAAGTATGACCTGATTTACTGGCGTTACCTAGGAAACTAATAAAATTTAATATTTTTCATCACGATGGTTAAGTCAAAATAAAATTGGAGCAATAATAGGTAGCTATTTTTTTAAGGGAAAGTCAGGTCTGCAGTTTAGAGAAAAAATGTATCACAAATTTTGTTTTTATTTGTTGCTAACAACAACAAATCGTTAAATAGAAAATTGTTCAAAAATAAGCAATTAATGCACAAAATAAATTTTGTGTAAAATGCCTCTGAGAAAGTAATAGACTAACAAAAATAATGCACTTATAAAAATAAAAAATACAATCATGTGGGTAAAAAATTTAAAATCCTTATTTTCTTTTGAAATTCTTGTGTGGAAAAAGCAAATCGGTTAAAACAATATAAAATTACATTTGGTAAAGATTTTGCGAGACAGTTACTGCAGTTCCTGTAATACTATTGAATTTTTTGAGAACAGAAGGGACGGATAAATTCAATTTAAAAGGGGCTGCAAATACCCTTAACAGTCAAGAGCCCCTAAGCGTAATTATAATTGCTTTACAGTACTTGAATAGTAGGAATGAGGGTAAATTCTTTGTACGTAACATTGAATCACCACACCTACCCTAATAATGGGTAGGTTAACAAAATTAGGGTAGGTCTTAATATCATTTACAAAATTTATTAATAATTTAGATTAAGTTTTAAAAAAATACCTGGAAGTCACATTTTAGAAATCGGTAAATCACCCTGAATATCTCGATAATTTTCCACAAAGCGAAGTTTGATGATAGACGAGGCCGGCGCAAGGGCCATGCGAAACATACGGCCGCATGGGGCGCCGCGCCGGCTCCGCCGGCGTTTTTTCTTTAATTTAGTTCTAAAATCATACTTTTGAATTTACGCCAAAACCAAACTTAAATATAAACTTTAGCGCCCCTAATATGTAAAAATACTGGGTTTTTTTACATACTGGGGGCGCCAAATTTTATATTTTTAGAACACCAGATTCTAAGTATACAATTGAAACTGATTCATTTTTGAAAGACTTTGCTAAACTTTTTATTTTCTTTATCCCTAATGTGTGTACGTTGCAATCTGTTCAATTCAGAACAATACGCAATCCCATGACCCAATGAGATGAGGATGATATGTATGACGTGTAAATGAGGTGTAGTCTTGTACAGACTCAGGTCGACCATTCCTGAGAGAGTACGGTTAATTAAACCCCAACCATCAAAGTACACCGCTAACCACTGTCTAGCAGGAACCTTCGTCTCCGAAAATGAGCTGTTGAACAGCTGATTTTGGCGACGACTTTACCTCTAGACCAACCCGGTGGGTCTTGATAAACATTTTTTATAAAAAAAACTTAAGATAAACTTAAGGCAAGAAAAGTTTTATTTAATGTTTCCAAAAACATTGTGTTTGTAAAAGTCTTTTATTATTCTATTGGTCATTTTTTATTTAATCTAAACAAATAAAATACAGTGATAAGTTTGCTATTTACTTTGTAAAGAAAAATTCTTTTAGGTATAATGCTTATTGTTCTATGTCACTTTGTATTATTAATCAAAATATAAAATACGTTGTTAGGGTTGTTTCTTTCTTTGTTCAAAAATGTATTTTATGATGCTTACTATTCTATGTTTTTTATTATATTTTAGGGTTTTTATTAATATAAGTGCAATTATTTACACTCAATCTGTTAGTTGCAGGGCTAAAATAAATAGTTCTGTTTCTTATCACATGGTCAGCCAATTAAATGACTGAATCATTTAAGAACAGAAGAGGTAGAGGTGTAAAAGACACTAATCAGAGTTATCTCATCTGAAAGTAATGGATTTCATTATGCAGCCAGACCCTGTGGTGAATGAAATGAAAGTGTCATTTGCAGAGTGGAAAATATATGCTTTTCAAAGGGCCTGGCATGCTGATAAGTGTATTTTTTACTCAGTGAGGAAGGCAATGGTAAACCACCTCACTCCTCGATTTACTTAGTAAAACCTCCACAGGTTCAAACCAGCCTTTTGGCTGATGACCTAAACAACACAAGTGCAATTCACTAAAACACATTATATGATATGTTAATATGTACCATTACATTTTTATTATTTTCATTTAATAATAACTATGTCGTACAAAATTAGTGTGTTTGGTTTAATTAGGCCTATACAATCTTCTGTACTAATGAATTTGATTGTTTATTTTTATTTGTAAAAGAATCAAATTAATACTTATCCCTTTATTTAAAAACTTATAAAAATATTAAACAGTCAAATACAATTGTTTGTTAGAAATTTCAAAAAATAACAAAGGTTTTTTTTTATAAGGGGGCGCCAAACCCTGATCTCGCATGTGCTAAACAAACCCTTGAGCCGGCCCTGATTATAGGTTTCATTTAGGCTACTACAAAATAATATTAGGCTTAAAAAAGCTTTGAAACACTCTCTACTTCATTTTTGTGTACGAAAATAATTAGCGGATTTTTGTAGTTTTTTAAAGCAAGTCGTGACTGCCTTAAATTTACATCGGTGCAACAATAAAAAAAGTACATTAGTTTGTATTTAATTTTTGTTTTAGGTATGAAATTACGCATTTTAGGTAACTTATGTAATTTTATATTTTAAGATTATAACAAACTCTAATTTGGAATTTCATAATTATTTTCAATCGTATGTAGACCGGCGTACCTAAAAGTTAATTTACCTTTAATTAGCTTTAATTTGACTTCTTTTTGAAATTCTTCTGCCCATAACAGACTGGTGGAGTGTCAAATTATTTACACTCAATCTGTTCGTTGCAGGGCTAAAATAAATAGTTCTGTTTCTTATCACATGGTCAGCCAATTAAATGACTGAATCATTTAAGAACAGAAGAGGTAGAGGTGTAAAAAACACTAATCAGAGTTATCTCCTCTGAAAGTAATGAATTTCATTGTACAGCCAGACCCTGTGGTGAATGAAGTGAAAGTGTCATTTACAGAGTGGAAAATATGTGCTTTTCAGAGGGCCCGGCATGCTGATAAGCATACTTTTCCATTCAGTGAGGAAGGCAATGGTAAACCACCTCACTCCTCGTTTTACTTAGTAAAACCTCTAGAGGTTCAAACCAGCCTTTCGGCTGTTGACCTAAACAACAACAACTTTGAAATTCTAAAAAAATAACAAAGTCTATAAGGCTTTGTATAATAAACTACTGGTAAGCTACAAAATGGATATAGCTTTTAAAATCCCTATGTATACGTTATAATCTTTTCAGTTTAAAAACAGCAAGCAACCCCATGATCCAATGAGAATTTTTTTTTTTTTTTTGGTTTAACGTCTGACTGTTCTGCAATTACTGATAAAGCAGACGGTGAAGGATGAAATTATTTTTTGTAACGTATCAAAATATGCCGTGCCTGAATGAGATTCGAACCCAAGACCGCATGATGAGAGGCGAGCACCAATGAGATGAGGATGATAAATGTGTATATGTTGTTGTTGTTTAGGTCATCACCCAAAAGGCTGGTTTGAACCTGTAGAGGTTTTACTAAGTAAAACGAGGAGTGAGGTGGTTTACCATTGCCTTCCTCACTGAGTGGAAAAGTATGCTTATCAGCATGCCGGGCCCTCTGAAAAGCACGTATTTTCCACTCTGCAAAAGATACCTTCACTTCATTCACCACAGGGTCTGGCTGTATAATAAAATTCATTACTTTCAGAGGAGATAACTCTGATTAGTGTCTTTTACACCTCTACCTCTTCTGTTCTTAAATGATTCAGTCATTTAATTGGCTGACCATGTGATAAGAAACAGAACTATTTATTTTAGCCCTGCAAAAATGTGTATATATATTATGTAAATGAGTTATATTCTAGTACAGACTCACGCTGACCATTCCTGAGACTAATTGAACCCCAACCATCAAAGTACACCGGCAACCACTGTCTAGTATTCAAATCCTTATAAAATTAACTACTTTTACTAGGATTTGAACCAGGAACCTTTGTCTCTGAAAATCAGCAGTTAAACAGCTGATGTGCGGCGACGACTTTATCATTAGATTAATCCACCCGGTGGGTTAAACGTGTAGCGGTTTCTGTATTAATTTAAAATTTTACCGCTAACATAATATTCATTAATTATTAAATTAAACTGCTACATGAAATAAAACACAAAATTCCATCTATACTGTACGATGGTTGGTTCAAGACAAATTTATTTTTAATTGTTTCAATTATAACTTTGGAATTACATATTATGTAAAAAATAAAATAAAAGATTAATTAAATTTTTGCCTTCGGGCCAGCCCAGTCAGTCACGGGTAGAAAGTTGCTTTTATTTGTTAAATAACACTGGTTGGGCAAGCGACTTTGTATGGTGACCAGCTTACAGCCATCCGTGAACAAACTCTACTGGGGGGGGGGGGGGTCCCTGTTCAAACTCATATCACTAATTCACGTCAAATAATACAGCAAAACAGCGATAAAATTGGGTATTTTTCAAGTTGTCAATAATGTACAGTTCCTGATAACAAATAAAAGCTAAAAAAAAATAAAATAAAATTTTGAAAAAACCAATTTTGTCTTACTGCTTTAGTTGATTAAATTTAAAAAATTAAATATTGTGTTATATATTTTTATACTATTTAAATTGAAATTTAGGAAAAAACATTTTACGTAAATTAAATATTTGCCTTCACTAACAAAATGTAGGAATCAGCTGTTCTAAATAAATTTAAAAACTGTCACAACAGCTAATCGCTACAAACGGATATTTAGGGCTATAACTGTATTCGTAACTACGGTGTAGCATAAGCTAATTCCACTCCCATTACACACAGGTAAAAATGGAAACTGAATTGTTATTTCCTCATTTGGTATCGCTGTTGCAGGCCGCATTGGCGTAGTTAGTAATGTGCTCACCTCTCATCATGCGGTCTTTGGTTCGAATCCCATTCAGGCACGGCATATATTCATACGTTACAAAAAATCATTTCATTCTTCACCGTCTACATTAGCAGTAATTGTAGAACAATCGGACATTAAACCAAAAAAAAAGTATCACTGTTAAGTGAATCCAGAATTTAGCTTAAGTCTTTAACATAATACATTATATTGGATCATCTTAAAATTAAATAAGATTGGATCTTGAAGAAGGGAACGAATTAACGCTCTTTTCTTTTTCGCTTTTTCGTTTTTCCGCTTTCGCCGGCCGCATTGGCGTAGTTGGTAACGTGCTCGCTTCTCATCATGCGGTCTTGGGTTCGAATCCCATTCAGGCACGGCATATTTTCATACGTTACAAAAAATCATTTTATCCTTCGCCGTCTGCATTAGCAGTAATTGCACAACAGCCGGAAGTAAAACCAAAAAAAAAACCGCTTTCACCCTATTATTAGGAATTATACACGACCGCTAAGGTCATATGTTTTTAAAAAACCGCAATAATAATATTCAATCGCTACACAGATTAACGTGATTCACGTGCCGCTACTAATTTACGTGCTGGAGATACTCCAGGAAATCGGACCGCGCAATATACAGCCCACACCTACAAGATCTTCGGCAGCAACACTCTTGGATAAGCCAATGGTACCAGCTGGTAAGTATCAGGACGTCTAAGGTGAGTGGAATCGACTTTTTATTTACCATCAGTAAGCTACCACATACGCCCTACCACTGAACCCTATCATTTGTTTAGAGGATCTAAATAAGTTAACTGTTGATATGTATAAATAAATGTTATTGTTTAGGCCGTCACCCGAAAGGCTGGTTTGAACCTGTAGAGGCTTTTCTAAGTAAAACGAGGAGTAAAGTGGTTTACAATTGCCTTCCTCAATGAGTGGAAAAGTATGCTTATCAGCATGCTGGGCCCTCTGAAAAGCACATTTTCTACTCTGCAAATGACACCTTCACTTGATTCACCACAGGGTCAGGGTCTGGCTGTATAATGAAATTCAATACTTCAGAGAAGGTAACTCTGATTAGTGTTTTTTATACCTCTACCTCTTCTGTTCTTAAATGATTCAGTCATTTAATTGGCTGATCATCTGATAAGAAACAGAACTATTTATTTTAGCCCTGGAATTAACAGATTAAGAATTATTTAACATTCCACCTGTCTGTCATGGACTTCTTCAAATAAATGTATAAAAGTGTAGCCTAACTAGATTAAAATTTTAAAGAAATTTTTCTGAACCACCAGCAATTTGAGGGGATTGCAAACTTATAAATTAAATTAAATTGATAAATCGGGGAGTGTGTAGCGATCAGCTGGTGTGACATTTTTAAATTTATTTAGAACAGATGATTCATACATTTTTTTACTGAAGGTAAATATTTAATTTATAAAAAATTTATTGTTTTTCTAAATTTCAATTTCAATAGTATAAAAATATAAACCACAATATTTTTTTTTAATTTCATTAACTAAAGTAGTAAGATAAAATTGTTTTTCAAAATTTAATTAATATTTCATTTTATTTTATTTTGTTCCAAACACATTATGTAGTTCCGGAGTTATAATTGTAACAATTGAAAATAAATTTGTCTTGAAGTAATCATCGTACAGTAAAGATGAAATTTTGTGTTTTATTTCATACAGCAGTTTAATATAATATTAATAAGTATTATGTTAGCGAAATTATTTCAAATTAATATAGAAACCGCTATAAGTGGGAGGCAGCGAAACCCACTTTCAGATCCCCAAAACTGGATCTAGCACTGAAATTAGGTCATCCCATGTCTCTCAAACCATCCTTACGAAATGGCATGGCTGATAGTGCGTTATTTTCCAATTTCCCTCTATGTACAGAGATGTCTAATATTATGTCTAAAAATAATTTTACTTAATTATTTACATAACCCACGGGACTAGTGGTTAAGTCGTCACCACGAGTCAACTAGTAAACAGCTGATTTTTAGTTCCGTGGATTTTTAGTCCTAGTAAAGATTTTTAGACTTACTAGTTTTAAGCGTAAAAATTGTGACTAGGGAGCCTGAAGTTTGAGTTTTTGTTTTATAGTGTTGAAAATCTGTGATCCGTAACTCCTTATTGTGTGAAGTAAACTGCTATGTACAAAGTGAAGCTATTATGTACTTCATTTTTAAAGATTATGTTGATTATGTTGAGTAAGATTATGTTGATAAGTAAATCGGTATAATATTGTGAGAAGTTTATTCAGAATAAAGTAAATCTTTTGTTTTGATGTTCTGTTACTGTGTAAATTTATTATCAGATACAACTAGATCTTTGAGATATAGTAATGCAGTGGTTCCCAACATTTTAGTGCTCGCGTACCACCTTAGTCTTTTTCAGTGTCTAGGCGTACCACCAATTATAACTATTAATAAAAAATAGCCATAACTGGTGGTTTCCTGACAAGAAAAATAAATTGTATTCATATTTCACAATTTTGTCAATTTTTTGAAGTAATGTTATTTTATTTAAAATATAAAAAATACTCAATAGTTTGTCATACAAAGTAAAGATTATCTGCAATAACTATGACAATGTCAATGTAATTGCTATGAGAATAACTAAACAAATCGAAGTATATCAATTAATATAAAGAAAAACAAATAATTAAACATTGATGCCATGAAAAAAACCTTAGTGAGAAACCTGCTGCTGTTTATGTTTTAAGATAGTTTCTATGTCAGGGCAATCGAGCTTATCTTTAATCTCACCCACACTCTTACAAATAGGTTTTAACAAATTGAACTAAATATTTAAGAGCTTGATTGAAAAGAGCAAGGTACTCATTATTTGTAGATATCCATAAAAAAACGAGATTTTTTTCTTTGAAAGAGTCTTTCATTGTACTGTCACTGGTAAGTTCTATGAAACTTTATTTAGCTTCCACGCTGGATGGCACGCCTTTCTGTGAAAAAGGATTTCTAATCCAGTCATCGTTTGTAGAGCGGGTTTCTGGGAAGTAATTTTCAAAACTCTTCTTTACAGTCAAATGTTCCACAATGTCTAAGAAGAGAGCATCACTAGAAGTCAAGTCCATTGTCTTGTAACCATGATGACAGAGTCGTAAAGGAAGAGATGTCCTTTTGTTCTGTTTGTGTGATAAGAGTTCTAGTTTCCTTCTAAATGAGTAATCTTATCTTTAACTGACGGTTCAGGAGCAGTGATGCCAGTTACAAAAGTAAAATTTCTCCACAGCGTAGAACAAAAGTTGAAAGATTAAATTTTATATTTGTATTATAAAGAAATCTGCATATAACCAGAAATGGTCTCGCGTACCACCAGTGGTACGTGTACCACCGGTTGGGACCAAAGTAGTAATTAATATTTGGCTGGAATTCTGAAATTAGGTTCAAATAACTGTGGACAATATTTACAACCGATACATCTAATTTAATTAATTATATGAGAATGAGTAGGTACTGTATGCCGTAATCTGATTCTACATTTCCTATTATTACTTTCTCTTGCCTATATAAATATATAGGAAGGAAAGTATTGTTTTCATGTCGATTTTTCGAAATCGAGTTTTCACCGGATCTATACGTTTTCAGACCCCCTGAACCCAAAAAACTTGTTTTTAGCGATTGGTCTGTGTGTGTGTCTGTGTATGTGTGTGTGTGTGTGTGTGTGTGTGTGTGTGTGTGTGTGTGTGTGTGTGTGTGTATGTGAACAGAATATCTCAAGAACGGAACATCGTACGAACTTGAAACTTGAAACTTAAGTTACATATCACTACCGGACCCGACACGAACATTTTCATCAAAATCGGTCAACCGGAAGTAGTAGTTTATTCGTATAATTTTTCACTTTTTTGCGATTTTCTCAAAAACTAGTCCTACGATTTTTTTAAAATCAACTGGTTTACTAAATTTTTTATGCTCTACAATATAGGGTAGGCGCCATGTTTGCTGAAATTCTGCTTGAGGCTGTTTTTACGTAAAAACATTTTCTTTTTAAGATTGCGGCTTTAATATGCATTTTAGCGCAAAACGTTATATAATAAAAGTTGTAGAGAATGTAAAATTCTACAACTTTTATTTCTAAAAGTTAACATTTTTTTGTATAACGCTTAGTTTAGCGGTAATTTGCGATTTTCTGGTTTTTTTTTCTCACGAAAACGTGAGAAAAATCGATTTTTTTAACATTTCGGTCTTAGTATGCATTTTACGACAAAAGTGTATATAATTAAATTTATAGAAAATTAAAAGATCTACAACTTTTGTTTAAAGCATTTGTCTCTGCAGAGCCTAGTTTAGCGTGAAAGCGTGATTTTCCGTATTTTTAAGCCAAACTGAGTTCGATTTTCATTTTGCGTCATTCACTCATGATTAAAATAAGGTTATGTTTTTGAGGTTAGTTTTTGTTTATTTCTAATATTTTATTAATAATGTTAGGTTTATTATTAATTATTTGCATTGGCAAGAGAAAGTTGTGTGAGTGTTTCACACCAGATTTTTTTTTTTTTAAGTCACATCAACTACTTTGGTTATTGGCGACTACGCTACTATGGGTTACGGTACAGAGTCAGTGGGTTTTAGGCCTAACTTGTCCATTCCAGATTCTAGCCGGGAATCGAACCCGAAGCCTTTAGATTTTCAGTGTGCACCGCAGTCTAGCACTCTAACCACTGGACCACGGACGTGGCAATTATCATAAATTACATACTATGTATTTATTTCTACCTTTCATTTGTACGGATTTAAACACTAAAACGTGGTGAACTACATGAATATCTTTTGTACTCTTAATAATATTTTAAAGGGCTGGTAATAATTGTACAGGTTTAACAAATTCCTGCAAGTTTCCTCTTCCGTAGTTATAAATCACCTCCATCTGGATAAATTGTAAAAATAAAACTTAAAAAGAATGTTTTTAAAGACAGTACAATATTTTAACGATATGTAAAATAATACTATAACGGCATCTATGGAGAGAAATTTAAAGTAACTTGCTCTATCGATTGAAATGTAATGTTTGTTCTGTCATCTATTGAGATAAATACGAACTACAAAAGCATCCCCCATCGCAACACGGTAACCTACCAAAGTAAGTGTATACAGTAAAAACTTCAAATTGAAATCCAATTTTGAAAAGCATTTCTGTTCTAGACGAGCTATATATATTATAAAAAAGGCTTCGCGGTCATTTGCATGTCATTTGATTATTTCACCAGAAAACAAAAAAGTCATTTGCTTTTTGTTTTCCGACTGGTGTATCTCGACTTCATTTCCTACTCAAAGAGATCTAGAAGCCTAAGGGAGTTTGAGATTAGAGAATGGTCCGATGACTTTAACTGTGGCAGAGATACGATTAGCTAAGCACCAGTAGAGTTGCAGTGTATATAGTACTGTGTATTAGGTATAAACGAATGAATGCGTCTTCCATAACAAAGCAACCTACCCTTCTCATTGTTAGATTGTATCATGGCAAATATAATTACAAGTCCCTCGTCTCGGCTAGGATTTAATTATAAACCCATTCTGTATATTGTGTATGGAAATTGCAAAAGCAAACGACTAGATGTAGATGAGTTCCCTAGGGGATCGTTTTAGCCAGGGACAAAACAAAAGACCGACACAGTTTTACCTGCTGGCCATTTTCCACCGAGTACAACTATAATCTCATTTGTAGTATAATAGACTGTCGGTCGGCGAAGAGAAACAAACTACGAGCTTTCTCTCTGTATGATGATACGGCTTGCTGACCGTAATATCGTTATACCAGCCAACTTACGCCTACAGCTATTCCTCCAACCACTTCCTCTTCTCTTACAACAAACAAAAACGTAAGCCACTGCTTCGAATACTCTGATACCACACATCGCATCACTTCACGAACCCTCAACACCATCCAACATTTTGATATGCATATCTCCATCTCACTTTTATACTCACACTCGTCTTCCTTCCTTATTTTCAACAGATTGGCTTTTTAAAATAAACTCTATTTTGCTTTTACACAAAAGAATGAATTTAAATTATTTTCTCTGTAAACCTTGCTAAAAAAAAGACAAAACCATTTTACTTTATCATAAAAATTTTGATAAATTGAAAATAAAAAACAAAGAAAATTTTTTTAGCAAAAATAGGCCAACTGTTGTAAATTACTAACTAAAATGAAGGTCCTAATTTGAGTCATTACTTCTAATAGATCCAGAGAATAAAGAGGATGTTAAGAAAATTAACGAAAAATTTCATTAGTAAAGTAACCTTATTTGCTATTGTACAGTCATTATCAGCCCAAAGGCTGGTTTGAACCTCTAGATGCTTTACTAAGTAAAAAGAGGAGTGAGTTAATTTACCTTGCCTTCCTCAGAGTGGAAAAATATGCTTATCACCATGCCAAGCCCTCTAAAAAGCACATATTTTCCACCTTGAAAATGACACCTTCACTCCTTTCACCACAAGATCTGGCTGTACAATGGAATTCATTTTTCACAAGGAGATATCGCTTCTACAAGGTGTGGCTATTAAATAACAAGACTGACGCAAAAACTTTCATTTTAATTTCATACATAATCACTTATTGTCACCTTCAATATACCCTCCTTCTCTATCCCTACAATGCTTCATCCGAATTTTCCATTGTTGGAAACAGTGCTGGAAGTTATCTTCTGTCAGCTCCTTCAGAACACACGCCACTTTCTCTTTTACAGCTTCCACAGACTCAAATCTTGTCCCTTTTAATGCAGATTTCACCTTAGAGAACAGGTAGAAGTCACATAGTGCAAGATATGGTGAATAAGGTGGATGTTCTAACACTGAGATGCTGTACTTGGCTAGGAACCTCTTGACAGATAACGCGAAATGAGCTGGCCCATTGTCTTGGTGGAGAACCCATGATTTGTCCTTCCACATTTCGGGGCGTTTTTTCCTTACTCTTTGACGTAGTTTAGAAAGTACCTCACGGTATTAATATTGATTAATTGTTTGACCTTCAGGAACCCAGTGAAGGTACACAATCCCATGGACATAAAAAAAAAAACAATAATCATTGCTTTAATTTTTTAATTGCTCATTCGAGCTTTTTTGGCTCTCGGTGAAGTTTGGCTCTTCCAGTGCATGGATTGGCACTTTGTTTCTGGATCATAAGAAAGAAACCACGTTTCATCACATGTTATTATTGTTTCCAAAAAATTTGGGTCATTTTCAATCGCGTACAAAGTGTCAGTACAAACATTTTTGTGAGCTTCATTTCAAACATTTTTGAGCGGCACGTGTCCTGAAGGAGCTGACAGAAGATGACTTCCAGCACTGTTTCCAACAATGGAAAATTCGCATGGAGCATTGTAGGGATAGAGAAGGAGTGTATATTGAAGGTGACAATAAGTGATTATGTATAAAATAAAAATAAAAT
Organism: Catonia carolina; assembly: GCA_035578175.1. Taxonomy (NCBI): domain Eukaryota; kingdom Metazoa; phylum Arthropoda; class Insecta; order Hemiptera; family Achilidae; genus Catonia; species Catonia carolina. Next base: position 2,446,136 of record JAQMRL010000028.1, on the reverse strand, counting down.
TTTTTACGTCAGTCTCGTTATTTAATAGCCACATCTCATATTCTTAAATGTTTTAGTCATATAATTGGCTGACCATGTGATAAAAAACATAAGTATTTTTTGTAACCCTAAACCTATCAGATCGAATGTAAATAATTTAACACTCCACTTGCCTGTTATGGGCATGATCTTATTCATGAAAACTGTTTATTAGCAACACTTATACTGATGTACTTTGATGGTTGGGGTTCAATTAACCATAATTTCTCAGTAATGGTACCTGGGTCTGTACAAGACTGCACCTCATTTACACATCATACATTTCATCCTCATCTCATTGGGTCAAGGGGTTGCTTATTGTTCTTTTTTTTAACTTTTTTATTTAAAGTCACATCAACCGCTTGGTCATTAGTGATTAAGGTGGATTATGCCATTAACTGTGGAATTTGACACGCGAAAATTTCCAGACCCTGACCAGGAATCCAAGACCTCCCCATGGTAGGCCAATACGCTAACCACTACGCTACGGAGGCGGCCCTATTGTTTTTTTAATTGAACAGACTTCAACATGACATCATTAGGGATACAATAGAAATTAATATATAAAAGATTAATGAATGGGATTTAATACTGGATAAATTAAAAAAAACAATTTCTAATAAAAATAAAATCTTTATATGCAACAAAACAAATACAATATTAATGTAAACCACAAAGGAGTAAATAAAGCCAAAAAGCACTTCTTAACCTAATTTAAAGTAGATAAAAACTATCACATGAATATTATTTAGGATTTCTTAACAAGGGTAAATCAGAATAGCCATTCATAAGACATGAGTCACAAGTAATGCAGGATTCATGCAACATTACTTGATGCCTTAATATTCAAGCTCCAAATTTAAATAAAATTGCTGACTGTTTACATGATATTTTGGGGACGATGATGTCTATGTAAATCTTGTGTGTACGCCAGCATTGTAACTTTTGACTCATGACTTGCCAGTCCACTATACCTTTACCTATAGAAAAAAAATTAATTTAACAATATACTAAAACTCATAGTATATTTACAAACTGAATACATTCAACATCGTCATGAGACGATTAAGTTTCATAATTTTTCATATATTTTAATCGAATAAAGTTCCTAACTGTTCAGATGAATGAGGGCACATGAACTGCTCAGATGCCAAATATAGAGGTTTTCAGGCGAATGAAGAAAGACATGGAAGTCATTTCCACATCTCGTGTATGAAGCTCCAGTATTTTAGACATATGCGAACTCACTATTCGTTACTAAAAGCCATTATATGCAGGGGAAATACATTGAAAACAAGGACCTGGCAGAAGAAGGATGATTTGGCTTCAAATTCTGAGAATGTGCTTTGGGAAGAGCTATTTCACAGTGTAATGAAGAAAGTGAGATTTGCTACGATGTCGCAAAAATTTGGAATGGATAGACAAATTAGTTTTTTTTTTCGAATAGCTCTTTAACGAGAGCACGTTAAATCAATATTTGGGGGTTTCTTCATGTCCTATGCTGCTCCATTCTCTTCCTCACCCACACCTCCTTCATCCTTCTTGATCTGTCCATCCTCAGTTGGTCCATATTGTGGGGTTCACACCTCCTCCTCTCAATTTCCTCCCTAAAGGTCACTCTCTCAACTTTACCCCTAAAAACCTCTCTATTGCATATGTCTTCTGTGGTAATCCCTGCCATTAAGCAATCTGACAGCGTTTCGGTGAACCATGCTGGCTTAACCTTAACAAACTAGTTTTATTGTTCAACTAATACTGTCAGCTTAGTTCAGTCTTCTGTCTCACTCTCACTTATGTAACTTATTCCAACCACTATTTTGTTTCTCTGTTCTTTGACACCCAAACCCTTCCCGTACTAGTTCTCTCTCAACTTGAGACCGCGATTTGCGTTCAGTGCCATCCGCAGAAACAGATAAAACAAACCATGAAATGACAGTTTTTAGATGTATTAAACATGTTTAATTTATTCTTATTTCAGAAGCTTTGATCATATTGTTTAATGAAATTAAACGGTACTTGAACAAACAGTATTGAATTATATTCATTTGTCGAATAATTTAAGTTTGAACATGAATTATTCGTTTGATGATGAATAGTAACAATGAGATTATTTTACTTTATTCGACAAATGAATCGGAGTTCATAAATAGCGTTTTTGAATAGTATATCCAGTATCTTTTAAGAAAAACCGGTATCTTTTTACTTCAGGTACACTTTATCTCAGTTACTACTTAAGATCTCTGCTTCAAATTTTTAGGACCTAACCCATAATTATAGTTAAATTTTAATGCATCGTCTTTTGAATATGTTAGACAGGAGTAGGGAATATAAAATAAAATATTCTATTTTTCAGCTGGGCAGACAAGATTTATTTTAAAATTTTTAAAAAATTTGATGGGTAAAAAAAATCTCAAAAGGTTATGGTAAAATACAAAAATAAATGTGAAGTTTTTTTTTTAATTTATAGAGTTATCGTCAATACTATTAGAGATATGTATACCTGAAATAACATTACAAAGTAAAGGATGTAGCTACAAGTCCTCTTTAAAATAATTTAATATTACCTCCAACATTATTGAATAGTACATTAAGTGAAAAACTCTGACAATTTGTTGATAAAAACAAGTTTAATTTAATAAATCTATTTTGAAATGGATATTTTACTTTCAAGTGAAATACTTAAAGGAACTACTTGGTTACAAAATTATGACTAAGCATCAAAAAGATATGTTCTTTTTTTCATAATGAGCATATAGTATGACGAAATCGATAGAAAAGTTTAAAAAATTCTTTTAACCCTGAATCAGATACTTTCAATCAAAATCTAAAATATGTTCAACATTTGATAAGACAGTAAGAAATTCAGATAATTTGTAAAATACTACAATTTTACTAACATTCTTTGTTAATGTTTTATTTCTTCCTTTATAAACTATTCAACACACTTACATGTTTTAGTGGATCCACCATCAAATTATACAAAAAATACACAAAAATTGTAACTTTTACAGAAGACGTTATATTTTCATTAATTTGTATAAAACTACTTTAAAAAACTTGGATACATGTGACAGAAGATATAACTTCGATAAAAGTTTTTTTTAATAAATCAAATTTTTGGTTTTTTTTTAATATATTCTGATGATGTTGGATCCATGGAATTATAAGGGCGTTCAAAAAGTTACCAGAATTGCCTGGTTGTCACCAAACAAGCAAAATAATTGCATGCACACTCTTGTTTGAACATGTTTGGACAGTGCATATGGTGTCAGTGCTCCATGCGACTTGGATGTGAGAGGTTGTCAGTCAACACAATGTCGCAGTTCGAACAGGGTGCGAAGATTAAGTTCACGTGCAGATTGGGAAAGATGCTGTTGGCTCTGCAGCAAGTTTATGGTGATAATGCACTAAAAAAGTCTGCTGTTTACAACTGGTTTGTACGGTTTAACAGCAGGAGACGTTAGAGGACGAGTCCAGCGGGAGACCATTGACATCCCGAAATGATTGAAAAAGTGAAACAACTGATTCTAGATGATCAAAGAATGACAATTGCGGAATTGGCGAATGAAGTTGGTATCTCAAAGAGATCAATTCATCCCATTTTCACGATGATTTAAAGATGAAACGCATTAGTGCAAAGTTTGTTCCATGGCTGCTGAACATGGATCAGATGGAATGTTGCATGACAATCGCCAGTGAGCTGTTTGAGACAAGTTTGAAGGACCCTCCAAATGACTATTGGCTGTTCCCTACTCTAAAATGGGCCTCAAAAGGAAACGTTTTGCAACCTTGGAGGACATTGAATCAAATGCGACAACTCAGCTTCATCAGATTTCGAAAAAAGCTTTCTATCGCTGCTTCCAACAATGGCAGGAATGATGGACCAAGTGCGTGTGCACAAGGGCCTTCTTTGAAGGTGATTAGGTAAGCATTGCCATAGATCATAAAATTAACATGCTGAACCACCATTCCAGGAACTTTTCAAACACCCCTTGTACATAATTGTGTAATATAATACATAAAAGGTAAAATAGCAACAAAAAAGGTTAATAAAAGTTATAAAATGTTTACATTAAATGTAAACATTAAAATGCATCTTACAACGTGTAATACATAATTCAAATTTTGAATTATTACATGTGTAATAATTCAAATTTTGAATTATTACACGCTGTAAGATGCATTTTAAATAAGTATTCATTGATTGCAGTTTAAATCAATTATAAAATGTTACTTTATTTTTATTTTTTTATTAAGTGTTTTTATTTACTTTTTTTAGTTTTGTTTTTAATTAATAATAAAGTTAACTCCAAATCATAGTTTTAACAATATGAGATTCATTATTTATACTAAGACAAAAATTCTAACCTAAATTAAAAATTAATAATATTACAATATATCTAAAAATGTATAATTTAATTATGAAACATAATATTCATAAAAAAATGCAAACAATATAAAAAATAAATATACAATTTTAAAAACTGGCTTATTGATTAAAGAGTTTCAAAATAATAATTGAGCAATAACAATTCAGTCTTTTTGTTTTCAAGGAATTCTAACCTATAAATGCATACATTGGTCCCCAGTGTTAAAGTACCCTTGGTTATACCGCGCTTTTGGATACAATGCGAGTTGTATTATGTCCCTGCATAATTTTTCCATTTTTTACAGAATTTAAAAATACAAATTGTACATATTTTTAATTTGTTTTTAAAAACATATATTTTTGAAACACATTACAATACATGTATGTAGGTACTGTAATAAAGTGTTATTTTTCTTTATTTGAATATGTACTGTAATAGGTCTTGAAAAAATACTTAAAAGTTGGATAAGTTGGGTATACAATACAGTATTTTCTTAAGCTACATATTTTAAAATTGCACCTAAATTTGGACTAATTAAGGTATTAAATATACCTTAATTTTTAAGTTGTTCACAATATGCAGTTTTAGGGTTTTCTAATTATAATTTGATGATATTGGTTGCTGTGCCACTCATAGGTGCTAAGTAAATTTAGTGGTAAGTATGAAAATTCCTGACTTTGCTTATTACACCATGGTACGCAAGTCAGTGAATGACTCCCTACACCTGCGTTATAACCAGGGGCCACTGTATTAGGTACATAATAAGATGGTTTTCTATGTTGATGGACTTTTTCCTAGATAATGACTATGCGGTGAAACATCATTTGTTTTCTTTTGACCGATACCCAATACTTGGTTTCCATATTTCATCGTTGATGACACAGCTCCAAACATTTTAAATACCAGTCCACCAGATGGTGCTTTCTGTACTCCAGGAGTTTTATTACCTGCAATTTAAAATAATATATTAATTTAAAATGTACATTTTTGTTTCGTTTCAATATCCGCTCCCACTTGAATTTTTTTTAAGATCTAATGTGGCATATGAGCTAAGAAATGTGCAAACATTGGTACAAGGAGATCCCAGCTTTATGAACATATTGAGGGCTTCCACAAAAAACTTGATGTAATGCAAATTATACTGAAGGTTAATAATACAGCACAATTCCCATCTTGTAGCAGTTAAAAAAAGAAGAAAATGACACTAATTTTAGTACGTTTCATGAAATATTAACTGATATCATGAAAGAGTTCCAGAACAAATTCCACGATTTTGACTTCCTAAAACCAAAACTTTCACTATTCAACAATCCCATGAAGATTGAAGTGAGTGAGGTGCCCCGCAACCTTCAAACTGAAGTTTATGATCTTCACACAAACCCATTCTACCATTCTGACTAAAAAGTGTGATGTCCCTGAAAATTTCTGGAAACTCATTAATAATTAATTATAAAAAACGTTTCCCCAAATTGCTTAAATTATCTCTGAAAATTTATCGCTGTTTAGCAGTACATAAGTGTGTGAAAGTGTGTTCTGCTCTCAAACAAATTAGGTAAATTAAAAATGAGGAATTATATTAAAAGTGTTTTACTGGAATCGAGCCTTATCCTCTGCTTACTGAACTTACCGTGGACATTGATAAACTTGTATCAGAAAACCAATGCCAATCATCACATTGATTTCACGACTGTAAAATAAAGTGATATATTAACCCTTTCAATCCCAAATTTTTTAACTATACACAAACAAATTTTGCCCATAACAGACAGGCGGAGTGTCAAATTATTTACTCTCAATCTGTTCGTTGCAGGGCTAAAATAAATAGTTCTGTTTCTTATCACATGGTCAGCCAATTAAATGACTGAATCATTTAAGAACAGAAGAGGTAGAGGTGTAAAAAACACTAATCAGAGTTATCTCCTCTGAAAGTAATGAATTTCATTATACAGCCAGACCCTGTGGTGAATGAAGTGAAGGTGTCATTTGCAGAGTGGAAAATATGTGCTTTTCAGAGGGCCCGGCATGCTGATAAGCATACTTTTCCATTCAGTGAGGAAGGCAATGGTAAACCACCTCACTCCTCGTTTTACTTAGTAAAACCTCTACAGGTTCAAACCAGCTTTTTGGCTGATGACCTAAACAACACACACAAACAAATATGTGTACATTGTTTCATACACTTTACTGACATTTAAGTGAAATAAAATCACTTTTAGATCTTCAGCCTTTTTGATGGCATGACAAAAAAGTGTGACAGATACGTCACATTGGAGTTGATAGTATCAAAGTTCCCAACAATATGAATAAGTAAAATCATGTGGAGGCTATATTCTCTTGCTTAGAGTTGTAGCAAAACAACTAAATATTATTTTAATATCAAAGCATTATTTAAGACTTAAAAATGTTACAATTCTAAAATATTGGTAAAATGGACAAAGCCACTATTTACAGCCAAAAAAATATACTTGTAATGTACATTCAACATACTCGAAGAAATGCTACGTTATTTCAGTAAATGAACACGAATATTTAAAACTAAAATTAACTTTAAAAAGAAACTAATGGTCGGGTCCGTGGTGTAGTGGTCAGCATTTCACACTGCAAAGCGGAGGTCTCAGGTTTGATTCCTGGTTAGGGTACAGAAAATTATTACACTTCACATCAAGCGCTCTTTAATCAATAGGAATCGCTAACAATTAAAGTTATTTCACTCTAATGTGACTTCTATGCCACACCGGGTAAGAAAGGGTTAAACTAGTGAGTTATATGTAATTCGTTTTCTCTCTTTAATGTCTCTCGCCCTCACTTTCCTAAACTAACGTTTGATTGGGCCCGGGCAACTAAAGATTGAACCATGCTGCACTAATCAATAAAACTTTCAAAATATTTTTATAACTGTGATTTTAATTTACTCCAGGCCACCTACGAGGGGGTACCCAAAAGAAACCGGAATTATTTTTTAAAACTATTTATTTTTAATTTTTTTACAAAAGAACCTTATCCCCTTCAAAATACTCTCCATTACAACTAATACATTTGTCCCACCGGTGCTTCCACTGTTCAAAACATTTTTTGTACTCCTCTTCAGTGATGGCTGCCAGCTCATCCGTCGTTTTTTTCTTGACATCATCAACGTTGTTAAATCGGAGACCTTTCATGCCCCTTTTCATGCGTGGGAACAAGAAAAAATCACACAGAGCCAGATCGGGTGAGTACGGTGCGTGTGGTAGCAAAACCATGCCGCTTTTCCCCAAAAACTGGGTAACCGAGATTGCCGTGTGTGCAGGCGCGTTGTCGTGGTGGAAAAACCAGTTCCCTGTCTGCCACAAATTAGGTCTTTTACGACGAATGCTGTTTCGTAGTCTTCTTAACACTTCAAGATAAAAAGCTTGATTTACCGTCTGGCCTGGTGGAACGAACTCTGAATGGACAATTCCCCTCACATCAAAAAAACAAATCAGCATTGTTTTGATGTTCGATCTGACTTGACGACTTTTTTTTGGTCAGGGTGATAATGAAGTCTTCCATTGACTGGATTGTTGTTTGGTTTCTGGGTCGTACCCATAGCACCAAGACTCGTCACCCGTAATGATCTTTGACATGAAATCTGGATCAGTTTCAAATCACTACACGTTTCAATTCGACGTTCCTTTTGAGTGTCTGTCAGAACCCGAGGCACAAACTTGGCAGCGACTCTTTTCATTGTCAAGTCTTCTGTTAAAATGCGTTGGACTGAGCTCCAAGATAACCCACTAACCTGTGATATTTGGTCAATGGTCTGTCGTCGGTCTGTTCGTACAATTTCTTTCACTTTCACAACATTTTCGTCTGTTCGGGAAGTCGACGGTCGTCCAGAACGAGGTTTGTTCTCAATCGACATGTCGCCATTTTTAAAGCGCAAAAACCATTCGTACACTTGGGTTTTTCCAATAGCGTCGTCTTTGTAAGCTGTGTTCAACATTACAACTGTTTCCGCGGCGTTTTTACCGAGCAAGAAGCAAAATTTCACAGCCGCACGTTGTTCATTAAAACTTGCCATCATGAAAAACGACACGAGCACAAAACAGCAGTAGCGAGAACAATCACTGCACGAGAACAGAACAAGCTAGATCAACGAACAAAATGGCATTGAACTGGCAATGAGTAGCGCTACAAGCAGCCTAGTGGCGGGAATTTGTACTGCACAAGCTCCGCCCACAGCAGAGCTATTCCGGATACTTTTGGGTACCCCCTCGTATAAGACATTGTGGTTATTGAGCTATACTTAGGATTACCATGCATTTGGGGTTCTCCACAACAGTTCTGGTTTTTTCAGCCTGTCCAGAGAATCGTTCTGGGTTTATAAGTGCCTGAGTTTGGAAACAGTAAACGTAAAAAATTTTATTTCTCCTCAATCATGGTTTAATTTTATCTCATATCAGGTATGCCATATTAGTATGGGGTAATTCATCACAGGGTAACATGGAAAGAGTTTTTAAAATACAGAAAAAAGCTGTTAGGTGTATGATGGGAGTCAACCACCTTACTTCATGCAGATCACTATTTAAAGAGCTGGAATTGCTCACAGTTCCTTCTTTGTACATTTTTGAAGTGATAATGTACGTGAGGAAAAATACCTTTTTGCAAAATTTAGATGTTCACAACCACTACACAAGAAACAGAATCGATTATTATGTTGCTAATCACAACACTAAATTGTTTGAACAAAAACCAACTTATGCAGGTAGAAAATACATCAATAAATTGCCACAAGGTTTAAAAAGTTGTGACAATCTAAGTCATTTCAAAAAAAAGCTAAAACAATATTTGATCGATGAAACATTTTACAATGTGATCGAATTCCTTTCTAAATAGTTTTGATTGAAAAATATGTAACTTTTAATTAAACAAATATTGTGTACTATTTGATACAAAGGGGTTCATGACAAGCCTACTGAATTAAGCAGTAGCAGGAAAAAATTATTGGTAAGTGATGAATTTATCATTGTGTTTGATTTTTTTATTTTTTATTTTGTGTGATATTTGATTCAATGGGGTTCATGACAAGCCTACTGAAGTAAGCAGTAGCAAAAACAATTTTCTGGTGGTAAGTGATGAATTTATCATTGGTGTTAAACTTTCAGTTTATCAGTTTTATCTTGACATGTCCTTTACTCCCTTTGGAGTCTCCTGGATGCAAGTAGAAAAAAAATATATAAGCATAAAAATAATATTTTTCTTTAAGAAGGTTGCTACATTTCAGTAGCTGTAGCACAAATGAGGAAAACTATGTGTGTGTTGATTTGGCAGGTTGTTTTATGTTCAGTAAGTTTAGTCCATAGTTCTATCTTTAGTAATCATATGTATTTGTGTTGGTGCACAGATTGCTGAAGTTAAGCATACATTTATTGTCTCACTAACTTAAATTTGGTTTCACTTCAACCCATATTAGGGGTACTATCACTTAAAGAATAATTAATTTTTGATAACTTACCAACAAGAAAATTAATAAGTGCTTTGTTTACATCACTTGGACATTCTTGATGAGGAAAATGACCAGCTCCTTCAATTACTTTAACAGCAAAAGAACGAAGATATTCTGTTGATCTGACAACACTCTCCAATTTTACACTAGCATCCTGATTTCCAATCACCATGAGACAAGGTACATTTACAGGTGTCTCAGTTTCACTCACATTTAATCGCCAAAATGGGAGATTGCGAAAATAATTTATTGGACCAGTCCAGTCCTCTAAAAACAGAAACAAAAAATGAAATATTAACACTTTGGAAACAGACTGTTACTCGTTAAACAGAAGAATTGTAAAATTCAAAACGCGCTCTCAAACAACTGTTTTATCAAACATCACTACTGATGAAAATTCTGAAAATATTACAGTTGATTCATATAATATGTACGCGCCTTTTGAATATAATTACTATAAAATCGCTTGATAATTCTTTGCGTTAAGCGAGCAAAATTTTCAACCCCGAAAATTTTCGTGTTTACTTTATATTTTTTACTATAATGGGCTTAAATTTCAGTTTAGCAAAAAAATTTATAAAACATGTTTTGTAGACAAGAGTTTACTGGAATAAATGTTATTTTTTATTTAAATTTCCGTAAATATTTGATGAAGTTACAAAATGTTCAACATGAGTCCATTTTCACATCACAGGGAAGCATGAAGAGATGGTATTTTACATTCTTTATGGTGATGTCACAGAGCCACTATTAGGTTACAGCTGTAAGCAAAGCAATGTAGAAAATCTTTTCCCTACAACCACGTGTTTTGAAAAATTTTGTAGGTGCGGTTAGAAGGAAGCCGTTACACTTCCTTTGCAACCCGGCAAAGTGTCAAATTTTTTGCTTCTGTGATAGTAAACCCCTCCTGAAAAGTAAAATGGACTTGTCTTCCCTTTTCAAGGGCAAACATCGTAACAGAATCGTTATAGCTTCAACAGAAACTAAAGAACATGCATGTACGGTGACTTACACGCAAGCTACACGAATTTACATTCAAAACAAACAATTCCCAAACCATCAATGCTACCTACACACTATAGAGAGAATAAAAATTTTCCCTGTTATGAGATTATATTTCTGTAAACACTATTAGATGCGTTAAAGAATTCCTTACTAGAAAAAAACAACATGTACCAGTTTCCGACTTATACTGACCTTGCAGAAGCACATTTTATTGCCCCAACCATAATCCATTCAGCATCATCTAAAATTAGATTACCAGTGTGAACAGTGTTAAATTAGTAATATACCTTGAAACGAAATAGATCATTCTAAACCATTTATTGGGTAAGTTAGAAATCTCTAAGTTTTGTAATAAAATAATTTATTGGTTCACATCAAATAATAAAAAAATATTTCTAATATTGTTTGAACAACTCACTACAAATTCAGTACAATGTTGTGTTCAAAATATAATTATAATGTATTTAATTACCCTTTCTACTAAATGAGTATTTATATGCATCAAGATAAGGCTTTGACAATTCTTCAGAAGCTAAATGTTGATAGCAACGATTGATAATACTCAGATCATCTTTCAAAGCATCCAATTCTGGAAGGTGAGGCAATTGGCTGTAGTGTATCCAACTGTGAAAATTAAAAACAGAATACGGTAATGTTTTATTTTCATAACTGAAGAATTAGGTGCAAGAAGGGCGTGAGTGAGAAATTGAGTTTTGAGATTAACAGTTGCAAAAGTAATATTAGTTGTAACAGAACTTTTATTATTAAATTACCATGTTATATTTGATGAACAAAATTTTTTTATTTAACTGTGATGTTTTAGTTACAGAATTGTGATAGTCACATTACTCTTCAAGATAATGAATTATTGAAAAGTAAAATGTTTAGAACAGCTGTTGTGTATAGAAATAAGGTCATTAAAAAATTTCAACTCAGTCAGTTTTACAGATATCGACATAAAATTTTTAGGGCATAGAGAAAACAACATGGAAAACTCAATAAACCGATGTAAGTAAAAAAGAAGTGAGGTTACCTCATGCCCTTCTTGTACCTAATGCCTCAATTACAATCTGATAATTATTCAAAGAACATGATCATAAATATAAAATGCTAAACTATTTCCACAATACCTATACATTTGGCCTTATACGCACATTTTATCAGACCATGTTTCTTTTAAAATATGTCTTGGCCCACGAAAATGCAAAGCATATTACTCTAAAACCTATAAACTTCCTTTTATATGTGCATGCAGTGCTGTAAAGAAAATTATGTAATCAACTGAAAATTAAATACTCAGATTTTTATCAATACAAATTCAATTGTGAAGTACTCTGTACATAAAATAATTTTTTTTAGAAACATGTCTGTACAACAAGTAGAATCAATTAATGTTCCACAGTTGCTAATCAAGCTTTTTATAAACAGTAGGCATTAAATTTTTCTCAGAACTACAAATTTTGTTTGAAAAATATCTAACATTAACAAAATTTCAAAGATTCACAGATTGAGTAAATTAAAAAGGAACCACAGTTTTTTGTTCTATGTATCAAAATTGTACATTAAAAATAAAGATAAATTCCCTTTCTTTTAAAATTTCCCTATTTAAAATCAATTTAAAATGATGATCTACATGAATGAAAATAATAATTTATAAATGGCGCCCTTAAAGGTATAGGTATAGTGAAGGTGTCATTTGCAGGGTGGAAAGTAGATGCTTTTCAGAGGGCCTGGCATGCTGATAAGCATTCTTTTCCACTCAGTAAGGAAAGTAATGGTAAACCACCTTGTTTTGCTTAGTAAATGCTTGGTTAACGCCTTGTTTTACTTAGTAAAGCCTCTAGAGGTTCAAACCAGCCTTTCGACTGATGACCTAAACAATAACACAATATCTGATATACATACACTACAAATATTTAACTAAATCAATAAAAAAAATATAATGTAAAATTACCTGGTATTAAAACTGCTAGAATTAGGTAACTGGCTCCAATATAAATTTGGATGCGGACATGAAATAGAAACAAATTTGTTTACTAAATCAGGGTAAAGGTGTACCATGAACCATCCTAGTAATCCACCAAGATCATGCCCAATTATACTGCAACTATTAACTCCTAATGCGTTAATTAGTTCTTTTAATTCATTTAATAACACATCTACTTTGTAACATTTTCTTGATTCTGGTTTATCAGAATCACCAAATCCTTTCAAATCTAGAACAATCACTCTGAAATGAAATTACAAAACTATATTATTTTCTTTACCATACCATGAGTCTTGGAACCATGTAATTTTAAAGCATGTCCAAGTACTTGACAACAAAAAATTGCCAATATTTTGTAATAGCAACATCATGGACTAAAATTATTGTTACTTTTTTGCTATTCATAATTATTTTTTACCTAGTGTCAGGTAACTTTTGCAGCCTATTGTTAACTTTTAACTATTGTAACTTTTGCCTATTGTTGTGCAATCGCATGTACTAATGTACTTTTGGAGGCACTGGATTACCATGAGTCTACTGTACTAACATTTGTTAATTACAAATTCTGCCCATAACAGACAGGTGGAGTGTCAAATTTACACTCAATCTGTTCGTTGCAGGGCTAAAATAAATAGTTCTGTTTCTTATCACATGGTCAGCTAATTAAATGACTGAATCATTTAAGAACAGAAGAGGTAAAGGTGTAAAAGACACTAATCAGAGTTATCTCCTCTGAAAGTAATGAATTTCATTATACAGCCAGACCCTGTGGTGAATGAAGTGAAGGTGTCATTTGCAGAGTGGAAAACATGTGCTTTTCAGAGGGCCCAGCGTGCTGATAAGCGTACTTTTCCACTCAGTGAGGAAGGTAATGGTAAACCACCTCACTCCTTGTTTTACTTAGTAAAGCCTCTACAGGTTCAAACCAGCCTTTCGGCTGATGATCTAAACAACATACCATTATTATATTTATAATTAGTCTTTTATTTCTCGCAAAGACAAGTATACCTACAAAAACTATTTTTTTAAATTGCTGAAAAATTTAAAACAAAATTTATATAATATTTCTTTACTGAAAATTTATTCATTTATTTATTTCAATGTGTAAGCTGTACACTGAAGTTTTTAAGATGTGGGTAAACAAGTAGTATTTGTGTGGACTCCATCCCATGTTGGTATTGTTGAAAACGAAAAACCTGACAGAGCTGCTAAAAAGGCCTTAACCTTACCAACACTATAATGCTTCAAAATTTCATTCAAAGACGTCAACAACAACTAACACAAAACTCGTCTTCAAAAGTGGAATGACACTTGGAAAAATTGTTCTCGCAGTAAACTTCACATTGTTAGACAAAATATTTTTGAAAAACTACCCATAAAATTCACCAACCAACATGATCAAGTAATACAAACAAGACTCAGAATTGGACATACTTTTCTCACACATGGACATCTACTCACAAGAATACCTCACAACACCTGCAATTAATGTCACTCCAAAATCACAATACAACACATCTTTACTGACTGCACATCTCTGGAAACGTTTCGACGCACACTTAACTTGCCACACAATTATTTACACATATGTTTTAAGGATGAATACAATACATCCAGATCAATGGATTATATCAAATTCTTGTACCCAAGTGGTTTACTTTAAAAACTGAATAGAACTTTTATCATGATTGTGAATGTTTGTGAAACTGTTTGCATTTTTTTTATATTCTTTGTTACTAATGTAAGCCACATCGTTAGTTTTTAAGTTTCTATAAGTATATTATTAATAATCTGTTGTAGAATAACATTCTAGAAGTCACTAAAAACCTGGTTGTTGATGTGACTTTAAATAAAGTATAAAAAAAAATAGAGTAAGCAGCATATCTGCTGAAACTCATGGGGGCTTTCGTGGTAAAAAATGTTTTTGGTAGCAATTTTATAATTGTCATCTATCATTTTCCAATGTCATCTGTCCGTCCAACATCCAGATGTCAAAAATTACAAGAGATAGCAACAAACGGTTTTTGCATTCATAATCTACACAAAAAGTTAGTGGGCCTAAATTAGGTTTGAAATTCCGGTTCCGGTTGGGAAGTGGCCCAAAACCAGAAGTCAAAAAATCAAAGTTGGAAACAAAAATAGTGTCACTCGATTCCTCTGAAGTCTAGAAATCATTGGGTTGGAAGTTCCCATTTCAACCCGAAGTGGCCCAAAGTACTCCAAACTGGAAGTCAAGAAATCAAAGTCGGAATTATGAAACAAAAATAGTGCCATTCGATTCTTCTTAACGAGTAGATACAGAAATCACTAATGATTTTTGCAATAGGTCAAAGGTAAGCCTTTTTAAAAATTATCACCAGTCATGAGATGTGTTGTCTCATGAAATAGATTTTTTAACATAGGTTATATTGTTAATTATTTATATTGGCAAGAGAAAGTCTTATGTTTCAGACCAGATTTTTAACATTAATGAATAAAATTAAACTCTTTTAATTAATTACACTGTGAACGCTTTCAAATGCGATCATTCTGTGCAACTATAAGCAGGGACTGGTAAAAAAACAAATAATGTGGTGTCTTACAGAAAAAAAAAACTATACTCAAAAAGATAATCATACCTATAATGTAATGATAAAGCAAGAATTTGATGTCTCCAACTTATCCAGCAATCTGGAAAACCATGTAGCATTAACAGAACAGGATTTTCTTTACTTCCCGCTTCTACATAATGAAGCTTCACTCCCTACAAAAAAAAGAAATAACTCGTTGACTAAGATACAAAATATAGTTCAGTATAATAATGTAAACAAAATTTGTACTGATAGTTTACATTAACAAAAAAGCATGCTCACAAATAAAAGTACTACCGAACAAACATGAAGAAGTTTTAAAAAATTCTTGCAGATTAACTGTTTCTCGCGGTAAGTAATTTTTGTACAAATGAAATGAACCATTTTAGGTATTCAACAAAGTTGTGTGGTAAACACTAAGTTTTAGTATCATATTGTTGTTTGGAACAGCAATATTGTGCTGGCTTATGCCTTTTACTATGAAATAGTATTTCGTTTCACTAAGAATGTTGAAGAGCAACATTTTAGAGCAGGCTGCGGACCGCAAAAAAACCAAGTTGGGGCCGCGGGTTGTGCACCCCTTTTTTACTTTCTCTTGCCTATATGAATACATAGGAAGGAAAGTATTGTTTTCATGTCGATTTTTCGAAATCGAGTTTTCACCGAATCTACACGTTTTCAGACCCCCTGAACCCAAAAAAACATGTTTTTAGCGATTGGTCTGTGTGTGCGTGCGTGTGTGTGCGTGCGCGTGTGTGTGTGTGTACAAAATATCTCAAGAACGGAACATCGTACGAACTTGAAACTTGAAACTTAAGTTGCATACCACTACCGGAACCGACACGAACATTTTCATCAAAATTGGTCAACCGGAAGTAGTAGTTTATTCGTGTAATTTTTCACTTTTTTGCGATTTTCTCAAAAACTGGTCCTACGATTTTTTTTAAAAATCGCCTGGTTTACTCAATTTTTTATTCTCTACAACATAGGGTAGGCGCCATGTTTGCTGAAATTCTTGGTGAGCTGTTTTTACGTAAAAAAATTGTTTTTTTAAAGATTACGGCTTTAATATGTAGGCCTATTATAGCGCAAAAATTTATATAATAAAAAATGTAGAAAATTTAAAATCCTACAACCTTTGCTTCAAAAGTTTTTTGTATAACTCTTAGTTTAGCGGTAATTAGCGATTTTCTGTTTTTTCACACGAAAACGTGTGGAAAATCGATTTTTTTAAGATTTCGGCCTTAGTATGCATTTTATGACAAAATCGTATATAATCGAATTTATAGAAAATTAAAAGATGTACAATTTTATTTCAAGCATTTTTCTCTACAGAGCCTAGTTTAGTGTGAAAGAGTGATTTTCCGTATTTTTAAGCCGAACTGAGGATGATATTCATTATGCGTCTTTCACTCATGATTAAAATAAGGTTATGTTTATTGAGGTTAGTTTTTTGTTTATTTCTAATGTTTACTAATTTTAGGTTATTTTTAATAATTTGTATTGCCAAGAGAAAGTTGTGCGAGTGTTTCACACCAGATTTTTAGATTATGATTTCACGTTAGATGTCAAACATTTTTTTAAACTATAACTTTAAAAAAATGTTATCACGTTGAAGACGAAAACACATTGCCGTTTTCTACGGCGTTAGCTTACTTTTGATCGCTAATTACTACAAGCCATGGGACCGATCGCAATTAAATTTTAACACAATTTATCACATTATTATTCTTAATAACTTTGATATTTCAGACTGGTATTTTTAACAGTTTAAAACCAGTCACTAGTTTTGTAGAACAATACAGTAGAACCTCTTTAATCTGGCACGTTTGGGACTCGAAGCTTGCCGGATTAAAAGAAATTCCGGACTATAACGGTTATTTATAAAAATACAGGAGTCGTATAAAAAATAACACAATTTGCACAAGAAACTTTTACTGTATGTATTTATTATTTAAACATGGGTTATTTAAACAATATAAATCAATATATAAGTACAGGAGAAATATTAAAATGCATTTTTTAAGAACAGTACATGATGAAATAAATTTGAATACAGTATGAAATACAGTACAGTACTGTACTATTCCTGGTTTTTAGCAACAGCACTGGTAGGTGGCTGGAAAAAAGATCTAATATCTACTTGCTTCTTACTAGTATTTTTTTTATTTAAAAAATCATTTTTTATTACAAGCAAGTTCATAACTTCGGCCATACTGTATTGTTTATTTGACTCAGTAAATTTTACAAACGTGTAAAAAACAGTACTGAGTTAACAAACTCAGAGCGTGACGCTTTGTGGCTCTTGAGTGTCGGCGGTAGCTGTCGGGTTGCTCACTTTACAATGTTCATTGTGAAGGCAATTCTATAATTTTTGTCTATATCCGTTGATACCGGATTATAGACAATTCCGGACTATAGAATGCCGGATTAAGGAGGTTTTACTGTATATCAATAGATTTGCATGACGAAGAAAACTACGATAAAGCTTATAAACAATGACGGATTTAGCATCAAGTTTGGGTGGGGGTTACTATCGGGGATTCTCCCCTGGGAAAAAATTTAAAAATATAAGTCTTAAAAACACTAAAAGCCTAAAATTTTCAATTTTCATACTGTTACAACAAAATGGAACAATTTTAGACATTTAAGAAATTCAACAATGGAGAATAGATTAGGCTACTATTGTCAATTTGAATTTTTTTTTTTTATTCTTAATTTGTGTACGTTGTAATCTGTTCAATTTAGAACAATAAGCAACCCCAAGACCCAATGAGATCAGGATGATGTGTATGACGTGTAAATGAGGTGTAGTCTTGTACAGACCCAGGCCGACCATTCCTGAGAGAGTATAGTTAATTAAACCCCAACCATCAAAGTACACCGGTAACCACTGTCTAGCATTCAAATCCGTATAAAAGTAACTACCTTTACTAGGATTTGAATTTGAAATTTAAAGGAATTTTATGTCATAATGCCTCATACAGCTAAGAAAATATGAAAATAATTTATGGGAAACTATTTGTTACGTTAGGGGCTTACTAAATGAGCTATTAAAATATTTTATATTGAGTACTTATTTTGCTGTTTCAATAGGCCTATCGTGTACATAAATAAAATTTATAATAAATTTTAAAATGTATGATCAAATTTGTTGAATCACGAAAGGGGGAAAATCAAAAAAAGAATTACAAATTATACACATTACTTTATTTACATCTAAAATAGACGGTTGAGACAGTACGATTAAGGGAGGAATCTACAAAAAAATACCTTAATAAATGTTTATTTTTGCAAATTTTTTCGCGATTTCGAATCTCTGAAGTGTGCTCTTTCAAATAGTATAACCATTTTTACTGAATGTTTATTGATAAAATTTTTAAAAAAATGAACTGTAAGTCCGTCTTCGTGGTGAAACACTATATTTGCCTCATGAAAATACAAGGATTTCAAAACCTAATATCTCGCGAATTAAAAGTGGTAAACACGTAATTATTTCACCATTTTGAAGTTGTTTTTTCTCACATAACTATTCAGTTATAGAAATGAGATTGGGATACTGCATATTGTTGTTGTCAGTGACTTATAGTAAAACTTTAACACCTTATTTCCAAAAATATTAATTTTTGTGTTTTATAAATAATGAAATAATCCTAACTTGAGTTGTAATTGAGATAAATTTATAATTAAACATTAATCAGCACACTCTCCTCTAGTGCCAGTAGTTATCTACCACACTTAATTATTAGGGCCAAAATTATCATAAGCGGTTTAAACTTGAAAATTTAGAAATAATTTGTTCAAAAATTAAAATAGTAAATATTTGTATTAACTTCACAGTGTATTCAATACTACAGCCATTAGATCTTTTCTTACTCTTTTTTCTGTGATTAAACCAATTTAATAGATTAATAACAGACTTTGCCCATAACAGACAGGTGGAGTGTCAAATTATTTACACTCAATCTGTTGGTTGCAGGGCTAAAATAAATAGTTCTGTTTCTTATCAGATGGTCAGCCAATTAAATGACTGAATCATTTAAGAACAGAAGAGGTAGAGGTGTAAAAGACACTAATCAGAGTTATCTCCTCTGAAAGTAATGGATTTCATTATGCAGCCAGACCCTGTGGTGAATGAAGTGAAAGTGTCTTTTGCAGAGTGGAAAATATATGCTTTTCAGAGGGCCTGGCATGCTGATAAGGGTAATTTTTCACTCAGTGAGGAAGGCAATGGTAAACCACCCTCACTCCTCGATTTACTTAGTAAAACCTCTACAGGTTCAAACCAGCCTACAGGCTGATGACCTAAACAACAACAGATTAATAACAGTGGAGTTATGTTTGTTTTTGTGAAGCAATGTTTTTCAACCCCAAATTACTTATTTGGGGAAGGGTAAGGGGTAAAATAATGAAAATTTAAGCCAACGTTCTCCTTTGTATATCTTATATGTCTATTAAACATAAACTTTCGGTGGATTAAAAGAAAAAAGTTTCAATTTTCAGTGGAGTCCCCGCTTAAGTAGGCCTACATATTTACACAAAAACAAATCAGTGTTTAGTTTTGGAAATACAAAGAAATTGTGGTTGAAAAATGCAGAAGCACAAATAAAATTTAACGTCAAATGTCAAAATTTATAAAACTATTCAATGTATAATAATAGTGTAATGCGATCCAAACAACCCAAAGTTATTTCACGTTTAGAGCTTATGCCCATGTAATTGCATAATACACCCTTTGTTCCTTTATAAAACAGAAAAAACTGTTGAAATAAATATATAAAAAATTTGGAGGGGTCATGACCCCTGTGACCCACTAATTCCGCCACTGCTTTTAGGGTTGCGATATTCATTCGTTATTTAAGTAATACAGTCGATTCGGGATAATTGGTCCACTGGTTAATTGGGGCAGCCGGGTTTTTGGAACAGTTCTAATGAACAAAAACAGAACGGGATTTTATATTGATAAGTACTCCGTTTATTCGGTTCATAATGCCGCTTATTGGGCCAATCTGATGTATGTACAATACATGTTTTATTAAAACCATTACAGGCCAGCGACGAACAACACGTGGTTCTAAGCGGTAAGATAAGATGATGGGAAGGATAGAGGTAGTAAACGTTTCGACAGACAAACAGCAGTAATCACACATCAGTCATAATAAAGATGTTATTTACAGTACAATGTGTAGGCTACATAATCATCATTGCACAAATTTCAGTTAGTTATATTCACTAGTTATGCCCAAACTTACAAGCTGTATAGCCTCATTGCAACTTATGGTTAGTTGTCACTTCTCATACGTACATAGAACGTTAGTAATTCCATACTTCTCATCAGTTTTTGTGATTTCATGAGTGTACTGTAACGCAGTGTTTTTCGAGTCTGGTTGTTTTGTTATCTGCAGGCATACTTTTTATTTCTTTTAATTCCATTCGTTTCACACATTTTGAAAACATTTTTATGCGTAGGTTTACAGTGCAGTACCTACTATCAACGTCTTTGTGAGTTAAATGCCGCGTAACGATATGACTGTGAGAACGAATAAAGCTTCTCGACAAAATAAAAACGTATCCACCTAACTTAAGCCAACCTAAACTATCGGAACTAACCGGTGTACCGAAAATTACGATAGCTTGTATCGTGCTCCGAGAAAAGAAAATACGCCAAGAGTGGGCATTAAAAGATCATGGAACATCTCAGAAAAGAAAACGCAAAGAAAGGATCTACTTGTTGAGAAGCGTTGAATGAATGGTTCGCCATTGTAACTTCGCAAGGTGTTAGTGTCAATAGTTCAAAGCTTAAAACCAAGGCAAAAGGTTTTGCTAAAAAGTTAATCATTGTTCTGATACCCTTTTTATTTTTTCGTGTGTGTATGGATAGAACTTGCATGTAAAATTTATGCATGTGGTAATTTTAATAAAAATAGCATCGCATACGCCTCAGTTTACAAATTCGTTTATTAGGGCCAGCCGTTTAATTGGGCCAAAATGCTCCGGTTCCAATGTACCCCAATTATCCGGAATTGACTAGGCCTATATTTGATTTATTTATTAATTATTTATAAATATATTTGATTTAATTTAAGTCTTGATTACCAAAGAACGTTTGGACTAAAAATGGGACAATAAAACAAAAGAGCACAAAACGTAGCAATGAAGTTATACAGGTAAAAGGAAACAGTTGCAGGTTACCGAAGTTTGTAATAAGATTAATTAGGTACAGTACAACCCCTCTATTTTCGACTTCCGTAATTCAGAATTGGCGATAATTCGGACTGCTTTTAGAGTAAAATATGTATATCTAATATGAATGTAACACAAAACAAAAATTAAAAAATAAATTTTTTGTCTTTAAATTTTATATGGTACTGTTCATTGAGCTGCACAATTTCCGTAAATGATATTTAAATGGTGGTGGGGAATTTCAATTTAAGGAGAAGAGGTACCCAGTGATACATTATCCGTTTATAACTACGGGTGTTGTCCGTTATTCATACCAAGAGGTCTCTACTTCATTTCGCTCTAGACGACGCACAGTTGGGAAGTTCCTTGTAGCTAGATCACGGGCTAGTTGGTTTGGATGGTCATTTAGTCTTTCGTGAAATTTACTATATAAGGACGCGGTTAGCTCCTTTACTGTCAGAATTTTGAAATCGTCTTGGGGAGTTTTGTTGCTCACATAAAAAGAAGCGCCAGAAGCAAATCTTAAGAATTTTGATTGAAAGGCCTGGATCGATTTTAAATTACTCTCTGCCGCTACTCCAAAGAGCTGGACACAATAAATCTAGATTGGTCTCAAAAGGGTTTGTATATTAAAATTTTGGAACGGTGGTTCAATTTTGATGGAGGGTTAATTAAGCAGAAGAGCGCGGTTAAGTTCTAAACATTTGTACGCAGATGATGCTTCAAAGTTAGTCTCCTGTCAAGCATGTTGCCGGCCGCATTGGCGTAGTTGGTAATGTGCTCGCCTCTCATTATGCGGTCTTGGATTCGAATCCCATTCAGGCATGGGATATTTTAATACGTTACAAAAAAAAATCATTTCATCCTTCACCGTCTGCATTAGCAGTAATTGCAGAACAGTCGGACGTTAAACCAAAAAAAAAAGTCTGTCAAGCCATAAGCCAAGATATCGCACCACTCTGGCCTGGGGGATATGAATGTTATTCAGGATTACAGGTGGACAAGTTTAAAAAAAGAAAAAAGAAAATATTAAATTATTTAAATAAAATTTATCAGTTATTGAATTTATTCTTTTAAGTTTCCCTTGAAAAAAAAACAACAAAATCTATCATTCACTTACAACAATTGGTCTTTCGACTCGAATTTTCGCGAAATATTCTACAGTTTGGAATTTTCCTTAATTCGGGCTAGGACTCCACTTGTTGTTGTTTAGGTCATCAGCCAAAAAGCTGGTTTGAACCTCTAGAGGCTTTACTAAGTAAAACGAGGAGCGAGGTGGTTTACCATTGCCTTCCTCACTGAGTGAAAAAGTACGCTTATCAGCATGCCGGGCCCTCTGAAAAGCAAAAATTTTCCACTCTGCAAATGACACCTTCACTTCATTCATCACAGGGTCTGGCTGTATAATGAAATTCATTACTTTCAGAGGAGATAACTCTGATTAGTGTCTTTTACACCTCTACCTCTTCTGTTCTTAAATGATTCAGCCATTTAATTGGCTGACCATGCGATAAGAAACAGAACTATTTATTTTAGCCCTGCAACTAACAGATTGGGTGTAAATAATTTGACACTCCACCTGTCTGTTATGGGCAGAACAGACAGACTCCACTTATATAGTCCGAATTACAGAAGTCTTACAATTATATTCTTACGTTTAAATTTGTTATATAATTTTATAATGGATGACTTTAAGTAACAACTATAATCGCTGTTACGTAAAGGAAACTTTTTAAATAATTTTACAGTAATTTCTAAGAAAATTTAAAATAAATAATTCAGATAAAAATAATCATAATAGTAATACTAACCTTTAATTTAACATATGAATGTTGACCTAATGATGTGTCAACCAAACATGCTGGAGGATTATCACGTTTCGACTGAACGTCAGTGTTATACCATGCGTATCTCATTAATTTCATAAGCAAACTCCAAAGACCCCAAAGAAAAGAAAGTGCATGAATTTTTAAAGAATCTGGATACGAAATCGGAACAATTTCACTGTTATTCGTGTTACCGCCATTAACAATTACAGCCATAACTTTTTAAAAATCGAATTAATACCAAAATAACTTTGAAAACTACTAAAAACAAGTGGATAAATCTTGACAGACAGACCGTTGATTGTACAAACCAAATGAACTGGATGACGTCACAGATATAGTTTATCAGCTGTTCAACTAAATTAACTCTTGGTCACGTGATCACTCCCTCGTCAAGCCACACTGTATGCAGCTGGAATGTTATCAAAATCAATCATATCAGTTACCCACAAACCACAATAATCAAAAGGGATTGTTAAACAAGACACGATCAAACAAATCAGAAAATTTAATTAACTTCGTTTTCATTTGTTTATTAAAAATTATATCCAACTGCAATATATGACCATGAAATAAAAGTAAGAGGACAGATTTCAAAGGTCAAGCAAATAAGATGCAATATTTGATAAGAAATATTTGAGTATGGTAAATACTTTTAATGATATAATATTTAGCTTACTAATTAGGCATTGACTTGTTGTGCATTTTCTGGTTCATTGTCGCTAAACTTTATTAATAGAATTATCTTTTGAACAATCTCGAAAAAAATACTTCAAATTATTTGTTTAGTAGAATAGCCTACTAAAAAATGTGTAAGAAATTTTAACATAATTTATTATTACTGTATTTTTAATCTGATATAAAAACCACATTAACAAAATTCTTTAAAATAAAATACTGATTTGACTTTTATTATTTTGTGTATCGGTGATACACAGCTTCATAATTTTCATCGTATCGTGTGTTCTAGTTCTAAAAGAAAAATTATGTAAAATAACAAACTATCCATATTTCTTGTGACTATTTGTAGAATAGTAAACATACAATTTTGTTCCAAAATTCAAATTAAAGTTTTTATTCTTAAATTTTTAGCTACATTTATGATTAGTAAGTCTCAATCGTGCAACCAGTTTTTGTTATCCATGTTGTAGTGGTCAGCGTAAGGCTTCTACGCTAAGGGTCCAGGGTTTGAATCCAGTAGTGTATGTTTATTCATTTACATTATGTGACCCTTCATCGTCTGCCTTAGCATTACAGCATGGATGGATGCTTAAACAAAAAAAAAATTGATGCGAAAGTTTTGAAGTTTAACTTAACTCATGTACAGTTCAGTTATTTGGATTCAAAGTAACTAAGCAATCTGCAGTATCCTCAGCCTTGTCCATGGTATTCATGGTCATTCACGAGATTATAGTTTCAAAAAACATATCAATTGCAGAAAATATTGTTCTAAAAGTTCTTGAAAATAACACGTAAGAGGTGAAAATTATAGCCTATCTATTTTTTAATATTCATCCCAATCGAAAAAATTACCGGCCGCATTTTGGCGTAGTTGGTAACGTGCTCTCGCCTCTCATCATGCGGTCTTGGGTTCGAATCCCATTCAGGCACGGCATATTTTCATACGTTAGAAAAAAATCATTTCATCCTTCACCGTCTGCATTAGCAATAATTGCATAACAGTCGGACGTTAAACCCAAAAAAAAAATTGAAAAAATTACTTGTAAAATTATTTCTATCCGACAATAACCGCGGTAGAAAAGCTAACTGATAGATTTTGTAATTATACATAGATTTTTTTACATAATTGAAAAAAATTACAATCTGTTCATGAATGAACAGATAAATGTTACACACCTAAATATTACTGGATAGTAATACTGCTAATTATTGAAAATTTATCAGTGGATAAACTAATCCACTGATTAGCAATTTAAATGATAACAAAGAACGGAACAGCGAATTCACATGCATGGACACGCAAACACACACAAAATAATAATTTTAGATAACATAGTTAAACGCAGTGGAATACCTTATACGAGTTGATATAAATTGGAATTATTAATTCCAATTAATTAATTAATTAATACATTATACATCATTTATTAACATCATATTTAAAATCTCTCACTTAAATCTAGAAAATCAGTTCGTTTTAATCTTAAATTGACACGTAGCTGTTATCAAGAAGGTCCAAAGCTAGGTAGTTTGAATGTTCTAGGCGTTGACGGTATTTTTTACTCATTCTAGAAATTTCTTCTTTAACTACCTGAGGCCGATGTCTTAAAAAATAGTCATTCTGGATCTACCACGGGATGTTAAATATGGCCCTTACGATCTTATTTTGGAACCTTTCCAAAATTTCAATATTTGATGTGCTTGCAGTACTGCTCCAAAGAGCGATATCGTATGTCCATATAACCGATTTGTTTATGGTCATCTTACTGTTAACGTAGACGTACACTGCTAGATTTGTTTTCAGCCAATTAAGGTTGATGGGTATTGAGATTCAGAAAAGTTAAATTAATTTATGACTAAATGAAAATACCTAATTGAAGCATTAATAACTACTTGTGTTTACTCATATCGATAGTTTGTTTCTCTCAGGCGATAATAACAGAATGTAAAAAAAACTATCGGTTTCATAATCATAGACACCCGAGTTTGAACCCTTGCATCTACAAAACTATGAGTCGGATTTTAACATACGTTACATCAAAATTTAGCTCATTTTATTCTGCGTTGACCCATAATAGTCCTATATTTTTAATGTTGTTTGAAAATTGCCATACGAGTTTGGGAGACAAAAAGACTCGTTTTTTTTTGCTACCGCAACAAATTTCATGCGTTTAGAGGCGTGTATCTCGATAATTATTTCACCGACAAGTTTGAAATTTTAACACAACATATAGCTATAATTATATTTTTACAGCGTGTAAGAAATTTAAAATTCGTACGTTACTTAAATTTTTATTTATTAACAATATTCTGAACTCTTGCTATCTCGGTAACCGCTCGATCGTTCGGCACAACCTCGAAATGGCAATTTTTAAACAACATTAAAATATAGGACTATTATGGGTTAACGCAAAATAGAATGAGCTAAATTTTGATGTAAAGTATGTTAAAATCCGACTCATAGTTTTGGAGATGCAAGGGTTCAAACTCGGGTGTCTTTGATTATGAAACCGATAGTAAAAGTCTACTAATGTCAGCTTAAGACCGCACGTGTTAAAAAAAGTGTCGGTTCACTAGATAGACAACCCGTTAAATAAGTTGTAATGTAGGATAGAAAACAATTTACTTTGAAGAGGTTACTGACAGTGGGTAACACAAGGTAAAAGGCTGTAATGTTAGACTATATCAAATTCGGGTCTTATCTGTTAACGCCCACTCTGTTAATGCGCCTACAAAAACTGTAAATGCAACATGCAATACAGCACACCTTTGCGGGTTGCAGGGTGTACAGGGAGTATTTGTATACTTCACCTGCATTGATGAGCGCTTGCCCCGTCGGAGGCATTGTATGATATTCTAAGCAACAGCTGTTCCATTACCATCTGTTTGCAGTGAACTCGTAGCTGTTAGAAGTTTGAAGAATATGGGGTTAGAGCATTTTGTGTTAGAGAATTATGACTTCATTCTTAATAAATGTATCATTATTTAAAAAAGTTATTATAGTAGGACTATAGATGAATAATTGTCTCGTAGGTAAACTGGAAATAACTGTGTACAAATTCCGCAATTGTCTTTGACATTGAACGCTTTAAAATTCGGTTCCAAGGATACCGGTGAGTGCTTTTGTTTATTACGTAATTTGTGATAAGCGGTTTCAAATTATTTAAGTGAATAGTAGTTTTTTATCAGGTAAAAATTTTTGTGACTACCACGTTTAGTTTTTATTAAATATAGGTGTTTAAACTGCGTTAATTTTCGTTGAATGCAAAGGTTAAGAAAGATAAACATTGCTTTTCAGTTATCTTTTGCCAAACACCGTTTTGCTTTTATTGAAAATAAGTATACGAATTTTAAATCTTTGCAATAATATTTTGGTGCACCGTTTTTAGTTCTTAACTGTTTTCCCTATATAAACAGATCGTATGAGATCTCAACTTAGAAGTTTATTGTGGTGGTGTGTAAGAAATGTCATAAATAGCCAGGAATAATTGTATTTTGTATGTTGTTAAAACTTGATTAGATTATTTTTTTTAAATATTAGTGTTAATAGTGCCGTACAGCGAATAATTACTCAAAAACAATTCTTTTAAAGCTTTGCTACAGATTTTGTAAATACTTTGTGAATACCATCCCATTGTGGTGTTAATAGATTAGATGATTTAAAATTAACTTTAAATTCCATTCATGAGATTAATGAAAGTAAATTTTTTAATTTGTCTGGCACAAGGGAGTAAGAAGTATAGGCTATTAGAAGTTTCATAAATGCCTAGTTCTTTTGAAATAGAAGTTATAACAGCAGAAGGCATTTTGGTTATTTTCTCTTATAAACTAGCACAAATTGAAATCTTTGATTATATTGTTTATTTATAATATTTTTATTCGTTCATTTACAAAACCATTGAGGTTTATTTGTTATAGTTACCTAGTTTAGTCGGAGGCTAGTTTACAACCACTCAGTAATAATGTATTGTACATTAATTGTGATTCTTGCATCATCCTTGTGTTGATTCATTATTTTGTTGCACCATGTTATAAAGTTGTAATTCAAGAAATACAGTAATTTATGAGTCAGTTTCATTAATTTAAACTATCTAGTAGGAAATGGTTCTATTTATCATACATCAGTAACAAACACATATTTATAGGTATATTTAAATTTAGTTTGTAAAACAGAAGTAAAAATACATTTTAATATTTGCTATATTTGAAATATCTACAAAAGGAATTTTTGTTTATTATGCAGCATGTTATTTTTTAATATTGTTTGTTTAAATATAAATAAATCAGCTCTTTGAAAATGTTTTAAGTGATTTTGAAATTTTTGATTTAAGGGACACTTTTTAGTTTACTGATGTTTTTCTCTTTGAATTGGTTTTATCAGGGATTTAGCTGGATGCTTTACCTTTTTTTTGAAATATGCTTTTATTTTGATTTAAGAGCGTAATTCTTAAAAGTTGCCTTCATAATTGTGCTTACTCGTTATATTAACAAAAAGCGGTCCTTATTTTGAAATAAGAATATGTTTTTGAAAAAGTGATCCTTATTTTGAAATAAGAGGTGGTGCTTATTTTGAAATAAGGGGTGATTTTGAAAAAGTGGTCCTTATTTTGATTTAAGGGGTGGTCCTTATTTTGAAATAAGGGGTGATTTTGAAAAAGTGGTCCTTATTTTGATTTAAGGGGTGGTCCTTATTTTGAAATAAGGGGTGATTTTGAAAAAGTTGTCCTTATTTTGATTTAAGAGCCTAAGTGTGCTGAACGTACCGCTATACTACTTGTGTGAATAGAATATCTCAAGAACGGAACATTGTACGAACTTGAAACTTAAGTTAGATACTACTACCAGACCCGACATGAACATTTTCATCAAAATCGGTCAACCGGAAGTAGTAGTTTATTCGTGTCATTTTTCACTTTTTTGCGATTTTCTCAAAAACGGCTCGTATGATTTTTTTAAAATCGTCTCGTTTACTAAATTTTTTTATGCTTTACAAGATAGAGTAGGCGTCATGTCTGCTGAAATTCTTGGAGAGGCTGTTTTCTCGTAAAATAATTTTTTTTTAAGATTGCGGCTTTAATATGCTTTTTTTTCTCTTCAATTCTTTATTTAGGCCTACAACTGTAAAATTTTACAGCAAGCAAATGTGAAGATTATGATAATAATGTAAATGACATGATAGGCATGAGAGGGGTAGGGCCCCCATTGGTGCCTCCCCAAGAATGAAATTTGTGTATCAAATTAGCAGGTCTCTACTCCATTGCTTTTAAGGCGTCTAGGGGCATTATCAGGTAAATGGAAGGTGAAAAGTGAACGCACCAGTGGGTTCTCGTGTTCGTGTGACTTGTCGTGAAAGCGTTTGTATAGGTATTCGATGGAATTTTGTACAAGTGGTGTTTTCAAATTTGTTTGTTAGGTTTTGTTGCTAACGTAAAGAGATGCTTTTGCTATAAGGCGTAATGTTTTTGACTGGAATGCTTGAATTTGTTGCAAGTTAGAGGGTTTGGTTGAACCGTAAATTTGGGACCCGTAGGTCCATATAGGTTTCTAAAGAGAACGATGTATGTGTAATTTTTGTGCCATTGGTAAATTTGATCGTTTGTGAAGTAGGGAATATATAAGTTTAAGTCGGGAATTCAGTAATAAACGTTTCCGTTTGATATGTGTGCTCCAAGTTAGTCGTTTTATGCATTTTAGTGCAAAAATGTATGTAATAAAAGTTATAGAGAATTTAAAATTCTACAACTTTAATGCAAACATTTTTTTTGTATAACGCTTAGTTTAGTGGTAATCAGCGATTTTCTGTTTTTTCTCACTAAAACGTGTAAAAAATCAACTTTTTAAAGATTTCAGCCCAAGCATGAATTGCCTGACAAAAGTGTTTAATGAAATTTATAGGAAATTTAAATATCTACAACTTTTAATTAGACCATTTTTCTCTACAGAGCCTAGTTTAGCGTGAAAGAGTTGATTTTCTGTATTTTTAAGCCAAACTGAGGTTGATTTTCATTTTGTGTCTTTCACTCATGATTAAAATTAGGTTATGTTTATTGAGGATAGTTTTTTTGTTTATTTCTAAGGTTTTATTACTAATGTTTTATTATATTGTTAATTATTTGCCTTGGCAAGAGAAAGTTGTGTGAGTGTTTCACACCAGATTTTTTTAGTGTATATATAGTAAAGTCTCATCAACAGCTTGGTCATTAGTGACTACTGTGCGATATATTGTACTGGTGGGTTTTAACATGTGAAAATTTCCAGACCGTGGCCGGGAATCGAACCTGGGACTTCCGCGTGGTAGGTTACCACTACGCTACGGAGGTGGCCTTAGTAACTTTTGTTCATATACTAATAAGTATTTTATTCATTTAATCCTGAACCAATAATCTGTCATATACCACTTTTATAATATTATTATGTTCTTTGTAATAGTGGTTATAATCATAGTAAAAAAAAATCATGAGAATTGTAATCTTAGGGTTTAGTTTTCACAAAAATGTCATATACAATAGATATTGAAATATATATTTTTCAAACAAAAATGGTAATAAATACATTACATATAATTACATAAATCATAGAATACATAAAATTACCAATATATACGATAAAAATAAATACAAAATAGCATATAAACCCCAGTTTCCTATAAAATTTATTTTACAAAAACATAATATTAAGGCAAATGTAAATGATAAAGAAAAAGAAAATAATCAATTTAATTCATGTGGAATTTATAAAATTAAATGTAATGAATGTAATGAAATATATATAGGTAAAACCACCAGATCTTTTAAAAAACGGTTTACAGAACACTATTCTAACTATAAAAAAGGAAATCAAAAATTCTCCAATGTAACTGAACACATGATTAAAAACAAACATAATATGTCGAATATAAAAAATAATCTAGAAATATTGGAAATAAATAACAAACAAAATGAAATTGAAATTTTTTGCCGGCCGCGTTGGCGATGTTGGTAACGTGCTCGCCTCTCATCACGCGGTCTTGGGTTCGAATCCCACTCGGGCATGGCATTTTTTCATACGTTACAAAAAATTCATTTCATCCTTCACCGTCTGCATTAGCAGCAATTTGCAAAACAGTCGGACGTTAAACCAAAAAAAAAAAAAAAAAAAAAAAAAATTGAAATTTTGGAAAAATATTATATTTATAAATACAATAACAGGGAAAAATTAATGAACACACAGATTGAATACCACAATCAACTGATTTAGTTGGCAAGACTGTTTTAAATATAAGAATCGACTATTCCTTATCTACCATGGTAGGAGCAGGAAGTTTTAAATTTTGACTTGTAATAAATTTTAATTTACTGAAGATGTGTACAAGATACACGAAAGCGCTATAAACATTGGTAAGTGTTTTATGTTACCGTATTTTGGTGTTAGAAAAATATATATTTCAATTTTAAATAATACGGCTGTTTAAAAATCCTACATAGGATGTTTAATAAAATAACAATAGATATTATATACAAACCAAGAACAAAAAATTATTTTACTTCATCATTAACTATTTTATATTTTTTTATGACCTCAAAATTATTCTCTCAAATTATAATTATTTAATTAACATAAAAGGATGAATTGCATTTAATATAAATCCTTTTAAAAACCGAAGTGAAAGTTTTTTTAAAACAATATTAGTAATGTTTGTAGTGTGAAAGCAACTATTTACAACATAAAAAGCTGTAATGAATAAAAATTCAGTGTGTGATTGAAAGCTACTTTGTTTGCTTTCAAACTAATCTGTTTAGGAGCAAGTAATTCAGTACAGCACAATACTTGGTGAAGGCTATAGTAGTTCATTTTTAGCTTTGAGTGTATAATGTTCAAGGAAGCTTATTATTTTTTGCATAAAATAAATACGTTATATAGTAAGTACCACAGATTTTAAGCTTAATTTTAAATTACTTACGGTTTTTAATTTTTAATCTATTAATTTAATTCAGTTTCTTAAAAAAAATGTAAAAAAACATTGTTTTTTTCAGTTTTATCTGTATAGGCAATTGATATATGTGTATAGACATAACATTTCCTATTTTAGTATGAAAAATTAAGGTAAAACATTTACTGGCGTAAAAGGAACTTTTACTATTGATTATAGTTATCAAACGCCCAAAACGGGCAGGTGGAGTGTTATTTTAATTGCACTATCTGTTTGGTCCAGGGCTAAAAAAAAAAGTTCTGTTTCTTATCACATAGTCAGCCACTTATATGACTGAACTATTTAAGAACAGAAGAAGTAGAGGTGTAAAAGACACTAGTCAGAGTTAACTCCTCTGAGAGTAATGAGTTTCACTATGCAGCCAGACCCTGTGGTGAATGAAGTGAAGGTGTCATTTGCAGGGTGGAAAGTGAGTGCTTTTCGGAGGGCCTGGCATGCTGATAAGCATACTCTTTTAACTCAGTGAGGAAGGCAATGGTAAACTCCTTACTCCTCGTTTTTATTTAGTAAAACCTCTAGAGGTTCAAACCAGCCCTTCGGCTGTTGACCTAAACAGCAAAATTTAATTCAATGTAGTTTAAATTAGGTTAATGTTATATTGTTAGAAAATGTAAAACTTTTGTTACATAATTTGTTTTCTTTGTGTAATAAAATGATAATATTGGGTAACTGTATATTCTGATAAACTCATTTTTATTTTATGAAAGGAGTCTTATCTTCAGAAAAAATTGTTGTTGCAAATTAATGAAAAAGAAAATATGTTGTGTTTTTGTGCTTAAATATTCCAGACCTGACTTAAGAGTTGAACCTAGGACTTCTATTATCTCATTGAAAAATTTACAAAAAGTATAGTCATGGGGCCAGCTCATTGGAGCTGACTTCCATACAAAATGTGGCAAGCTCATTTGAGAATTTACTTGTTTTTCTTCATTTATTTTGTTTTTTGTTGGATACTTGATAACTATATTTAATTAGCCATTAGGACGATGAAATACCAGGTGGTTAAGAAAGGTTACATCTATTTTAAAAAATTACAGTTTAATAACTAGTGGAGTGTTCGTTGCAGGGCTAAAATAAATAGTTCTGTTTCTTATCACATGGTCAGCCAATTAAATGACTGAATCATTTAAGAACAGAAGAGGTAGAGGTGTAAAAGACACTAATCAGAGTTACCTTCTCTGAAAGTAATGAATTTCATTATACAGCCAGACCCTGCGGTGAATGAAGTTAAGTTGTCATTTACAGAGTGGAAAATATGTGCTTTTCAGAGGGCCCGGCATGCTGATAAGCGTACTTTTTCACTCAGTGAGGAAGGCAATGGTAAACCACCTCACTCCTTGTTTTACTTAGTAAAACCTCTAGAGGTTCAAACCAGCCTTTCGGCTGTTGACCTAAACAACAACAACTAGTGGAGATAAATTCAGAAATTGTTTTTTTTAAAACAGAAAATATTAAAAAAATTTTGTTGGTATGACTGTTCTGCAAGTTGAACAAATTGAATTGGAAAAAATATTAACATAATTTGGCAACCAGACAGCTTTCTCATTTCAGTCTTTCAGTCCACCGCGCCCTCAATGAAAGGTTCCGTGACCAAAGGATCGGTAGGAACGGTTCGATGCTTTGGCTTCCACGGAGTCCATATTTAACGCTACTTGATTTTTTTTCTTCTGGGGTTATGTTGAAAACCATGTCATAGTGTAAAAATTTGAAATGTGAATCATTTAAGACAATGAATTCCTACTGCTGTTGCTTTGGTCACGATATGACACAGCACATCTGGACTAGAGAAGAGACAAAAGAACTGTCACTGTGAACGAGTCACGGTTATTTATAATTCACGGTGACCACAGTTATTCATATAGGCGAGTAACCATTCCCCAGTCACTGTTACAAAGATCGCTTACTCTTCTGTCACTGGAAGACAGGACGACAAGGCGAATGTGCACCGTACTTCAACAGATATAGTACAGACCTCTCGTTCTCCAGTCACTTTTTACAAAAATTAGTTACTTACTCATTCACTGTCACTTTTAAGACAGGCCGAATGCTTTACCTTAGAAACTAGTGAAGAAATTCACTCACTCATTCACTGTTCACAGTTAATAGACAAAACGACATAATAGCTAAGTACGATATGTTGGTCTGTTCCTGGGCTTAGTGCTCTCCTTTGATAACCGGCACATCTATTCTCTTTTACTTCAATTTTTACGCACTCTTCTCTTTCTCTCTCCCTCTCTCTTCCCCTTGTTATGTTTTTCATCTACTAGACTAAACAAAACTAGGGTAGTTCCTAGGGCATTTGTGATCGCGGTAACATAATTATATTACAGTGTTATTTTTATTGCACAGCGCGTTCTACCTAGCAATTTTATTTATATTGTGCGCTGTTAATTTCTTTCAGTTGTACATTGTTTCTTGCACTTTCTCTTTTTTACACAAAATTTTCTTTTTATTACTAATTTAGGATTCCTTGTGTTAATCAGTTTTAGGCTAAATTTTTATTTTAGTTATATATGCACCCATTTTTTTAATTTATCAAAACAGCTCAGTTGTTATCATGAAATAACAACTGAAAATATTATTGTTATTATTTCATGATAACAACTGAAAAATATACTAAGTATATACACAGTTATTACTAAATCACTAGTAACTATTATAAGTAATGGTGAATGCAAAATCACTGTCACTGTGATCACGGTGAATGGTTGAAACAGTGAACGCTCTTCACTAATCTGGACAGAAGTCGATTATCGTTGAGATGAGTATTGATGCCGGCGTATAAGATTGCACTTGTATATGCAACCCGCAGAACTTGTGTACTAAAGTACCTAAAAACAACAATTAAAGGAAACAGCTGATATAAATTTAGATAATGTGTCATAGTTGTTTTTGACAGTGTGATGACGTGTAAAAAATCAGCTCTCAGCATTCCTATACTAATACAGTAAAACTTCTACTAACGGACACTTCCGAATTGCGGACATTTCCTAATAACAGACAATTTTAAAAGTCCCGGCATTTTCCTGTAAGACACAATACTAAAATATTTCCTAATAACGAACGCGGACAGTTAATTTGTATGGTTTTGAAAATTTAATTTGTGGAAAGCGGACAAAACTTGTCTAAAAAATGTTAGTACAATGTATGCAATACATTGCATTTCCAAAAACTGACGGATTATTATAGACAGCTAACATATGATTGATTTTGTAGAGCGGGTGCAAATTCATTACCATTATCCAGTTCGATAATTCGTGAAAAAGCTAAGTTCGTTACAAGTAGCCAAATATAAGTATTCTATAAATTGTGTAATCAACTTAAACGTACAATCCTGAAATACAAACTTAAGGTGTGTTGGATTACTTATAAGTACTGTACATGCATGCATATTTTTTATATTACATATTAGATGACACGTTTTTTTTGTTGGGAATTTTGTATACATGTAGCCTACTAAAGGGTGATTCAAAAAGAGCGCCGGTTTTTAAACGGCTGGTAAATTTTTGTTTATCGGTTGGCAACATTGTTTGACCTCATTTCTATTTTGGAGAACATTCCGATTGCCGATTCAGTTGCAGTTTCTCTTGTTCGCAGTGTAGTACTCTCGCAGTCTGTGTCTAACCATGGAGAAGTTTACTATTGCGCAACGAGTGTTAATCGTCAAAACATTTTACCAGAGTGGAGAGAGTTATGCGGCTACTGTCAGGCGACTTCGCGGTACTCTAGGACGTAATGAAGCACCGAATGAATCAACAGTTCGCAGGCTCATGAAAAAGTTTTTTGAGACGGGTTCAACAGTCGACCTTAAAAGTTCTGGACGTCGTCGTTCTGGCCAAACTGAGCAGAACGTTGCGTTGGTTCGTGACAGTGTGGCTGTTAGCCCAGCAAAATCAATACGTCGCCGTTCTCAACAATTGGGTTTAAGATGTTCTTCTGTATGGAGAATTCTTCGGTACGATCTCCAATATCACCCGTATAAAATTCAGTTGACGCAACATTTGAAAGTGGCAGACCACCAGAAGAGACGACAGTTTGTTGACTGGGTATTGAGAAAACGGCAGGATGATTACACCTTCGCAAACAAAATCATTTTCAGTGATGAGGCGCACTTCCACTTAAACGGTTTTGTTAATAAACAGAACTGCCGTATGTGGGGTTTAGAAAACCCTCGCGTGGTTAATGAAAGGGAAATGTATGCACAGCGAGTGACAGTTTGGTGCGGCTTTTGGTCGGGCGGTGTCATCGGCCCTTACTTTTTTGAAAATCAAGGAGGACAAGCCGTGACAGTAAATGGAGACCGATACCGTACGATGATTAGGGAGTTTTTGTGGCGTCATTTGGATGGAATGGACATTGACGAGTTGTGGTTTCAGCAGGATGGTGCCACCTGTCACGCTGCACGAGAAACAATGTTGTTGCTCCGTGAACGGTTCCAGGATCGCATCATTTCTTGTAATTCCGACCATCAATGGCTACCAAGATCGTGTGACTTGACGCCTTGTGACTTTCCTCTTTGGGGTCATCTGAAGTCATTGGTGTATGCCAATAAACCCCGAAACATCAATGACTTGAAGGAGGAAATTTGACGGGTTATCGGGCAAATGGAAGTTGAAACTTGTCGTGCAGTAATATCCAATTTCATGGACAGAGTTGATGCGTGCCAGCGCAGTAGAGGAGGACACATGCATGACATCATTTTTCATACATAAAATCGGAAGGAAAGATGAACTTGTTGATGTATTTATTTTCAGTTTTTCAATAAAATAAATCTCTTAATTTGATATATCAAAACCGGCGCTCTTTTTGAATAACCCTATATATACTTATGTATTAATTTTTTTTTCATTGCACATAGTGTACACAACGTACATAGTGTGCATTTTATATATTCATGTTAAATACGTTATATTATGCAATACATAATATGTGTTGTTTAGGTCATCAGCCGAAAGGCTGGTTTGAACCTGTAGAGGTTTTACTAAGTAAATCGAGGAGTGAGGTGGTTTACCATTGCCTTCCTCACTGAGTGAAAAAGTACACTTATCAGCATGCCAGGCCCTCTGAAAAGCATATATTTTCCACTCTGCACATGACACTTTCACTTCATTCACCGCAGGGTCTGGCTGTATAATGAAATCCATTACTTTCAGACGAGATAACTCTTTAGTGTCTTTTACACCTCTACCTCTTCTGTTCTTAAAAAAATGATTCAGTCATTTAATTGGCTGACCATGTGATAAGAAACAGAACTATTTATTTTAGCCTTGCAACTAACAGATTGAGTGTAAATAATTTGACACTCCACCTGTCTGTTATGGGCAAACAATACATAATATAAATACAAAAAATTGTACAGTACACATATTTCTCATTAGCGGACAGATTTTTTGGTCCTGCAAGTGTCCGTTTTTCAGAAGTTTGACTGTACTATGTATTAATAGAAAGGCATGATTTTTGCACTGCATACCTCACCCGGCCATCACTATCTCTCTCTAGCAGAAATGCAGTCTTATACGCTGGCATTTATACCGAGCAACCAATGGTTCTCATATAGAAACTTATTAAGGTATGTAAAAAAACCTTTAATATTTTCTGTGTACAACAAAAAAAAATTTATGACTGTCTCCAGTAGTTTTAAATTGTAATTTTGTAAAATGGATGCAACCTTTCTCAATGATCCGGTACTTAAGTTATAAAAAGTGTCAACAAATTTTTTTTTTAATTCTTAATGTGTGTACATTACAATCTGTCAGAACAATAAGCAACCCCATGACCCAATGAGATGAGGATGGTGTGAATGAGGTGTAGTCTTGTACAGACCCAGGCCGACCATTTGTAAGAAAGTATGGTTAATTGAACCCCAACCATCAAAGTACACCGATAACCACTGTCTAATATTCAAATCCATATAAATTAAATACATTTAGTAGGATTTGAACCAGGAACCTTTGTCTCCGAAAATCAGCTGTTAAACAGCTGATAGTGGCAATAACTACCTTTAGACCAACCCGGTGGCTCATTTATAACTAATAGCAAGACGTTTTAAAATTAATTTTTAATTTTAATTGTTACAGATAAATGAGTTGTAGTTATGGGGACGACAATGTGGCCTTTAAAACGAGTTCTTAAAGTTGGATTAGTAACGACTGCTTTAGCTGGTACTGCAGCTTCGTTTAGAGCCAATGGTTATAGTTTAGACGGAATTGGAGTTATTCGATTTGGGCGGGCTGTGATAACTGTAAGTACAATTTTTAAATTATTAACTTATATCTTTGTTTACAAACCATACTAAAATTGCCATACTAGGGTTGTACCAAAAGTAAGGAATCTAATTGTTTAAAAATACATAAACCATTAATTTGCATAATATATAATATAATTATGTATTTACACATAATACATAATTTTTAAAGGTTGAACATTTATCTAATTTTTTTTACATGCTAATCATGATTTCCATTGATATTCTGTAGGCACTGTTTCCGCTTTTGTATGCTCATTTTACAAGGGCAGTACAGAAAGTCTGTCACGTTTTGATATAAAAAACAACAGTACAAGAAAAAAATTTTATTATATACATTTGAAAGTGGAACTAAAATGCTATTTTTCTACATAATCACCAAACAAATTAAGACACTTATCATAGCGGTGAACTAATTTTGAAATGCCGGTGTCATAAAAGTCTACCGCCTGTGATTTTAACCAGTTAGTCACACCCTCCTGCAGCTCCGTGTCGTCGTCAAAGCGCTGCGTCGCAAGCCATGTCTTCATTGTCGGGAACAAGTGATAATCGCTGGGCGCAAGGTCCAGAGTGTATGGTGGATGTGGGAAAACCTCCCATCTGAAAGCATCCAGGACTTCTCAAGTTCGATTTGCTGTGTGTGGTCAGGCGTTGTGATGCAAAAAGAGAATTTTTCCAGTCAACTTTCCTCTGCGCTTGTTTTGGATCGCTCTTCTTAACTTTTCAAGTGTTTCACAATACCTTGCAGAGGTTAGTGTTGTGCCACATTCCAAGAAGTGGGTAAGAAGAACTCCTTTCCTGTACCGACCGTACTTCACAACTGGCGGGATTTTGAATTGCGGCACACATTTTAAATTGTTGTTGAAAAACAACGAAAAGCGACACAGACCTCTCGCTAGCACGGCTGGATAGCCACTGAACGGAGAAACACCGCGGCACCAAAATGGTCGCGATAGCTCCACCCCTAGCAGCTGCAACGCTAAACGTGACAGACTTTCTGGACTGCCCTCATATACCAATTTGTCACCATGGCATTGAGAAAGTGTTGAACCCTATCTTTCGTCTCATCATTGTTGCTGAAATGTGTTGCGGCTAATTGTACATTTAGGAAATAGATGGTATAGATAGTGAGTCATGTGAATGCCTTTTGCACATGGATGAGCTGTGAGGAAAGGAAGAGAAATCAACAGTATGGCCAACCTCAACAATGAGACTCTATATTTTACTACTGTACAACTGCACCATTTGTTAACCACGTGTTGTCTTTCAATTAATATATGTCATGACTGACACTTTTTCCACTTAAACCCCAATTCCTTTAACATTTTTCTTAACAGACAAAGTTTCCAACTAAAATTTAACCTTTTTTCAAAACCAGTAATAACTTTTCACATGTCGGCATCAATTTTTTATTGATATAAAAATTCCCCTATCTTACCAGGTGTCAAAAAACCTGTTGAATTATTTTCTTCTCTGTCTTTAACTTCCTTCTTTATATTTCAAATTGTGGAAAGAGAAACAACACGGTAGTTAATTGCTCACTCATGGCTTGTGTTAAAAGACTCGGAAAGGTATTTTTGTTTAGTTTCAACTTCTCAACATTTTATTACGTTGCATATTAGATTTCATTCAGCGCTGTGAACAGTTCGGCCGCATTTTCGAGAAACCAACATTTCTGTTTTCGTATAATAAACAGTTATTCATACAGTTAACCTACAAAAGGTTCCATGATATATTGTATGTCCTCTAAGTATAGTTTACGTTGTTGTGTTGGCGAACTGATACCAAAGCTGTCGCGCATGCACACTGATGCTTTCCTCCCTTTACCCCTTGTTAAAACCAAAGGCAAACTCGTGACTCAAGTACTATAGTCACTGAATACTAAGTCTAAACTATAATGTGGATGAGTTAATTCAGATATAGCACAGAAAGAGTCAACTCATTGCTATTAATGATCTTCTGTCAGTATTCTTGAGATTCATCTTGCACACACCTTACGATATTGCAACTTGTCAATTAAAAACCATATGGTGTTTCTGGAAACCTCAGGAACACTTCAGACATCCTTTCATGACTCGACATACATTTGCATTGATTGGCGATGAATTATAATTGGTGTAACCCCTTTTGTTTTTGAAAACTAAATGAATCGGTGAACTTCGCACTTGGTGGTAACGCCACGTGGTAGCACCATTACAAATGGTTATCAAACCGAGAGGTGTGTACAGAGTTGTTTGGAAGTGAAAGAAACAAAAAAAAGACTACAGTATTGTCAACAGCTGCACGAACAGTTTCCCTGTATCTGATCTTGTATACGAGGGTGTACCCAAAAGAAACCGTAATTATTTCTTAAAAGCTATTTGTTTTCAAGTATTTTTACGAAAAAACCTTATCCCTTTCAAAATACTCTTCATTACAATTAATACATTTGTTCCACCGGTGCTTCCACTGTTCGAAACTTTTTTTGTAGTCATCTTTATAAATGGCTGACTGCTCCTCCCTCGTTTTTATTCTTGACCTCTTCACTGTTGTCAAATCGGTGTCAACCATGTTCCTTTTCATGCGTGGAAATAAGAAAATGTCACACGGAGCCAGGTCAGGCGAGTAAGGTGCTTGGGGCAGCAAAACCGTGCCATTTTTAGTCAAAAACTGTTTAACAGAGATTTTTTTTTGTTTGTTTAACGTTTGACTGTTCTGCAATTACTGCTAATGCAGACAGTGAAGGATGAAATGATTTTTCCCATAACATCATTTTTGTAAGCTGTTTACAACATTAAAACAGTTTCAGCAGCATTTTTACTGAGTAGAAAATAAAATTTCACTGGTGCACATTGTTCACTTAAACTTGCCATCATGAAAAACAAAACAAGAACAAATCAGCACTAGCAAAAACAATCACTGCCGATGAACAGAACAAGCCAGGCCAACAACACAGGTGGCACTGAACTCACAATGAGTTGCGTTATACTCGTATATGCGGCAGAAATGCGTACTACACAAGAACCTCCCACGGCAAAGCTATTCCGGTTACTTTTGGGTACTCCCTCGTGTATGGAGAACGTATTTTTGATATTACCCTTGTAGTCTCATTGCAAGAAGCATTTTGATGTATACATTGACTGTTACTACCAATTCACAAGTAATGTACCTCTTAACCAACTGTATTATAGTTTTTTTTATAATGAACCAGGAATAAAATCCATTGTAAGAGAATTATAATTGGTAGTAAAAAAAACTGTCATCAAGGATTGTGTTAATTATTTCTATAAAATCTGCTAACATTTAAGCTGGAAAACTTGTTTATAGTTATTATTAAAAGATTAATAGACAGAAACAGTTAAAAACAAGTAAACAATTGATTGTGTTTTGTAATACAACTATTAAAAACCTTTTAAGTCAGTTTTTTCTTAATTTTAGTTCTAAAAATCAATTTGTTTTGTTAATTATTTAATTAACTACTATTAGCTAGTCTACTTAAATCTATTGTTACAACTCGTTATAGTAAAGTAAAATTGTAAACTTTAATTTAATTAATTCACATATAGTTATTCAACAAAATTATTTAACAAAAAAAAACCTAACCAATAAAAATGACTACAGTACAATGAAAATAATGAGTTCATGAAAATACGAGTAAGTTATTAAACATTTAAAACAACGCAATTCACACAATTTATCAACAATAAAATAAAATAAACAATTTCCCTTACCAAATTAACCATTAAACATGTCTTATGACAAAATAACAAACTTCTCTGTAACGAAAAATCCTGTACTACTTAGGCCACTAACACATCAGCCATTCAAACCGCGGCGGCACTCCAATAATGAAATGCTTCGTTTTTATATTTAATCAGTCAGCTATTGTTGAACAGCTGATTTCATTTTCCGCCACTTCATTATAACAGTATTTAAATCAGTTGCACAGACATTAAAATAGCTTTTTATATTTTGTATTTTTTCTCCAAAAGTAATCGCGATACATCTTATATGATTTTTAGCCTTCATTTTTTCTTTTTAATAAGCAAGTTTTTTTGAAGTAATTAATTTGTGTTAAAGTAGGATCGAGTAACATCTTAACTAGTTTTAGTTTCATGCTCTTTTTTGCTTGTGTTTTCTAGTAATTAAAACATCATATCAGTATTATCGTATTCAGTATTTCTTTTATTTTGCTGTTGTTTTGGTTCTGTTAGATTATCTGTTTGGTATTAAGAAAGCTGCCGAAGTAACTGACTAAGCAAATCATAATTTATTTTCAGGAAAAATGTAGTAACCTTCTTAAAAATAACAAAAAATTACAATCCTTTTATAAATAAGTAATTTCTAAAAAAATTATTGTTTACTTTTGTGAATAAAAAAATTGTAGACAAGAGTGATAGTGGGTAAATCTAATTGATGTACTCGTTTATTTTTTATCAAAGGCATCTTTTTTTTGTTTAACGTGTATGTAATGGAGTAAAAAAATTGAATAAAAATACAGCTAAAATGCACTTGCTTTTTAAAAAATTACTGATAGAAAATTAGTTATTTAAGATTGTTCAAACAAAGGAAGCAATGCCCTAGGATATGAGACTCAGGTTTTCTGGTGGTTCAGTGAGTTCAAGAACAGACAGAAGACATGAAGCAATCTGAACATCCTTTAACGAGTAGTTTGGACGAAAATGTGGCCAAAGTAAATAATATTCTGGTCTCCGATCATCTTTTGAGTGTAAGATTATTCACCGAAGACGTTAACATGTGCCAGACAACGGTTCACAAAATTA
Organism: Catonia carolina; assembly: GCA_035578175.1. Taxonomy (NCBI): domain Eukaryota; kingdom Metazoa; phylum Arthropoda; class Insecta; order Hemiptera; family Achilidae; genus Catonia; species Catonia carolina. Next base: position 2,403,056 of record JAQMRL010000028.1, on the reverse strand, counting down.
TTTATGAAAATTTGAACATCAGGAAGGTTTATGCCTATATGAAATTGGTGCCAAAATTGTTGAGGCACGCACTGCCTATGTGGCCCAGATAGGGGTTGCAACCTTGCGCCACCCACCATACAGCCTTGATAAGAGCCCAGCAGATTTTTTCCCTGTACCCAAAGCTCAAGAGAAGCCTGAAAGGTTACCGTTTCAAAGATGTTCCTGCCATCCAACAGGTTGTCACAGAGTCTCTGAAAGAGATTATGGCACCTGACTTCCAGGAAGCCTTTGCAGTACAGGAATTGTATTGGCAGCAGTGTATCGACGTCCAAGGAGACTATTTTGAAGACTTAACAAGTTGTACCAATCGAATCAATAATTTCTTTTTGTAGTTGTTGTTGTTGTTTAGGTCATCAGCCGAAAGGCTGGTTTGAACCTCCAGAGGTTTTACTCAGTAAAACAAGGAGTGAGGTGGTTTACAATATCCTTCCTCACTGAGTGAAAAATTACGCTTATCAGCATGCCAGGCCCTCTGAAAAGCATAGATTTTCCACTCTGCAAATGACACCTTCACTTCATTCACCACAGGGTCAGGCTGTATAATGAAATTCAGTACTTTCAGAGGAGACAACTCTGATTAGTGTCTTTTGCACCTCTACCTCTTCTGTTCTTAAATGATTCAGTCATTTAATTGGCTGACCATGTGATAAGAAACAGAACTATTTATTTTAGCCCTGCAACGGACAGATTGAGTGTAAATAAATTGACACTCCACCTGTCTGTTAAGGGCAGAATTTCTTTTTACCAGACCCACTCTCATTACTGTAAGTTATGGGACAAACCAATAGTTTTCATGATTAAATAATTTTTATTTGAAAAATCATTTTATTGGAATAATTATACAAATCATAGGTAAATGCTCCATGAATGTTGTTGATGCACTTTTTTTTCTGGTGTTATGAACAGATCATTAAGGCTGTCGGCATTGTTCAGTCTCTTGTTTCCCTCCACCCATTTTGGTTTGTTTATATGTGAAACACTCACAACTTTCTCTTGCCAATGAAAATAATTAACAATATACCAAACATTAGTAATAAAACGTTAGAAATAAACAACAAAACTAACCTCAATAAACATAACCAAATTTTAATCATGAGTGAAAGACGCAAAATGAAAATCGACCTCAGTTTGGCCTAAAAATATGGAAAATCACTCTTTCACGCTCAACTAGGCTCTGTAGAAAAAAATGCTCTAAATAAAAGTTGTAGATCTTTTAAATTACTACAAATTTGATGATATACGCTTTTGTCGAAAAATGCATACTAAGGCCGAAATCTTAAAAAAAATCGATTTTTCACACGTTTTCGTGAGAAAAAACAGAAAATTGCTAATTACCGCTAAACTAAGTGTTATACAAAACAATTTTTGAAATAAAAGTTATAGAATTTTTAATTCTCTACATTTTTTTTTATATACATTTTCGCGCTATAATACATATTAAAGCCGTAATCTTAAAAAAACACTTTTTTTACGTGAAAACAGCCTCACCAAGAATTTCAGCAAACATGGCGCCTACCCTATCTTGTAGAGAATAAAAAATTGAGTACACCAGGCGATTTTTAAAAAAATCGTAGGACCAGTTTTTGAGAAAATCGCAAAAAAGTGAAAAATTACATGAATAAACTACTACTTCCGGTTGACCGATTTTGATGAAAATGTTCGTGTCGGGTCCGGTAGTGGTATGTAACTTAAGTTTCAAGTTCGTACGATGTTCCGTTCTTGAGATATTTTGTATACACACACACACACACACACACACACACACACACACACACACAGACCAATTGCTAAAAACATGTTTTTTGGGTTCAGGGGGTCTGAAAACGTATAGATCCAGTGAAAACTCGATTTCGAAAAATCGACATGAAAACAATACTTTCCTTCCTATATATTCATATAGGCAAGAGAAAGTAATAATTGTGTATTTTCACAAGTTATTTTGTTTTTTATTTTCAGGTATTTGATATTTCTTTAAATTACCAAAGAAATTTATATTCTACCAAACATAGATGTTTAGATCCATCTTCAACAGAATATAAGCAGTTACGATCCCAGGTAAGTGTACAACAGAATTATGATTGATTCTATTAGACTTTTTTCTTTTCCTGTAACTACAAAGATACTAAAATTAAAATAGTACTGTTAATAAAATGTCATAAATAGTGTACATATATCAGCCATGTTCATTGTTTTTTTGGTGATAATTGAATTGTATCTCTTTGTAACCAGTTAGTGTCTGGTACGAAATTCATTTTCAGTTGTTCATTGTAACTGTACAATGAATTTCAGTATATACCTTCTAGTGCTGCCCATAACAGACAGGTGGAGTGTCAAATTATTTACACTCAATCTGTTTGTTGCAGGGCTAAAATAAATAGTTCTGTTTCTTATCACATGGTCAGCCAATTAAATGACTGAATCATTTAAGAACAGAAGAGGTAGAGGAGTAAAAGACACTAATCAGAGTTATCTCCTCTGAAAGTAATGAATTTCATGGACAGCCAGACCCTGTGGTGAATGAAGTGAAGGTGTCATTTACAGAGTAGAAAATATGTACTTTTCAGAGGGCCTGGCATGCTGATAAGCATACTTTTCCACTCAGTGAGGAAGGCAATGGTAAACCACCTCACTTCTCGTTTTACTTAGTAAAACCTCTAGAGGTTCAAACCAGCCTTTTTCGGCTGTTGATGTAAACAACAACAACTTTCTAGTGAAATAATGTAATATTTTTTTTCTTACTGTAGGGTTACCAAGTAACATTAATTTAACAAACTTTGTTGCGATACATTTTTTTCTAGGTTCATAAGTCATCAGCAGAAAAATTATTAAAATTATGCAAAGCGAACAAGGGAGTCTATATAAAAGTTGGGCAACATATTGGCGCACTAGAATACTTATTACCAGAGGAGTATGTAGAAACAATGAAAGTACTCCATAGCCACGCACCATGTTCAAGTCTTGAAGAAGTCTACAGAGTAATTCGAGAAGATCTGAAAAATGACGTACGTATTTTTATTTCAAAATATATTAAGTTAATAGTTTTCATCTTATGAAAAAACTATTAAAGTAGGTTTTCGAAAAGTTTTAGTTTCCCTTAAGATTGGGATAAATTAGAAATACGATAAAACCTTGTTTATCCAGCCCTCGTTTATCTGAAATCTTCAGATAATTCGGATCAGATTTGTACTTATTTTATTTATTTAATATTCATATAGATAATACTCTTTAACTATGATAAGAAGAACGTAACCATAAGTATGCCAATCATTCACTTTTTATTTTGATTAAACGTACAGTTCGTACATAGATTGTACAATATATTATATTATGGTGATAAAATGCTTTTTGTTGAGGTTTAGAACGGGTTACTAGAATGTCACTTGCAAAGCGTTTGCATGACCATGGTTGATTCAAATGCCACACATGTTTGAGCAGAAGAAAGTAGACCAATTATTTGTAATTTTGTTAATTTTTTTATCCTAATAAATGAGTTTGCAGTGAATAAATAAATCTGCTTATTTAAGGATTTGCTTTGCTTATTACTCGGATTGCCTTTAGTCCTAGTTAGTCCAGATATTTTTTTTTTTTGATTTAACGTTTGACTGTTCTGCAATTACTGCTAATGCAGACGGTGAAGGATGAAATGATTTTTTTGTGACGTATGAAAACATGTCGTGCCTGAATGGGATTCGAACCCAAGATCGCATGATTTAGTCCAGATAAATGAGGTTGTATTGTGTACCCTATCCTTTGTCTACTGCATATTTAGAGTAGGCCATGTTGATGTTCTGATGGTCATTGTCAGTGAACAGTAAACTCCCCATATTCGCAGGGGTTAGGTTCCAAAAATATCTCTTGCCTCTTCAGGCAGCTTCCATTAGGTGACTGGGCCTTGGTTTCGACGTCATACCTGAATATCCATGTTTCGTCACCTGTTATGACCGTTTGCAGAAATTCTGGATCATTGTTGACTTGATTTAGCATTCTTGGGCGATAACCACTCGACATTCTTTTTGTTCGAAATTCAGTAATTTTGGAACAAACTTTGCTGCCTCGCGTTTCATGCCCAAAACATCGGTTACTGATGTGCTAGAGCGTCCAGGGCGGTAGTCATCTTCAAAGTTCTCACGGCCATCTTTGAACTGTTTGTACCATGCATAAACTCTTGTTTTACTCATAGTAGATTCATCAAAAGCCACTGTCAACATTTTGACTGTGGTATTACACTTGATATCATTTTTTCACACAAAATTTAATGCAAACTCTGATCCACTTTTTTCGAAAATAAAAAGTCACCGAGCAAATGCAAACACGTTTACTCTTTTCAACTATTAGCAATCAACTGTACATTCAAAATGGCTGTGAATACGAATATATGTTAGAAACATGTGTATAAACAAGGTAAAAAAAATTTGCAACTGGGATTTACAAAGCTCGCAAAATTTCAAAATTCCTGTTATTTTTTGATCAAACCTAGTAGTCATGCATAACTTAGCTACTAGTTTTAAAATCAGCAACTCATTGTGTCATAGGTATCGTAATAAAAGCACGTTATTTAGGAATGATGTACAGAACATTTTACGCACATAATCATCTTTATCATACATTTTATCATCGTTTTCCAAATTCTTTTTCATTCGGAGCAAACTGCGAATATTGAATTCAGCTTACCACTAATTCCAAAAATAGTAATGAAAAATGGAACTGTGAATACTGAATGCGCGTATATGGAGAGTTGACTGTACTCTATTAATTTTTTATGTTCATTCTGAAAATTCCACTGATCGACACCGTTACTTCTGAATGAACATGGCGATTAGAAATTTTTCAGTTGCATTTTTTGTGCTAAAGACCCTAAACATGGGCTCTGCAATGACATTCCATTTCCTGTGCCTAAAAATCTATAGAAACCTTGAATCTACAAACAGGTTTGAGAAGAGCTGATGATTTTCAAATTTTTTAAAACAATGTAATTCTATCTGAAACTAAAAAAACTCACGTAAAAACTGCACCACTTAGTCTGCATGGAGGCCACTTATTGATAAAGCATCATTGCAATAAATCTTCAAAGAATAGGGTTATAAAATACCTTAATATTGTATTTTCTTCATTTATTGGAAATTTGGAAAAAATAACAATGGTGATTGTAAATCTCCCTGTGGAGAGCTGGATTTAAAAAAAAAATTTAACCGAAATCAGTCCAGTGGGAGCTGAAACCAACTCAACAAGAAAACCCTTATTTTTTTAAAAATTACAAGTATAATGTGAATACTTTATAGTTGAATTTTATATGAGGCGTTGCGGACCAGAAGGGCGAACTCAACAAAGGGTAGTTTTGAGAAAAACGCAAATTAAACTTTTTGATCCAAGGGCGAACTCAACAAAAATTGCAGAGTGTGTGATGCATAGCGATAGGAAGGGGAAAGGGTAGAAGTGCGGTGGGATCAGTAGCGTTAGAGGTGACAAGACTCACGTCTTCCTATTGAGTTCGCCCTTCTGGTCCTTTGAACTATCGTTCAAAGTAAACTCCCTGATTTTTTCTACTTCTCTTTTCTACTTCTCTTTTCATATAATTTAAAAGGCGAACTCAACAAAATATACCTATAACATTGAAGTTTGTAACCCAAAGATGCCAAATAAAACAAAACAAAAAATGACCCTATGTTGAGTTCGCCCTTCTGGTCCGGAACGCCTCATATATACAGCAAAAACTTTCTGATTGCGGTTAATACGTTCGCTGTGATACCGCAAAGTGCAAAACTGTGCGGAGTTTTGGGGTTTGCATTCCCTCATTGGAATACAGAAATCTGTGTAAAACCGAAACCTTGCCGTGATTGAGAAGGTTTCTGTAATATATTGTATACCAATAGGCCTTTTTGTACTTAAACATTGTAAAAATGATTTGTATGTAATTTGAAGGAATAAATAAATTTTTCAGATGGTTTCTTTGCTAGACTTAAAAGTACATAAATATGGCCTGAATATGACTGATCTAATGATAACAGTTAAATTAAAATGATTATTTGTTTATATGGGTAATGACTACTGCAACCATACCCGACAAAGAAATTTTAAAGGTAGTTTTTAAGTGTTTATGCATAATGTAACAATTTTTCTTTTTCTTGATTTAGCCCTCTGAAATATTCAGTCGAATCGAACCAGAACCACAAGGGACGGCATCACTTGCTCAAGTACACAAAGCATGGCTTAAAGATGGTACTATGGTTGCTGTTAAAGTACAGCATCCTCATGTTCAAGCGAATTCAACAGTCGACATGAACACAATGGAGGTGATTGGGATTGGTACGCCTTATTAATGAAGTAGTAAATTTATAACCCTAATGTGTGTATCGGCCCATAACAGGCAGGTGGAGTGTTAAATTATTATTGCACTTCGATCTGGTAGTTCAAGGGCTACAAAAAATGGTTCTGTTTCTTATAACATGGTCAGCCATTGTTATAAAATTTAGAATTTTATCTGTAATTTGATTATAAGTCGTAGGTTAGATGGAAACAGAAATAATATAAACGTGTTTGAAAAAATCACTAATGTTTTCGTATTATGTAGGAGTTTGTAAACGAGAATGTGCTGTAGCACAGTCGATATTCTTACTTAGTGTAGTAGCGCTCAAACTCCCATATGAAAAACATTGCTTATAGACTTCCCGTACTGCATTCTAAACGTGAAATCAACTATAGAACAGTCTCCTACAACAAAAGCCTGTTCCTCACCTCTACTGCTTCATCCATTCATTGCATTGCTAAACATCTTCTCTTCCTGCATATTATTAGCCATTTGCCTTTGTCCCATTTTAATGACCGTACCATAACAACCTTAACCTTTACCAGATCTTGTAATCTCCTTGTTCTGCACATGGTTTGACCTTGCATCCAACAACTTGAATGAAGGAACTTTATCTAAGCAGCCAAGATCTTTTGCTTACTAAATTAATAAGAAATAAGTTTATAATCTCTGAGTTAAGTATGATCTTCTCAAGAAAATTGATAACTATAATATTTGCCGATAAGAAATTTTATGTTACGCTAACTAAATCTTTGAAGAATATTTTTAATCAAAAACTGTTTAATGAAAAACTGGTACAGAAAAATTTTAATTTATTTAATTTTGTGTTTTAGGGTTTAGTTAGAATGGTACAGTGGGTTTTTCCTGATTTTAAAATACAATGGTTAGTCGACGAAACGAAAAAGAATATACCTATAGAACTTGATTTTCTAAAAGAAGCAGAAAATACTGAAAAAGTTAGAAAGATGTTTAAAGATTTTTCGTGGCTTAAGGTAAGGTCTGTTTAATTTTTAAGGGTTGTGTAATTATTCAGAACATTATTGCTTGATGATTGCCAACAGCCCACCCGTTGGTGTAGTGGTTAGCGCAAATGGCTTCTACACTAGGGCTCAGGGTTCAATTCCCGGTCAGGTCTGGCATTTTTCAATCACTCATTTTCATCTATCACTCTTCTCACCATTTGCATTAGCAGTAATTGTAAAACAGTCGGACGTTAAACAAAAAAAAAATTTTTTTTTCATTTTCACTTTGACAGTCCATTCGTGTCTGTCAACAGCCTAACCTTTGTTATACTTGTTGTTACAAAAATTATTTATAAATTTCAATAGTTTAGTGTAATAAAATTAATTTTTGATTCTGTGGTGTAGCAGTAGACGAGCTAGCCTACAAAATGGAAGGCCCTGGTTTCGAGGCCCAACTGGAGACTCATTGTTGGACAAATTTTTAAATTCCTTCTGTATATGATTATGCATGTGTTGGCTATATAAAACCAAATGTATTTTCTTTTTTTTTAAATAATTTAGCTATAGCAGCCATTTTTGTTCAACAAGTTCAGCCATTTTTGCGATTTCAGAGGTTCACGGAAACATGATTATCTCAGACTGTATTTATCATAGAATAATAATAATAAATAGTATTTATTTATTCCACTTTATACAAATACAAAATTATATCTTTTCTACTAGGAATAAATAACCACCAACTCAAGTAAATGGTGGTTATATATAAAAAAAAATACATAAAAATAAGTTTACAAATGAATCGATGTCGTCATCCACTGCAAATGACAATTAAAATTGTAGAGGCAGCTACAGCGTATGTTGACTATATTTTTTTAACAGCAACATTAACCAAGCCATCAGTCTTCAGAGCAGATATTCACCTGTACATGACTAACACTAAAATCAGTTATTATTGTTATATTTCTATTTCATATAATAATTTCACTAACCTTCTTTTTAAACTGCGTCACCTTTATTTTAATTCCTACTTACACGTGTTTCGGTGGATCCACCATCATCAGAGTAAATGAAAAATTGAAACTAAAAAAATTTTTTCTCATTTATTTAAAATTTACAGAAGATGATACATCTTCAGTCACTTGTATAAAAGTGAAGAGTTTTATAGAAGTGACTGAAGATGTATCATCTTCGTAAATTTTAAATAAATGAGAAAAAAATTTTTAGTTTCAATTTTTCATTTACTCTGATGATGGTGGATCCACCGAAACACGTGTAAGTAGGAATTAAAATGAAGGTGACGCAGTTTAAAAAGAAGGTTACTGAAATTATTATATTAATTCATTATATGAAATAGAAGTAATTTCAAACTGCAGGATGCATTATAAAGATTTGTTATTGTTATATTATTTACCAAGATCAGTAAATTCCTACAAGGACTGAATAGCAAACACTGCAAGTCAGTAATGGTAAAACACCAACACTAACCAACAATTCTTACAAGTGAATCAACATCAGTTATATCATTGAGTCAATCTTTTAACCTTTCTTGAAAATATTAACATGTTTAAGCTATTTTTAATTTCAATAGGCAACAGATTAAATAACTTCAGACCTAAATAAACAAAAGTTTTAGCAAAAAAGGATTTATTAACTTTCGGTCTTACAAAAAGTTGTTGGCTTGAACCTCTAGTTCTGTGATATAAGTTTTCAGTACCTCTTTTGCCACTTTTTTTTATAAAATAGTTTTAAAACTTTAAAAATAAATAAGTTTTTAATGGGTAAGATATGTAAATTTTTAAAATCAATAACAGTACTGTCTCTCTGATGTTTAAATAATAATGTTCATTTAACATCAATCTTCTAAGCAAAACCAAGCCATTTATTTGGTTCAGTGTATTTTGTTGTTAAGGTTGACTTTAAAGGGTTAAAAATAACGTCAAACATGGGAGTTTTAGACTCAACGTGTAGTGAAGATTCTGAACAATAAATTTGGACTAAGTTAAGTATAGACAATATGTCTGTAATGTCCGAAAACAACTTAATTTTGTAAAACTGAGTGTGTAGTAGCTTATTATTGTATTAATAAAACCACTAACCCACCGGGTTGGTCTAGAGGTAAAGTCGTCGCCAAAATTAGCTGTTTAACAGCTGATTTTCGGAGACGAAGGTTCCTGGTTCAAATCCTAGTAAAGGTAGTTACTTTTATACAGATTTGAATACTAGACAGTGGTTATCGGTGTACTTTGATGGTTGGAGTTTAATTAACCATACTCTCTCAGGAATGGTTGGCCTGGGTCTGTACAAGACTACACATCATTTACACATCATACACATCATCCTCATCTCATTGGGTCATGGGTTGCTTATTGTTCTAAATTGAACAGATTGCATCGTACACAAATTAGGAATAAAAAAAAAATAAAACCACTCTGTGATGCATTTGTTGGTCATCTGGGTTCTACCGTATTGAATTTTACTTTCTTGGTTTAAATGTTATTTTTGTCATATGACGCATGATTGCAATGTAAAATTTAATGAACATTATCAATAATAAAAACTAGGTAACTGTGAGAATTAGTTAGTGTGGTTCCAACACTAACTTGGAATTTATTATCCTTACTGAGTACTAAATCAAATAAAAACTGTTCTTAATCTTTTACAGATACCAAAGATACACCATGAGTTAAGTACTCACAGAGTTTTAACAATGGATTTCTTAGAAGGTGGACAAATCAATGATTTAGATTATATAAATAAAAATAACATCAGTACTGTTGAAGTGTCTGATAAATTGGGACTTCTATATTCACGAATGATTTTCAATGAAGGATTTGTTCATAGCGATCCACATCCTGGAAATATCCTCGTGAACAAATCTAAAAGTGGTTCAGCTAATTTAATTCTTCTTGATCATGGATTATATGCTGTACGTTTTTTATTTATTCAATATTTAATTCTGTAATAGTAATTTTAAATATGACTAGAACAATAAAAATCTGGTGTGAAACACTCACACAACTTTCTCTTGCCTATGCAAAAAATTTAAACAATATAACCTAACATTAGTAATAAAACATTATAAATAAACAAAAAACTAACCACAATAAACATAACCTTATTTTAATCATGAGTGAAAGATGGAAAATGAAAATCGACCTGTTTGGCTTAAAAATACAGAAAATCACTCTTTCACGCTAAACTAGGCTCTGTAGAGAAAAATGCTCTGAATAAAAGTTGTAGATATTTTAATTTTCTATAAATTCAATTATATACACTTTTGTCATTAAATGCATACAAAGGCCGAAATCTTAAAAAAATCAATTTTTCACACGTTTTCGTGAGAAAAAAACAGAAAATCGCTAATTACCGCTAAACTAAGCGTTATACAAAAAAATGTTAGAAATAAAAGTTGTAGAATTTTAAATTCTCTACAATTTTTATTAAATACATTTTTGCGCTATAATACATATTAAAGCCGTAATCTCACAAAAACACTTTTTTTTACATAAAAACAGCCTCACCAAGAATTTCAGCAAACATGGCGCCTACCCTATCTTGTAGAGAATAAAAAATTGAGTAAACCAGGCGATTTTAAAAAAAATCGTAGGACCAGTTTTTGAGAAAATCGCAAAAAAGTGAAAAATTACACGAATAAACTACTACTTCCGGTTGACCGATTTTGATGAAAATGTTCGTGTCGGGTCCGGTAGTGGTATGTAACTTAAGTTTCAAGTTCGTACGATGTTCCGTTCTTGAGATATTTTATATATACACACACACACACACACACACACACAGACCAATCGCTAAAAACATGTTTTTTGGGTTCAGGGGGTCTGAAAACATGTAGATCCGGTGAAAACTCGATTTCAAAAAATTGACATGAAAACAATACTTTCCTTCATATATATTCGTATAGGCAAGAGAAAGTAAAAAGAGTACACAAAATTTAAATACCTAGGTACTGTGTAATCCAAAGAAAATTGCAATAAAGGTGAATAAATAAAAAATTAAATGGAGAGAGAGCATATCATCTGAAAAAATAGTTATAATAAAAAACATATATTGTTGAACTGTAAATTGAACATTACAATATAGTTATAAAACCTGAAGAATTTTATGGTTCAGAATGCATTTTCCTTTAAAAGGAGAATTTTAAGAGGTATAAGGAAGTGTAAGAGATAAACGTTCATAAAAAGAAAATATACTTTCCGAAACAAAATTAAAATTAAGAGTATAGGTTAAGAAGTAATAAAGAAATATATGAGAATGAAAAATTGAAAAGATATAACATGATAATTGTAAAGAAAAATTCATTTTTTATGGACATATGTGTTTATAGAATGGACCAGAAACAATTTACAAAACAGAATAGATAGTTAATAGAAATTGAAAAATCTGGTGTGAAACACTCACATAACTTTCTCTTGCCAATGCAAATAATTAACAATAAACCTAGCATTATTAATAAAACATTAGAAATAAACAAAAAACTAATCTCTAAAAATATAACCTTATTTTAATCATGACTGAAAGACGCAAAATGAAAATTTTGAACTCAGTTCAGCTTAAAAATACAGAAAATCACTCTTTCACACTAAACTAGACTCTGTAGAAAAAAATGCTTTAAATAAAAGTTGTAGATCTTTTTATTTCCTATAAATCTGATTATATACACTTATGTCGTAAAATGCATTCTAAGGCCAAAATCTTTTAAAAAATCGATTTTTCACATGTTTTCGTGAGAAAAAAAACAGAAAATCGCTAATTACTGCTAAACTAAGCATTGTACAAAAAAATGTTTGAAATAAAAGTTGTAGGTTTTTAAATTTTCTACAACGTTTATTAAATAAATTTTTGCGCTAAAATTTATATTAAAGCCGTAATCTTAAAAAAACCATTTCTTTACATAAAAACAGCCTCACCAAGAATTTCAGCAAACATGGCGCCTACCCTATCTTGTAGAGAATAAAAAATTGAATAAACCAGGCGATTTAAAAAAAAATCGTAGGACCAGTTTTTGAAAAAATCACAAAAAAGTTAAAAATTACACAAATAAACTACTACTTCCGGTTGACCAATTTTGATGAAAATGTTCGTGTTGGGTTCGTTAGTGGTATCTAACTTCAGTTTCAAGTTTCAACTTCATACGATGTTCCATTCTTGAGATACTCTGTTCCCTCATACACATACTGATACACACAGACCAATTGTTAAAAACTATTGTTTGGGTTCAGGGGGTCTGAAAACGTGTAGATCCCGTGAAAACTCGATTTCGAAAAATTGACATGAAAACAATATGTTCTATCCTATATCTATATAGGCAAGAGAAAGAAAAATAATTTATTTAAAAAAAATCCCTTTCATGAAGCTCATGGCTGGTGGCAATTTTTAAAAAGGCTTACCTTTGACTTAAGGCAAAAACTTTTCTTTTAACTACTCTTGTATCTACACTTTTAACCCTTTCTAACCCAGTGTGGCGAAGAAGTCACACTGGAGTGAAATAACAGACATCAAAGTTTTATTTATTAGCGACTACTTTGGATTAGGAACGCTGGGTGTGAAGTGTAATAATTTTCTGTATCCTAGTCAGGAATCAAACTTGAGACTTCCGCTTTGCAGTGTAGCATTCTGACCATTGTGCTATGGAGGCCACCATTAATTAGTTTTTTTTTAAAATTAATTTTAGTTTTAAAAATTTGTGTTCATTTACTAAAATAAAGTAGCATTTCTTCGATGATGTTGTATGCAAGTACAAGTATATTTTTCAGACTGTTTGTATAAAGTGATTTTATCCATTTTATCAATATTTTTAATTGTAAAATATTTTGTCTTAAATGATGACTTTAAAATTAAAATCATATTTAGTTTTTTTGCTACAAATCTAAATAAGAGAATATATTTGGTTTAGGAAGCCTGAACATAATTTTACATATTCATATTGTTGTATGAAACAATGAACAGATATTTTTTGTGTAGTTAAAAAAATTGGGATTGAAAGGGTTAAGAGGAATTGAATGACACTTTTTGTTTCTAAATTCCAACTGATTTCTTGACTTCCGGTTTTGGGCCACTTCTGGTCAGAACCAGAACTTCAAACATTGTTTGGGTGAATACCGGTGTGAAGTGGCAAATTGTGGGGATGTGGAAACGTGACTTAAGCTACAGAAAGATAGCCGGAAAATTTTTGTAAGAAAAATTTAATTTTTAATTTTTTTCATGGTGTCTTAAACTTATGACAGACACTGAATTCTATTATCAATTCTATTGTCTGATATATTCTAACCAACTGTAATGAATGCATTTGTCATAATTCTACTATACTTTTGTTTTAGACTTTGAGCAGTGATGTTAGATGTGCATATTCAAGATTGTGGCTCAGTATATTTAACAGAGATATTGATGGTATGAAGCGAGAATGTACTATATTAGGTGTTGGACAATGGTATGGACTCTTTTCTTGTATGGTTTCTGGTCGCACATGGCAATCAATTCAAGCTGGTTTAAGTAAAACAAAATATACAGCGCAAGAGGTACGTACAATTTGAATGAAGGTTCAGATCGGAATTTATATGATTTGAATATTTTTGTACTTGCTTTAGGGGCATTCTAGACCACTTTAAGACGTTACTTAATATAAATATAATTGCATTATATGCAATAAAATGCATATAATGTAATCCTGGTAAAGAAGTTATATTAGCCTAAGTGATACGGAAAAAATGCGATGAGATTTAAACGTATAACTTTGTACGAGCGTATCTTATGTAAATATCAGAGTATAATAATAACATTTATAGTGTAATAAAATAAGATCCATTAGGAAGCGAAAGTAATATGTTCAGAATTTTTTCTGAAAAATGAGCTTGTTAGAGTGTAGTGAACGAAACTGGCTGGCAGAGTGTCCTACCGTACCGCGTATTGTCACTATTGTGCTTGAACACTGTGCACTGATTGAAATGAGTTGACGGGAACGGCGGACGCAACACATTCTATCTCTGTCCCGCTACCCTCCCTACATGCCGCTGTAATTGGCGAACAGTATACCGAAATATTTTATTGGATTTTAAACTAATAACATTTTAAAATATTTTATTAATATACTAAAAGTTTATTATAATACCCTAATAAAGTAAAAAATTTATTAGTTTTTAATACTTTACTACCAAATGTTAATTTTATATCAGTTTGTTTACAAACAGGTATAACAAAATTAGATTATATACCAATAACTAGATTAATAACTTCACGACATACGGGTGTAATTAACATCACTACAGTGAACGGTCTCACAGTAACAACTGACAGATATGAAGAGTAAATCTATGGTGTTATGGCAGAAGTGGATATGTACACTTTTTTAAATTTTTCAGGAGAGCATTTTTAAAGTTTGATTGAATAGGATAAATCAGTTTCTAAGTATTTTGGTACGGTTAACTACTCATAAAATTCAATAATTAATTTAAAGTTCTTTTCGCATCCAGAAAACTAAATATGTAATCTTGGCACCCAGATTTTCTTGATTTTTCTGACATATCAAGTTTTGCCATATTCTATAACTTGACAGTATATAGAACTTAAAAAATGGCAATAGTAGGTAGAATGGAAAAATACTCCAAGGAAATAATATAAATGCCAGTAAAAGATTGAATTTTACTTTTTTATGTTTACTTTTAATTACAACAACCCACCGGGTTGGTCTAGAGGTAAAATTGTCACCGCGAAGACGAAGGTTCCTGGTTCAAATCGTAGTAAAGGTAGTTACTTATACACAGATTTGAATACTAGACAGTTGTTACCGGTGTACTTTGATGGTTGGGGTTCAATTAACCATACTCAATGAGTGTGTCTGTAGAAGTCTACACAGTCTCATTTACACGTCATACACATCATCCTCATCTCATTGGTTCATCGGGTTGCTTATTGTTCTCAATTGAACAGATTGCAACGTACATAAATTAGGAATAAGAAAAATTATAATAGTTATTTTAAAGTATTTTGGAATAATATAATAATGAACAGTAATATAAACACGTGCATTTTTCTTTACATAATCCGAAGTAATGAAAAAACCTGACTCATAGTAGCTTACACTGAATAAGGTAACAAACAATTAAAAAAACTAATTGTTTTTTAAACTATTAGTTTTAAAAAGTATATTTTAATATTTTAAAAACTCAAAATAAAAGAAAAAACAACAATTTATATGAACATATGATAGTACAATTAGCTCAATTGGAGCTCTGTCTCTTACATAATAAAAAATACATTCACACTCTTTTAGTAAATTAGGAATGATCATCATTGTCAGATTCACTAGTTGAAATGTCCAATTCTGGAACATGGTGGGTAGTTGTAAGTTTATTATAAAACTCATGACAATCGGAATGAGTAAGCCGTAACAAGTCCCATTTTCAAGTGGATTGATCCTGCTGTACCACTGTAGGAATCAGGTACTTCATTCTTATACGTATGATGCCTTCCCACATTAGTTGTTCTCAGGTTCATGGTTCTGAACATTTCATCCTCTTTTAAAGCTTATTTAAACCGAATGACATCGAAATTACCTGAAAAGCAGTGCAGCCTTTCAATCTTTAACCAACTTATTTTATTCCCATTGGTGTCGCGGAGCCGTTTTACAAGAGTTTGGGAAAGTAAGACAGGAAGTTTTTTCTTTCCATTTCTGAAACCTTGAATGGTCTTTTACCTCTCTACATCTGAATAAATTGATATCAATCACGAGGTATCATGATTGGTACAGATGTAAATTTTTCAGCTCTCTCGATTCTAGCTTGATCACTATCACACTCAAGATGAGTATGACCGGGCAGAAAAAATGTTTGGTCCATTGTATTCAACGGTTTCTTTTCTTGAAGTGAAAAACTGAACATTACAGCCATGCTGAAGTTCCAATTTTGCCCTCCACATGTATCGGAATATGTTACTAAATGAGTAACTTCTTCTGGTAGATTCATTATTTCCTTAAAATTACAAGATGCTATATCATTTGAACCCCTTCCTGCTACAGACTCATGCCACTTCAAAGTCTGAAGCCCTTCAGATGAGCAGTTTCTTACTGCAAATTGTAAATGGATAGGAGTCTTTTGTAGTGAACTATAGTAGTTTGAAGAAAAGGTGCGGGCAGAATTTGTTGAAGGTCAAACACTATGACCCTATTTGAAGGTGCCTTCAAAGCAGAACCCTTATCAATTCTTTTGCATTTGTCTGCAAAATCAGCTTTTTGTTTATGGATATTGCACTATACTCTTCTTCAACTTTATGTTTTTCCAGTTCATTCTTTGTTTCCTTTAATTTTAAAACATATTGATCACGTTTTACATGTATCTACTTTTGAGAGTTTTAATCTGTAACCAATAGTTTTAAAAACCGAAGTAAAAGTTTTATAAGATGCATGCTGTTCTCCTTTCTCTAGTTTAACTGCTCTGTATTCATCAAATATTTTTTTAATGTTAAGATCTTCTGAATATTTTGTTGAAAAACAAAGCTTATGCAGCAAATTAACAAAACAACAACCTTAGTTTTGGCGGAAATTAACGTAACCTGTAAAAATCAATTGACACAAAAACTACCAAAAGTAGATATGTTGAAGAGGCTACCGCAAGAGAGCAGTGACAAAGAAACGGCAAAAGTTGATATGTCTGACATATCTAGTTTAGCCACTCACATCAACATTTTTTTTAAACAAGGCAGAAGTGGTTACGAACATATTTGTTTTTGGCTTAGTACAAAGTTCACATGAATGACATATCATGTTTTTCCATTGGCCATATCTCTGCAGCCAATAGCCGTAGACATACCTCGTTTTGCCACAATATAGATTCAGATATGAGCAACGCAGTGGTGTACTTAACTCAATTTTGAAAAAAAGTGGACATATCCACTTTTGCCATAACACCATAGAAATATTTCCAGAATGTACAGTGCACATGTCGCCATATAGATTTAAAGCAACCGTTGCTATGACAACATCACATCTCACTGTCACCAGTCCCACTTGCCCTTCATCAAGCACTAGCAAATAAGTCAGCTCCCAACTATAGCAGAGATATGTCCAGATTTAACTTGTGAGTTAATTTACGTTAGGCTACTACGTTTTATCATTGCTAGTGACTGTGATTTAATAATCATTTGTATGTGTTTTTTTACAAAAAAGTCAGTCGGTATGAAACGTAAACATGTTGTACTTAATATTGGTAAGAAAATTAAAGTAATTGAAAAGTTACAATCTGGGTTATCAACAGTGGCGGTCCTAGCGGCTGGGCCCGGGCCCACCCATTTTTAATATGACTTGACTGAAACAATAAAACAACGGGGATTTTTATCCACAACAAGATGGCAAACAATAATGGTTACAATATTTACGTATCGCAAATTAGACGAATTAAACCTTATCTACGGGCATCTATGACAGGGCAAAGACTTAGTAACCTGACGATTGTATCCATAGAAAGAGAGTTAAGTTTTCCTTTAATGTCGGATCCGGATCCAGTTTTGGACGAGTTTGCAGTTTAAAAAGGAAGACGGCTACAGTTCAGTTTGTTTTAAAGTAAACAATAATTGAGAGTTGACTAGTTAATGTATTATTATTTCTTTATAATTTTGACTCAATCAGTTATCTAAATGTATTCAATTTATAAAATCATAGACAAATATATATATGTGTATATATGTTTTACATAGGTAAAAATAATGTACATTACATATAAACAGCTACTTTTTAACCTAAAATATTAACATATAAATATATAAGTGGGTCCACCCAGAAAAAAATTTCTGGCGCCGCCACTGGGTATCAACCAAATTAATTAGTATGGAATCGGGAAGACAACAGTTGGAAATATTCTAGGGTGTATTGAAAATTTATGCCTCCATTGCTATAACCATTATAATGGTGGGCCAGAAAGTTTCAAAAGTGGTTAGTCATGTACTGGAGCGCTTTGTAAATAAGTCACCCTAGCGGCAATTCACAGCTGCAACCGACAAATTTCAAAACAGTGCCATCTGCTGGGAAAGTCATGATTACTGTTTTCAGGGGTTGTGATGGTATTGTTCATATGGAGTTTTTGGGAACGTGGCTTTACTATCAACTCCGAACAATATGTTGGTACCCTATCAAAACTGAAGTGACGGCTGTGTAGGGTTTTTTCAGACAAAGAGCCAATTCTGCATCATGACATCGCTCGTTCTCACACAATTCTGAAAACGCATACAGGCACTAAAAAAGCTTGGGTTTCAAGACATTTTACCTTATTCACCTTATACCCCAGATCTTGCGCCCTGTGATTTTTTTCTTTGTTTCGAAGCTTAAGGAACATCTCAAGGGCATGCGTTTCTCTCGGATGCAGAAGTGATAGCGGATGTGAGGAAATGGTACGAAAAATTGAGACTTCTTCCCTGATGTACTTTTCCAAAGAGTAGTATATTGGTGTAAATGTGTCACTGTTAATAATATTTCGTATGTACTTTTTAATTATAAAAGTGATAAATAATTAGCCAGTAATGTTTTAGGATGGAAAAAATAAATGGAGTAGAGATTTAAGGGATGGCAGATGCTGGCCTGCTCTAGAACTCTGGCAACACTGTAAAATGTCTATTGGACAGTTAATTTTGTTTATAGCTGTAGATCTGACCTCTATCCGCATTGAAGTTTGACAACTGTATTATTGAAAATTATTGTTTATTTTGTGTTAAACATATTCATGTCAACTAAGCTAGAGAAGAAAATCAAATAAATTTGTTTTTTTTTTGCTTTGTTAATGAGCAGTATTTATTGGAAAAAATTTGTTAATTACAATATCATAATACAATGTATTAACTCTGATCACTGTTGAATTATGAATAGTGATTTTTAGAATTGAGACACACGTAATGATGAAAGTACTGCTTTACTTACAATTTTTACAACTGTTGTAAAATAATAAATTGGTTTTTATTTTTCAGAAAGAAGTCTTTCAAAAAGAAATACCTCATTTCATATCTCAAATTTTAAATACTTTAGCCAGTGTCAACAGTCAATTACTGTTGATTCTGAAGACAAACGATTTAATCCGAGGAATTGAACATACGTTACAAACTCGAGCCAGGTAAATTTTTTATATTCTGTTCATTTAATTTTAGTTTTGAAACAGTATGGTGAAAAGTGCTTAAAGCACAACATGTTTGCAATAATTAATCAAATGACTGTTGTAGACAAATAAATTTAAAAAATTAATCAGTAAATGAGTAAGTGGAACAGTTTAATTCGGGCAGAACAGAATGTAGATGAGTCTAAATTCCCTAAACTGCTAGTTTGTGTAATATTAGTGTTGCAACCTTGCTTTCAATCATTCCTGACATGCTGCATGTTCAAAAAACTTGTTAGGTTCCAAGGCTGTTGACTCAGGCCCATTAAGAAACCCGGATTTTTTAATTTTCTGAGCTTTTCGAAGGTAAAGACTATTTAGATCATATAACTTGTGATGAAATATGGATTCACTATTTTGAGCTCGAATCCAAATGGCTAAGTCTTGAGTAGAAACATCTGGATTCATCCACATAAAAAAAAATTGAAGTTACTTGTCAGCAGTTGAACACCAAGTACTATACTAACATTCTCCAACAGTGAGACCTGTGATAAGGTGAAAGCATAACGGTGCTCTGCCTCTCTGCTCAGAGAATGAGAGAAACGCTAAAGAAGTTGGGTAGGTTTAAACAGTAAGATAAAAAAACTTCTATGCTGTAGAAAGCTTTCAGTATGATGGGACAAATGCCTCAGTGTTTATGGAAATTATTTTAAAAAGTAGTGTCATTGCCATTGAATAAATAAATTTTTCTTCACAGCAATTTGTCTTTTTAATTATTGAACGTCCCTTGTAGTTAGTTCTTCCGCAGTTTTTGGTGATTTGTGCTATATGGGTGGGTGGGTGGATATTTGTGTGCGTGCGTGCATGTATGAACAGAATATCTCAAGAATGGAACATCGTAGAAACTTGAAACTTAAGTTACATTTTTCTACCAGACCTGACTCGAACATTTTCTTCAAAATCGGTCAACCGGAAGTAGTAGTTTATTCATGTAATTTTTCACTGTTTTGCGATTTTCTCAAAAACAGGTTCTACGATTTTTTTAAAAATCGCCTGGTCACTAAATTTTTTATGCTCTACAAGATAGGGTAGACGCCATGTTTGCTGAAATTCTTGGTGAGGCTGTTTTCACGTAAAAAAATTGTATTTTTAAGATTGCTGCTTTAATATGCATTTTAGTGCTAAAATTTTTATAATAAAAGTTGTAGAAAATACAAAATCCTACAACTTTTATTTCAAAGATATTTTTTGTATAACGTTTAGTTTAGCGATAATTTTGCAATTTTCTGTTTTTTCTCACAAAAACGTGTAAAAATCGATTTTTTTAAGATTTCGGCCTTAGTATGCATTTTACGACAAAAGTGTATAAATCAAATTTATAGAAAATTAAAAGATCTACAACTTTTATTTAGAGAATTTTTCTCTACAGAGCCTAGTTTAGCGTGAAAGAGTGATTTTCCGTATTTTTAAACCAAACTGAGGTTGATTTTCATTTTGCATCTTTCGCTCATGATTAAAATTAGGTTACGTTTATTGAGGGTAGTTTTTTGTTTATTTCTAATGTTTTATTACTAATGTTAGGTTTATTATTAATTATTTACATTGGCAAGAGAGGTTTGCATTGTGTGAGTGTTTCACACCAGATTTTTATGATTGGGATAGGATTCATTTAGGGTGGGATAAGACAATTCTACTGGTCTCTGGATGTCTCCTCCCTCCACTGGCTCTTTATACAGATACAGATGGCTCTTTATACCTTTATACAGATTTTCAGGATTTTACTGTAGGTACGAATGTAAAAACTATATTGTGAATTTTTATTTTACAGGAATATTTCATTTTTGACCATGTCACGATGTTGTGTTAATAGCATCTACAATGAAAGACTACAACAATGTGACGGACAGTTAGAAAGATTGTACATAGTGTTAGAAGAGAAATGGATCCTTTTTAGATTATCTATATACTATACGTATCTTAATGTTGTTTCGTTATTTTCTGGATGATTTATTAATATAATTTTATTTATTTTAATATTAAGAACAAAAGAACTATTCATGGAAGTACAGTTCTCTTACAGTATTTAAAATATTTTAAATAGTATATTTTTTATTTTTAGGGTAATTTTGACTGTGATTAATATGTTTTTATTGGTTTGGTTACCATAGTATTTATTAATCTGGTGAAATAGTTGCGTTGTTGCATAAGAATAGCGTGTTAATATAATCTGTACAGAAATATTTAATAATAATCAGTCTGGAGTAGCTCAAACATTTTGTGTCAAACATGAAGTAAATATTACACAATAAGCATTAATTTTTACTAATATCTAAAGAAGTAATGTTTGTGTGAGGTATTCTCAGAAACTACCCAACTGATTTTAAAAATTGTTTTGCTATTAGAAAAACAGGAATTTGTAATTTTTAAAAAAATTTGTGTTTGGTAAAATGAAGTCATCTTTTATTTTTTATTTGTTCAGTGTGAGGTTGGTTCTTTTATCTTTCAGTATGATATCTTACAGTATGGAATCGTCCTTTACTCTTTCCTTTTTCAGTATTTGTGAAAATTTTGTTGCTTTTTCTTGTAACGCATACCATATTTACTCGTGTACGACGCGTAATTTTCCTAACAATACAAATTTTCCTAATACAATACTGGTATATGGTTGGATTGTACGATAATCTAAATCGCCAAAAACTGTCGGTGTTAAGCTAATTTGTTCATGGCATTTTGGGTAGAAGTAATGCTTGTCATTCATTGGTTAGAAGGAATGACATTCCGGAATCCTGTGTAAGAGATTGGCGAAGGAAAAAAGAGAAGCTTTAAGATTCTAATAAAAACAAAAGGCATTTCGTGGAGAAAAACAAAAATTTCCATAAGTAGAAGAATAGCTATTGTCGTACATTAAAGACCATTGTGAAGAAGGGTTGGTGATGTCAACAGAGTTGGCAACTTTAAAGGCGAAAGAAATTATATTCATAATTCAGTAATTAAATTTGGTTGAGTAATTGAGTGGTGCTTCTAATATGAGTTTTAATTACCTAGATTTTATTATTTCTTAAAAACTTACTCCCATTTTTGGGGTGCGCATCGTACACTAGTTAATACGGTATATTTAATTATCAGCTGGCGATAATGTACTGATGGTCACCAAAGTTTAAGGTGTGTTAACAACATATTTGTGGGGTGAATTTTATTACACAGAGGCCTATACATTGTTTCAATAGTTTTTTTTCATAAAAAAAAACTCCTGAGGGTGACCAGATATATGTAAAGAAAACCTCCCTGATTCTAAACTCTGAAACTAGTTGAGAATTAGAATTTAGCTTTTTTTGTACTTACCAATTAGTTTTTTTCATCAAATGGTTAGAATTATGTGAATGAGATAATCTTTTTAATAGGGGGAAAACTATATAGTGCTTCAAAACAAATTTCTATGATAATTTTAATTGTATAATTTGTTTAAAATTCCAAATTCATTATTGTATTTTGTTAAATCTGAATCAGTGTTATTCTAAATTTAGTTTATTACACTGTTAAAATTTCAAAATAGAGATTTTTAAAATGATGGTTTGTCTTTATGGTGTTCAAATGTATTCAGTGTACTATCAATGAAACATTAAATTAGTTCATTTATGTATTGAGTTCTCATTTCATTATTTTGTTTTTTATATGAAACTTAGATTTCTTAACTAAATATTTTATCAATTTACTACCACAAAAAATTTAAAATGTATTTTTCAGTGTTGTTAATATTCTAATTGGTTTTTCTTTTGATTTAAGTAATTATTAAAAATTTCAAAGAAAATAAGAAAGTGCTCATATTGATACAAAAGTATTAACTACAAGAATAAGGGAAATTAACAATATATATTTTATTTCTATGTTCAACCAATGTAGAGTGTAATTTTACCATTAATTTGTGAATTAGTGCCATATTTGTTTTATTAATAAATCTGCGACTGAACATATCACAGATATTTTTATATATTTTATATTTTAGAAATATATTATTTGATGAAGATTTGACATTGTTTTGTAATGTTGTAATCAGGAATTTGATTGGAATTTTATTAGTTTTCAGACTGTTTTGGAATGTGTCCAAGAACAATGTAGTTTTTTAGTATATAGTCATTTCCAGCAATACTTTTTTTAAATATAGTTTTTACGAGGCTTGTCTGAAAAGTAAGTAGACTACCATTTTGAAAAAAATAAAATGTGTAACCATTTTATTTAAACCTTCCTAAAAAAAACATTTTGCCTGACTCCATAGCTTCTTTTTTTACATCTCTTTGTCGTCACTTTTGAAGCGCTCATCACCAAACTCGTGCCTCATGTGCAGGAACAAATTGTAGTTAGCAGATAGGTCTGGGCTGTATTGCAGGTGATCAAACTCCTTCCATTTGAACTTTGAATTAGCCTTTGAGTATCACCAACAACATTGTCACGGAGCAACACGGTTCCTTGACAGAGCATTCCTGTTTTTCTGTTTTGAATTGCTGATTTTTCTCAAAGTGTTAAGTTTTTTTTAGTATCTTGCAGTATTGATTGTTTCACCGTTGAGAGGGAATCCAACAAGCAAAATCACTTTTCTGTCCCTTGATTTTTTGTGCTGACATAATCATTCTGAATTTTTACTTCTTGAGAGAGTTTTTGTGCCTCCATCCATTGACTGCTCTGGGATGACACGGCAAACTTAAGTTTTGTACCCATCATGATATGATTTAAAAATTCCTCTCCCTCATCACGTAAGAAAAAGTATTACCAAGTTTCTGGATTTTGTGGACATCTGTGAGCATTTTCAGAATCCAGCAGGAATATACGTGAGATAACTTAAGCGGTTGGTAACAATATTTTGCAAAACAGTTCTCAAAATTTGGAGAATTCATTTTAAAAAGTGTGCATTGTGAACAATCTGTTCTCACATATTTTTTCAAACCAGTGGGGATTAAACTTGAGAAAGCGGTCGATAACAATCATTAGCAAAACAGTTCTCAAAACTTGGGGATTTCATCTTGAAGTGCTGACATTGTGAACGATCTGTTCTCACAAACACTTTCCTAACCAACCTGTAGAATTGTGAAATTTTATTTGAAGTTTCAATGGAAATTTTATTCTTTTTATATTTTCATATTCATACAAGACAATTGTGAACTCTGTACTTGCTGATTACCGTACCTCTTATATACTGCAGAAATGTCGTGATGTACTCACTATTGTGGTTAGATAGGGTGAGATAGGAGAATAAATTGAGAGGCTGTATGGGCGACGTTGTCTATTCGCTTTTAAACTCATCACATCCAGTTAATTGTGCTGCAGTCTTCACAGAAACTACCAGAGAGATAGATCATGGGTATCATCAAGTTAATTACACCTGGTGAGTGACCTCATTAAATTCAAGTAAACCTTAAAATTAATATCGTATTTTAATTTATATTCAGAGGGTGTAGAACAAGTTAATAATTTTATAATAATACATAATTTTATCTACACGTACGTGTGGATTTTACCATTCTGTAGGTTGCAGGAGAATAACATGAGGGTGACTTGTTTAGGAACACTGCAGGTGGTATTTTGTCCTGCGCCACTCCGCCCCATCTTTGTTACAATGTGCATTAGACCCAACCCTTTGTAACAAAACCAAATTTCTATTGAGAAATGTCACAGCTTTGACACAAACTATGAAGCGTGTTTGTGTGGTGACTTACGAATAATGGCCTGCATTCGATATCTGTTCACACAAAAATTTTTCAACACTAGCTTACCCTTCACACTAAAACTATAATAAAATATTTAATTTTAAACATATTCTATTTTTGTAAACGCAGTTAGTTGCGTTGAAGAATTCTCTACAAAATACATACAGTAATGACCGGTTTCAGACGTACATTGACCTCACTGCAACAAATTTTATTGCGTACTGCACTACCCTTTTCCATAGCCACTGAAGTGGCTTCGCGTAGCACATGGGTTAATTTGAATCTTAGAAACTGTAATTTTTGTGCCTATATCCGCTCGATGCATTACAAACCCATCATTAATTGAATTTCCTAACCCACTTTTGCAACATTTCATCACCCATAGCATTTTCACCATCTATTATGTGACAAAAGAATTTCAGCTGGCTTAACGTTTCTTGCTTTCAAAAGATGAGTAATAGAACAAATCTCACAGTTGTCAGACAATCACAGAAAACGTAAGACAAATCTATTATGGTGTCATTGAAGAGGCATTGAACCAGTGTAACACAGGCACAAAGCAACTACAATAGCGCTGTGGTGGCATCAGAATAAAATTGTACTTACTTTTTTGGACATGCTTCGTAATTTCTAGTAAGAAGTATATTTCTTGATTAACTAGAAAAAAGGTGTTGGATGAATAAGATAAATTGGGTTACCTAGGGTGAAAAAATTACCTGAATTTTATTATAATACGAGGGCTATTCAGAAAGTAGGGAACGTTTTGTAAATAAACAAAAACTATGTAAAAGAAAAATTTTTTATTACGAGTATATACATCTGAAAGAGTGACTAAAATACTACTTTTCTACATAGTCACCAAGCAAATTGAGGTACTTGTCATAGCGGTGGACAAGCTTCAAAATTCCTTCGTCATAGAAATCTGCCGCCTGCGACCGCAGCCACTCAGTGACGCGCGCCCGGAGTTCCTCGTCGTCGTCGAAGCGCTGTGTTGCTAGCCAGTTCTTCATTCTTGGAAACAAGTGAAAATCACTCGGTGCAAGATCAGGACTATAGGATGAGGGAAAGATAGATGAGTATAGGATGAGGGGGATAGTGGATGAGGGAAAAGTTTTTTCCCTCATTTTTGAGGGAGATTTCCCTACTTTTTGAGGGAAAAAGATCAGTAAGCATTTTTGGCACCCATCTTGCACAAAATTTGAGGTAGCCTAGCTTTTTAGTGACAATTTCAAACAACAAAGTGCGGGAAATTTGTGGGAAGGAAAGTGAAAGCTCCGTTATCGTGAATCGTCGGTTTTCACGAATTTTTTCATCGACTTTGGCGACCAAATCGTCTGTCACAATGCTCGGGCGACCGCTCTTCTCTTCATCATGGACGTTGGTACGGCCATTTTTAAACCGAATACACCATTTTCGCACTGAACTTTCATTTAACTCTCATTTAATTTTCAAATTCAACTGGCTAGCAACACAGCGCTTCGACGACGACGAGGAACTCCGGGCGCGCGTCACTGAGTGGCTGCGGTCGCAGGCGACGGATTTCTATGACGAAGGAATTTTGAAGCTTGTCCACGGCTATGACAAGTGCCTCAATTTGCGTGGTGACTATGTAGAAAAGTAGTATTTTAGTCACTCTTTCGGATGTATATAATAAAAAAAATTTCTTTTACATAGTTTTTGTTTATTTACAAAACGTTCCCTACTTTCTGAATAGCCCTCGTACTAAACACCACACTGAGGGTTTAGAACCTCATTAATGCAACTACAAAATCATGATTTATTTTTACATAAAACCAAAAAAACCATTTGGTAAATGTTTTACTTGTATAGTTTTTATTTATTTATTTATTTATTGAAAATTAGTATTCAAGAAAGATGTTTTGTATTTTCTATTGTTCCTGTAGATACACTACTAGTAATTCCCACTAAAAAACACTCTTTGTTATATACAGTATTTTCCAAAGGTATAAATGTTATTTATTGAAATATTGTTTTGATTATTTTGTTATGTGCTTTTAATTTATAGAATTGTTATTTTGCCAAGTTAAAAAAAAATAAACTGTTTAATTTTTTATATTTAGTATTATTTCTTCGCATCCCAATCAAAATGTAGTTTTATGAATATTATATCTTGAGTCACAGCCAGGCTTTATCTGTTCCCAGTACAATCAGGGGTCTCATCTGTTAAGGGGCCTTTACATTGGCGGGATTTGGCGGGAGTCATTGGGGGGGCAAATACCGGGGGGTCTGGGGGGTATGGAATACCCCCCAGCACAAGGGGGGCCGGGGGACCTCCCCCGGAAAATTTTGAGATTTTTATTGCCTTCAACTCAATTTTAGGGCTGTTTTTAGGCTAAATTAAAAAGTAAATTTTGTTGGGATTTTAACGTTAAAACGTCATTTTAACTCCCAATTGATGTAAACCTAAAATTGATCTAAAATGGTCCAATAACAATGTTTTTAAATGTTAAAAAATAGTATTAACTTATTTAACCATTAACACATTTTTATTGGACCTTTTTTTTTATTGCACATACAAATTGATTGTGAAATGAATTGTTTAGAATTAAAATATCATATGTCCCTAAAAGTAAATTTTTCACTAGAGACAAAAAACTGTTTATCATTTTACTCAGTCTAATAATGACAAAGTTATTATGTCTCATAAGAGGCACCACTACAACTAACATAATGACACATAAAAAAATGTTTATTTTTGAAAAATGCATAAGTTTTGAAGAAAAACATATGATGGACATGTGATGTTTCAATTGTAAACCTACCTTACTGAATTAATGACTACATTAAATTGTAATTTTTGGGTACAAATGAAAGAAATTTCAAATAATTCCATCAATTTTTTGTTAATCCTTAACTTAATATTTTATATTTAAATTTTAATCTGTTATAAAATTTTAACTTAAAAAAAAGTAAATAAAAAAATTAATTTTAATCGTTCTCTTCCGTTTCAGTGGAAACCCATGACAAAATTGATCCATAAAAATTATCAGGATCATCTACAATATACTGTTGAATTTTTGTGGGGTCATTAATTTTTTTGAATTGATTGGATTCATGGAACCATTCGGAAATGCCTTTTCCGTTGGTAATGCAATCAACGTTAATAATTGGATGGATTTTGAAAGTTTAAATGTGTGATGTAATAGTCCATCAATAAATTCCCCAGCAATCACTGAACCATCTGAAAAATACCCAAATGATGAGAAGGTTGAGATTTTAAAAGATTTCTTTTCTTCTTTTGGTACATTTTTCCCAAATGATTGCACGGAAAGTACATTTCTCTTAAAATACTTCTGCCACCATTTCTTAAAATCATATACTGTATCATTAGTTTGCAATAAATCAACAGTTATTTTTCCTTTTCCTGTGGAGGCAATGATTTTTGCATAATCCTCTGGAAAGTAGATACGATCCTGATTTTTAATACTACGTTTAATGACCCCAAAGTGTCGATCACACGGCAAATAACTGTGTCCTCGAACTGGGAAGAATTGTTGGACCTTTTCCAATCTTTTCATTAGGTACTCTAAGCGATAACATAAACCGTAATAAAGCTTGATTGCGGTTCTGGCCACCGCAACCATCTGAAAATAAATAAAATTCCTTTGCAGAATCAGATATATTTTTCTTGATGAAATCGTATATAAAACTAATGAATTCATTTAGGCCCTTTATACATATACCTAATATTCAACTGTACTATTCAACTTAACCTCAAAAACATTCATTGGCGGGAGCAAACTCAGCTGACTATAGATGTTTTAGAATTGTAATAACACATGTCCGGGACATGTGTTGTTTTAAAACTAAACGCAATATTCTGGTCCTAACAGTTCACTACAGAGTGCGTCGTGACATGTGATGTTTCTTCACCAATTGAAAGTCCACTGAAGCTGTACATTCCCATAAAAAAACGAAAATTCAAAAAAATTGGACATGTGATGTTTTAATTCTAAACGATTCAAATATTCTTTAAGACGCCAAAATGTCAACTTCAAAATATTTTCCATGATAGCTAGACTAAAATTATTTTTTCGATACACTAACTTGGTTAAAAATGTATACCAGTAGAATATTGGGGGGGCAAGTGCCCCCCCTTGCCCCCCCCCAGATCCCGCCCATGGGCCTTTACATGTACACTCTTAACCGCGTGTAAGAAGGCAATTCACTCAGATATGCGTTCAGAAATGTACATTGAAAGGCAATTTTGATGTGTGGTAAGGTGCATTGATATTAGTGGCAGTAGTAGTTGTCAGATGTGCATTCAAATGCGCAACAAAGCGCTTCATCTTCCCATTTTTAATTTCAGTCGGTCAATACTCCACACCACACGTCTCTCAACACAACTAAGTAATTTTGAAATGTTATTTATTTCTGTTTATTTTTATTATTACGGGAAGACTAAATGGTGGATTCTCTTTGTTGGAGTAAAGAGTTCCTTATAGTCTTTATAAATCAATATAGACAACATACATGTTGTGGAAAATTAAAAAGTTGAAGTTACAGCAATAAATACTTAAAGAATGATGCATATGACAAACTCGTTTCATTTTGTAAAGAGCTTTCCCAAAGCTGATCAGGCTCTTTTGTTTCTAAAAAAATTCTGAGTTTACGTATCTTGAGTTCCAGCAATGGTATGTGACTAAATTGTTCTCTGTATTTTTTAACCTACATTCTAAATTTTTCTCCACGTTTCTATGGTTCCTTAGGAACGTATAAATAATCTTACAGCTGCAATTGCACGACTACAACGGCAATGTCTTTCCCGAGCGGTATACATTTTTAAACTAAACCAAAGTGTTGTTAAGAGCGTTGAACATTTCAAAATGACACATGCCATACAGTCATGCAGTTCAGAATGTGGGTAATTGCGTTTCAACGCACACTTGAGCGCAGGCAAGAGTGTGGTGAAATATAAAGGACTTTCAACGACACACTCAGGAGCGCCATGGTTTTCAGAACAGTCAAGAACATGTTCTCAAATGCGCTGCTGAACGTTCCGTTCAGTTCTGAGTGTACGTATAAACGCCCCGTTAGCATGCCTACAAAAACTGCAAATGCAACCCAACACACCGTTAATAACATTATTAATATTTATGTAATATTTGATGTTAAACATAAACATGACTTTCTCTTTTGAATGTAAATAATTAACAAAATAACTATTATTTTTAATCATTAGTGGACAATATAAAGTGAAAAACATAACCTAATTTTAATCTTGAGTGAATGACGCTAAATGAAAATCAACCTCTGTACGTATTAAAAAATATGGAAAATAACTAATTTACACTAAATTAGGGGCTCTGTAGAAAAATTAAAACAGTTTGAAATCAAAGTTGTACGTTTTTTAAATTTCCTATAACTTTTATTAAATAGGCCTACACTTTTGTCGTAAAATGCATACTAACATCGCAATTTTTAAAAATTTAGCTTTTTCAGTGATTTTGATAATGAAAATACAGAAAATCAATAACTGACGCTAAACTATGCGTTGTTGTTGTTGTTTAGGTCAACAGCCGAAAGGCTGGTTTGAACCTCTAGAGGTTTTACTAAGTAAAACAAGGATTGAGGTAGTTTACCATTGCCTTCCTCACTGAGTGAAAAATTACGCTTATCAGCATGCCAGGCCCTCTGAAAAGCACAGATTTTCCACTCTGCAAATGACACCTTCACTTCATTCACCACAAGGTCTGGCTGTATAATGAAATTCATTACTTTCAGAGGAGACAACTCTGATTAGTGTCTTTTGCACCTCTACCTCTTCTGTTCTTAAGTGATTCAGTCATTTAATTGGCTAACTATGCGTATAAAAACTTTCAATCCAAAGTTGTAGGAATCATTACATTGGTGAATGTTCTAATTTTATTTTTGAATAGTTTAACACTATTAATATTAGTGTTAATATTTTTAAGTGGAACTTCATCAGTTACAAATAAGTTATGTATAATTAATTGTATCTTGTATTTTCAATGCAGGTGAAGTATGTAAATACCTCCTGTTAATTCAGCTACCCGCAATCCGCAATGGTGAGTTGAATTGCATGTTACATGTGCAGTTTTTGTAGGCGCGCTAACAGAGTGCGGGGCGTCAAATAAAAGAACCCCTACTCAGTTATCCGATCGCCATTCGAGGATTTTTCTGTTTTAATTTGCGTGAGAACGGCAAAAGTAAAGCACTTTTACACTGTGTAACATATTTTAAAAAATCTGGTGTGAAACACTCACACGACTTTCTCTTGCCAATGCAAATAATTAGCAATAAACCTAACATTAGTAATAAAACATTAGAAATAAACGAAAAACTAACCTCAATAAACATAACCTAATTTTAATCATATATGAAAAACGCAAAATGAAAATCGACCTCAGTTTGGCTTAAAAATACGGAAAATCACTCTTTCACACTAAACTAGGCTCTGCAGAAAAAAATGCTCTAAATAAAAGTTGTAGATATTTTAATTTCCTACAAATTTGATTATATACACTTTTGTCATGAACTGCATACTAAGGCCGAAATCTTAAAAATATTTATTTTTCACGCGTTTTCGTGAGAAAAAAAACAAAAAATCGCTAATTACCGCTAAACTAAGCGTTATACAAAAAAATGTTTTAAATAAAAGTTCTAGAATTTTAAATTTTCTACAACTTTTATTATATACATTTTTACGCTTAAATGCATATTAAAGCCGTAATCTTAAAAAAACAATTGTTTTACGTAAAAACAGCCTCACCGAGAATTTCAGCAAACATGGTGCCTACCCTATCTTGTCGAGCATAAAAAATGAGTAAACCAGGCGACTTAAAAAAAAATCGTAGGACCAGTTTTTGAGAAAATCGCAAAAAAGTGAAAAATTACACGAATAAACTACTACTTTCGGTTGACCGATTTTGATGAAAATGTTCGTATCGGGTCCGGTAGTGGTATGTAACTAAAGTTCTGAATTTCAAGTTTGTACGATGTTGCGTTCTTGAGATATTCTGTTCACACACACACACACACACACACACACACACACACACACACACACACACACACACACACACACACACACACACAGACCAATCGCTAAAAACATGTTTTTTGGGTTCAGGGGGTCTGAAAACGTATAGATCCGGTGAAAACTCGATTTCGAAAAATCGACATGAAACAATACTTTCCTTCCTATATATTCATATAGGCAAGCGAAAGTAAAAATTATTTGTACACTCGTATGTTACAATTAAGCGCCGTTTATACTGTGTAGTATGTTTTATAAACTTTTGTTTTAAAGAACATTTAAAATCCTATAACTTTTATTTCCAGCGTTTTTTTGTTTTTTTTTTGTTTTGTAGCCACAACGCTTAGATTAGCGGTAATTAATGATTTTTGTTTTTTTGTTTGTCAAAATCGTTATTGTTTTTTTTAAGATTCCGGTCCTAGTATGCACTTTACGACAAAACTGTATATCATCCAAGCTCTGGGAAATAAAAAAACCTACAACTTTTATTACCCTTAAATGCACCGTTTTGCAGAACTGCAAAGCTACTCACTGTTTTTGGGCAAAATTTATTTTTACTATTCCATCTCCTTTGCACATCTATAAGTGTAATGTGTAGTACATCTAGCATAAAAGCTTCAGATAATGCCACCAGACTGTGCTGTTGTTTTTACTGTACTGAACAGTACCATGTTGCTATCATACAGTTTTGAGGTTGTGTTTTGACTGAAATCTATGTTACAGTGTGTGTTTTGATAATACATTAGCTTATATTTACGTGCGGTAAAATCTTTTTCGGATTCATGGAAACGTAGGGTTTTATTTAATTACATTACAAAAAAATATGTGTGCATCAGATTTTATTAACTTAATGATTTACTAACTTCGCACAACTGTAAAGGTATGGCTCTATAGCATTTTATAGGTTGTTTCTTTCTAGTGTAAATAAAAACTGTGCGTGTGTAAAGAACTAATAAGGACGGTATATACTGTTTATTAATATACAGAGAAAATTAAACTGTATAAATATATTCTAAATTGTAATTATGAACTCTACAGCGTGTGTTTTTAATATTTCATGTAAATAGAAGATCCTCGTACTGCATTGACGAAGTTGAGGTAAGCGCTGTGTTGTTTAAATACTATTAAAATGTTTTTCTTATGTCTAAGTTTGTTGGGAGAATTGCCAAAAAGTTGTGAAAAGCCTTGATATGAAGAAAACTTAAAAACCTTTTAGCCATTTCTTGTCCTGCCATTGTGATTACAATAAGAATATGGGCAATGTTAACTTACTCGACATTAACATTGAACGACGTCGAATGAAATTAAAATCTGTGAAATGTTACTTTATTTTATCATTTAGGTACTTGATTTGACAGTCATAAATGCGTGGGTTGTGTATAGAAAATTGCAAATTACTGAACCCGAAGCTGTTTCGAACAGCTTTGACCCCAGTGAACAATTTTGTACATTGCAAAGTTAGTATTTAAGGATTGCGACAGTTAATCTACAATTTAGCGTATCTGGAATGAGGCAATTTGTCATTTTTGGGAAAACCCACCGGGTTGGTCCAGAGGTAAAGTCGTCGCCACGAGTCAGTTGATTTTTGGGGACGAAGGTAACTGGTTCAAATCCTGGGAAAAGGTTTAAATTTGAAGTCTTTTATTGAAAAACAGCAAGTACAGAAGATACAATATATATAAATATTTTATAGTCATAAATTTACAAAAAAACATGGATATAGAAACTGTAAGTACGTAAATTACTACTATCGGTTTCATAATCATAGACACTCGAGTTTGAACCCAAAACATCTACAAAAATTATGAGTCGGATTTCAACATACTTTACATCAAAGTTTAGCTAATTTTATTCTGCGTTCACCTATAATAGTCCTATATTTTTAATGTTTAAAAATTGCCATATCGAGGTTGGAAGACAAAAAGACCCGGTTTTTTTTGATATCGCAACAAAGTTCATGCGTTTAGAGGCGTGTAACTTGATAAATATTTGACCGAAAAGTATGAAATTTTAACACAACATAGACAATTATATTCTTACAGTGTGAACGAAATTTCAAATTCATACGTCATTTAAATTTCGATTTATTAACAATATTCTGAACCCTTGCTATCTCGGTAACCGCACGATCGTTCAGCTCGGGCAAACTATCGTTTTATTCAGCGTAAAAACTTCGTACAGATATGTTAAGATGAAATATCGATTGGCCAATGTTGTGGTAAAATTTTTAAAATTTTGAAAAATAGAAGGGTAATGCGGGGGATGGGTGTTACTATCCATGTTGCTAGTTTGTGTACGTGAAATCCTGTCGGACTATCTACCTGAATTGACAGACTGCATTGTCAATTCAGGTAGACAATCAGATTCAGGCAACATGGTTAGTCTAATATAATTGATAATCCAATTTTTCAATTGTGCTTCTAGTTGAGGCCATTTGACAGCATGAGTTCGAAATTTACTAGTATGTTTCTTATTATCTGCCTTGAGTAATAAATCTTCTTGTTTCCGCCATTCCCGAATCATTTTTTCTGTTGGAGGAGGTAAAAAATGCCTTTCTACTGCCCGATTGCCATTATCTTTTGCATATTGAACAACTTTTAATTTAAAAGCCAAAGAGTGCGAAATATGCTTCACATTTTAAAATGCTATGATATTTACCGTAAGTAATATCGATACAGAAACTACTGTGTATGCTTAGAAACTTCAAGGCGATACAGTTTAAAAACTACGGTACATCCTATATCATTGTATGGTTTGTTTTGAAATCCCTAGTTATTGAACGTGTTTAAGTAGAGTAGGGTAGTATTAAATATTATTATAGAAAGCATCTACCCTGAAATATAGCTAGCGTTCGGACCATAAGACGCATGGTAATTTTTAGGCCATTTTCCTACGGAAAAAAGTGCGTCTTATCGTCCGGAAAATACGGTATATCCATAACCTAATCTTTCAACAAAGGTCTACAAAATTTTAATGTACGCAAATGCCTACAACCTTATTTCAATGTACAAACATACAAATAATTTTTTAATTTTAAAATATGTATTTAATATGTCCCAGTAAAAATTAAAAATTATAAATTACAAGAACTAAACTGCAAAATCTCACTAAACTATAGGCCTACTCTGCAGACGCACTCTACAAACATACATTTTTTAAACTTTGTGTTTGTTTATTATTGGCCTATTTTACATCATTCTCTTCAGAATTAAAATCTACAAGTTTTGCTAAATAAATTTACCCATTTATTAGCCATTTAACACAGTTATTGTTCTTCAAACCTAAAAAAAACGCATTTTTATGCACAGATTTGTCCGTTTTTCATTGGATATTACTACAACTACTGGAGATATGGTTCTGGAACTTATTTTATTCAATTTTTCAGGTCGAAATACATATGAAACCATCAAATCTACTCATAAAATTGGGTTCCTAGATCTATAGGATGACTTTATTTAGGCGTGTGTTCTGAACACCCAGGGCGTAATCTTTCGCTAGCCGTAACTCGCTAATGAAGCGTTTCCGGACCTATGTTTATACAATTTTTATATATTATTTTGATGAGAGGAAACCACCTTAGAAGTTTGTCAGGTTACTCGTGAGACACTCTGTATAATGAATTATATATGAAAACAAATTAGTCACATCATTATGTCCGACTGATTATTAATAAAAACAGTGAAAACAAGCGCAGTGACAGTCCGTAAGTCGCACATTACAGTAGCGATTGTATACTTTTGTGAATCCTGAATCCTGGTTGAGAGGACTGAGAAGCCCTATGATGGCGACATCGTGTTAAGGAACACCTGGTCGCTCGGGGAACAAAATTTACGGAATAATTGCAACCTCATGAAATTTAGGGGGAATTTTATAGTTTAAAAATAGGAAATAGGATTCTGGCTCTTGCGGGATTGGGACTGGGACTTCAAAGGAGGTAATGTATTTTAAGAAGTTACTCGTGGATGAAAATTTATATTAAGGGACAAGTGGGTTTAAGAGCGGCTCTTTTCTTTTATTTTGTTTTCAGTGGCCTTTTTCAGTTATGTGGGAGTTTTATTGTCTTGGGGTGGGGAAGGCACGCACCGTAACTTTTGTGACTGTACCGCGTTGCATGGCGAGGGGCGAAGAGTGGAGTAGATAAACATTGAAGCTGCTTTGTGCCAATCGAATTGTCCAAGGTTTTTACGCTTTACAAGATAGGGTGAGCGCCATGTCTTAAAAATTCTTGGGGAAGCTGTTCTGTCGTAGAAAAAAAATAGTTGTTTTAAAGATTGCGACCTTCATATGGATTTTTGAGCAAAAATGTATATAAATTGAAGTTTAAGAACATTTGAACGCCTAAAAACTTATTGCAAAAATTTGTGTAACGATTATTTTAGCAGCAATTTTCGATTTTGTGTTTTTTTTCATGAAAATTTCAAAAAATGGAATTTTTTCCGTTCTTGAGATATTTTGTTCACACACATACGCGAGCGCACGCGCACACATAGATCAATCGCTAAAAACATGTTTTCTGGTTTCAGGGGGTCTGAAAACGTTTATATACGTAAAAACTCGATTTCGAAAAATCGACATGAAAACAATACTTTCCTTCCTGTGTATTCATATAAGCAAGAGAAAGTAAAAGTTATTTTTATAAAATACTTTATTCTTTTAATTTAAATATGTAGTATAAAAAAATATTTTTCCTTAATTTTCAAAAAATAACCTGCACACGTGAAAACTCGATTTCGAAAAATCGACATGAAAAAAAATACTTTCCTTCTTGTGTATTCATAAAGGTAAGAGAATGTAGAATAATTAAAGTTATTTTTATAAAATAGTTTATTATTTTAATATAAATACGTATAGTATAAAAAACTGATGTTATTTCAAAAACCTAAATAAGGCCACATTTTTCCTTAATTTTCAAAAAATAACCTGCATAATATGTTTAGTTAAGTTTTACTTTTTCGTTTTTGACTTTGTCTTTGGCGACAATTTCTCGTTTCTCAATGTCAAATACCCTCTCCACCATTTCTGAATGCGGCGTGCCCCGATAATCTTTTGTCTTAGGAGTTCTTCTTGTTGTTTAACATGCTCCAAGTATGCTTTCACTTCTACCATTTTGTCAGCCCTCTCACGAAACTATTAAAAAATAAACAAAATATTGTGACACTTATCCACAATATCCATGGTGTCATTGTGGTAATCCTAAGCATTTCCGATGTTTGATTTCATTCTGACTGCTGTTGTTCAATAATATTAATAAATTTAACAATTATTATATTATTAGAAATGTAACAGTCACTATTATTAATTTTTTCTTTCTCTTGCCTTTATGAATATATATAGGAAGGAAAGTATTGTTTTCATGTCGATTTTAAGAAATCGAGTTTTCACCAGATTTATATGTTTTCAGACCCCCTGAACCCAAAAAACATGTTTTTAGCAATTGGTCTGTGTTGTGTGTGTGTGTGTGTGTGCGCGCGCGTGTGTGTGTGTGTGTGTGTGTGTGTGTGTGAACAGAATATCTCAAGAATGGAACATCGTACGAACTTGAAACTTAAGTTACATACCACTACCGGACCCGACACGAACATTTTCATCAAAATCGGTCAACCGGAAGTAGTAGTTTATTCGTGTAATTTTTCACTTTTTTGCGATTTTATCAAAAACTGGTCCTACGATTTTTTTTTAAATCGCCTCATTTACTCAATTTTTTATTCTCTACAAGACAGGGTAGGTGCCATGTTTGCTAAAATTCTTGGTGAGGGTGTTTTTACGTAAAAAAAGTGTTTTTTTTTTAAGATTACGGCTTTAATATGTATTATAGCGCAAAAATTTATATAATAAAAAATGTAGAGAATTTAAAATTCTATAACTTTTATTTCTAACATTTTTTTTGTATAACGCTTAGTTTAGCGGTAATTAGCAATTTTCTGTTTTTTTCACGAAAACGTGTGAAAAATCGATTTTTTTAAGATTTTGGCCTTAGTATATTCATTTTATGACAAAAGTGTTTATAATCAAATTTATAGAAAATTAAAATATCTACAACTTTTATTTAAAGCATTTTTCTCTACAGAAAGAAGTTTAGCGTGAAAGAGTGATTTTCCGTATTTTTAAGCCTAACTGAGGTTGATTTTCATTTTGCGTCTTTCAAATATGATTAAAATTAGGTTATGTTTATTGAGGTTAGTTTTTTGTTTATTTCTAATGTTTTATTACTAATAATGTTAGGTTTATTGTTAATTATTTGCATTGGCAAGAGAACGTCGTGTGAGTGTTTCACACCAGATTTTTATAAATGTATCAATTTTAACGGAATAACGTGTAATACAATGTTACATGTTATATAAAAAAATCTAGTGTGAAATACTCGCACAACTTTCTCTTGCCAATGTAAATAATTGACAATAAACCTAACATTAGTAATAAAACATTACAAATAAACAAAAAACTAACCTCAAAAAACATAACCTTATTTTATCCATGAGTGAAAGACGCAAAATGAAAATCGACCTCAGTTTGACTTTAAAATACGGAAAATCACTCTTTCACGCTAAACTAGGCTCTGTAGAAAAAATGCTCTAAATAAAAGTCGTAGATCTTTTAATTTCCTATAAATTTTATTATATACATTTTTGTCGTAAAATGCATACTAATGTTGAATTCTTAAAAAAAACGATTTTTCACACGTTTTCGTGAGAAAAAAAACAGAAAATCGCTAATTACCGCTAAACTAAGCGTTCTACAAAAAAATGTTTGCAATAAAAGTTGTAGGATTTTAAATTCTCTACATTTTTTATTATATACAGTAAAATCTCTCTATTGCGGAACTCTCTATAGCGGAAATCTCTCTTTAGCGGCATTATTTGCTGACCCCGACCCTTTCGTATACTACGGTAATGTATTTAACTCTCGTTATAGCGGCACAAAAATCTCTCTATAGCGGCAAAACAATATCTTCAGGATATGGATTTAGACGCCTATGTAGGGGCAGACAATGACTTAGCCACTTCAGCAGATGTTGGCAATGATGCAATAATCGAAAATGTCTTAGCCCAAAACAACGAGCAAGAAAGTGAATGACGATGAAATGGAAACAGAAATGTTGTCCCTTCAAGTAAACAAGCACTAGACGCTATTCTTGTTGTTTCAACGTATTGTCATTGCCAATATGTAAATGAAAATTTACAAGTTTTAAATATTGAAAATGAGATTGAAGGCATGTTTTATGAATTGAAAACGAAACAAAATTTACAACTTATTTTACGAAATGAAATGTACTTCACAGTCATTGTTTCCTTAATAACAAAAAAATATATACTGTACTGTGTATTTTTTTGTGTTTGTGTAGCCTATGTTTTAGGAGATTTTAATTGTATGTATCTTATGTTTATTACTGTTCAGTAAAAACTGAGTTTCAGTGCTAATTAATTTTAGGCTATCTATTATGGTATGTACTGTATGAATGATTATTGAAAAAAGTTCAATACGAAAAGTGAAATTCTATTGTTAAACATTAGTAACACAACATCTAATAAAACCAGTTTGTATCCAAATTTCTTGTTAAGTTAATAACCTACACTTTATGTAATTAATTTAAATATCTCACTGTATTGAAGTAATCTACTGTATTAAACATTCGTCATAAAGTTATCTATTCAGTAGTTTTTCAAAAACTTATTCCATGCACCATTTACATACGTATATAAGTTATTTTGTACAGAAAAATTAGTACTCCAACTTCCCTCCCACCGTTAATTACTCGCTCTCTCTCTATAACGGAACTCTCTTTATAGCGGCGGTATCTCATGGTCCCTTCAATTCCGCTATAGAGAGATTTTACTGTAATTTTTTTTAGCTAAAATGCATATTAAAGCCGCAATCTTAAAAAAAACAATTTCTTTACATGAAAACAGCCTCACCAAGAATTTCAGCAAACATATCGCCTATCGTATCTTGTAGAGCATACAAAATTTAACATATCAGGAGATTTTAAAAAAAATCGTATGAGCCGTTTTTGAGAAAATCACAAAAACGTGAAAAATTACACGAATAGACTACCACTTTCGGTTGACCGATTTTGAAGACAATGTTCGTGTCGGGTCCGGTAGTGGTATGTAACTAAAGTTTCAAGTCCGTACAATGTTCCGTTCTTGAGAAATTCTGTTCACACACACACGCACGCGCGCGCGCGCACACACACACACACACACACACACACACACACACACACACACACACACACACAGACCAATCGCTAAAAACATGTTTTTTGGATTCGGGGGTCTGAAAACGTGTAGATCAGGTGAAAACTCGATTTCGAAAAATCGACATGAAAACAATACTTTTCTTCCTATATATTCATATAGGCAAAGAAAGTAAAAATAATAATGGTGATTGTTACATTTTATAATAATAATAATAATAATTGTTAAATTTATTAATATTATTGAACAACGATAGTCAGAATGAAATCAAATATCAGAAATGCTTAGGATTATCACGACACCATGTTTGGACTCATTTTTCAAGGGGTAATAATATGTACATTTTAAAAATTATCATACAATTTTCATAAAGATAATTGCAACAAAAATGGTAGTATTGCAGTCAAATAGGTGACATCGTATTCCCACTCTTCTATTTACCGTGCTAATTGGCGGGCCCGTTGGCGTAGTGGTTAGCGCAACTGGCTTCTACACCGGGGTCCTGGGTTCGATTCCCGGTCAGGTCTAGCATTTTTTCATCACTCACCTTCATGTATCATCATTCTCACCGTCTGCATTAGCAGCAATTGCAAAACAGTCAGGCGTTAAACCAAAAAAAAAATTATTCCGTTAATCTTATCAAAACATAATATTTTATTAATAGTATCGTTTTTATAAAATTAAATAGCACTGCATTTAATATGTTTTACCCAATGACTGCTTACCCTTTACACTCTATGTAATATCGTGTACCATTAATGAACTGTTTTGGTCTGTTACTCACAATTCATATAAATAAATAATTAAATAATAGATAAAGTAGAGTTGTAATAACGAATACGAATCATGAAATTCCGAATGCCTGTGACGTTTATTAATTTGTTATAATATATTGAACAACGGCAGTCTGAATGAAATGGAATATCGGAAATGCTTAGGGTTGTCACAATGACACCGTATTTGGACTCATTTTTCAATAATACGTAGATTTTGAAAATTATTATACGATTTTGATTAAAATAATTACAATTAAAATGGTACTATTGCAGTCAAGCGCCTAGTAGTTGACTCACTACTGAGGTGGTAGAACGCAGGAAGGCAGGCTAAGGTAGGTTGCCACACGTGGCGTAAGGATCGGTTTATGTTCTAGATTTATAAACAGATTGTGTGGAAAATTGTACTTTGCAACGTTGCCACCAGAGTTGTAACACCATCAAATGTGTAATTATTTAAAGGTTTTTTTTTAGAAATTGAGAAAGTTGTAAAAATCGACTGGTTAGAACTCCAGAAACAAGCATGTGTTAAAACTGCTAGAAAATACTCATTTATACAATTCTTGTTATTGGTAGCAATTTTTTTAATTGTCATCTATCATTTTCCTCTGGTTGAACATCGGGCGGGGGCCAAATTATAACAATGAAAGGATTACTATAGTCATCAATCCTTGGGATTCCCAATTCCTGCACATTTTTATTGCTTACTTGGCCCCGCTACATGGTTTAAGAACATTTTCTTACGGTATACATGCTATACCGTTGGTATTATCCCTGGCCCACTAAATTATAAAGCAGTGCACCGACTCCGTACAATCAGCAGTTCAAGGAGTCTTGTCGCTTTTTTTCAAATTTAAATGTACATTTTTATAAAAATGGAATTATGTATGAAATTTTCAAATTGAAATGTATAAATTTTTATAAAAATGAAATGCATAATTTTTATTAGCTTACCTTTCGACTGAATTGACTGTCTGTTTCCACCCCACACAGAACAAATATTGTTAATTTTTATTAATATGCATCAAAGTAAAAATTTTATTAACCCGTACACATTTAAATACTTTTCGCACTTTGATAGGCGCTTTGGAAATTCCATTTCGCCACAGAGCTGTTTGAATGTCAGAACGAATAAAATGTTCTTTAAACCATGTAGCGAGGGTCAATAAGCAGATGCAGTACATAATTGTGACGGAATTGGGAATCGCAAGTGTCGATCACTATACTCTATTTCACGTTCAGAATGCAGTACAGCTCTTAAGAGAACCCGTTGTGTTATTAGGCGAACGGAAAACATCAGGCACAGCCAATATAATAACTCTCCTCCGTCGACACCATACGAAGGTCACGGGCAAAAATATTTAGAGTTTCGCTTAACACGCTCTAACAAGCTCATTTTTAATCAAAAAATTCT
Source organism: Catonia carolina (assembly GCA_035578175.1). NCBI lineage: Eukaryota > Metazoa > Arthropoda > Insecta > Hemiptera > Achilidae > Catonia > Catonia carolina. The sequence goes on along the minus strand of JAQMRL010000028.1, from coordinate 2,360,560 downwards.
GAAAAATTGCTATCGCTTCCTAATAAATCGTATTTTATTACGCTATAAATTTTATTATTATACTCTGATATTTAAATAAGATACGCTCGTACAAAAATAGACGTTTAAATCTCGATAAATTTTTTTGTTTCACATTAAATAACTTTTTTACCGTGACGATATAAGTTTTTTTATTATTTTGTTATAAAATATAGAATTTTATCTAATTTGATGTATGACAAGTCATATGTTGGACGGGATCAGAAATAATAAACTAGTTTGAAATAATTTTTTTCATAGCAACGGCCCATTCAAAAGGAATTTATCATTGTGTTATTCCAGAGAAATAATCTCGTATGTAAATAATGACTTTTTCTTTATTTCACCAGCTAATAACTTTGTTTATCCGTTATGTAAACCCATAAAACTATGTATCACAATAATTACGACATTCCTGTCATTATGCCGGCCGCGTTGGCGATGTTGGTAACGTGCTCGCCTCTCATCACGCGGTCTTGGGTTCGAATCCCACTCGGGCATGGCATTTTTTCATACGTTATAAAAAATTCATTTCATCCTTCACCGTCTGCATTAGCAGCAATTTGCAAAACAGTCGGACGTTAAACCAAAAAAAAAAAAAAAAATCCTGTCATTAGTCTATAGTTCTATGAAAAGATATTTATTATGTCCCTTACAGAAATACCGACAATTGAAATGAATACGTCACTTTTATTTGGAGAACAGTATATTTTCTTCCCAATAACTATTGACTTCAGTTTTAACAATAACAAAGACGGCCGCATTGGCGCAGTTGGTAACGTGCTCGCCTCTCATCATGCGGTCCTGGGTTCGAATCCCACTCAGGCACGGCATATTTACATACGTTACAAAAAATCATTTCATCCTCCTTTGTACAATAGTTCCACCCCAACGTCGTCGCTAATGACCGTTGTAGTTGATGCGACGTTAAATAAATGAATTAAAAGAAAAAAATAACAATTTTTTACTTTAAAATAATTTAAAAAGACAATAAAATTGGTAAACATTCCATTACTGTAATACTTGTCCGTACCTTATCTTTAAAACTATACAAATATTAAGTATGTTTCGTATTACATTATTCAATAGGAGTTTGTAAATGAAAAGGTTATGTGGCGCGGAGTCGATGTTGTTACTTAGTGTAGTAGCGCTCAAACTCCCATATAAAATACATTGCTTATGGACTTTACGTACTGCATTCTGAACGTGAAATCGACTATAGTGTTATCACTGCATTAACGCAAAATTTTCATTGTTATAATTTGGTCCCCGCCAGATGCGTTTATCCTTCAACCCTTTTCCTTTATCCGTCCGTCACACTCAGATTTCAGAAAATACGTACAAGAGATAGCAACAACAGTTTTCGGATTCGCAATCTACACTAAAAGATAGAGTGGGCCTAAGTTGGGTTTGAAGTTCCGGTTTCGACCGGAAATGACCCAAAATTGGAAGTCAAAGTTAGAAACTACTAGAGATAGCAACAAACGGTTTCGGATTCGTAATCTACACAAAAATGAGTGGGCCTGGATTGAATTTGAAGTATCCGGTTTGACCGGAAGTAGCTTATAGTCGAAAGTCAAAAAATCAAAGTTGGAATTTGGAAACAATAGTAGTGTCATTCGATTCCTCTTAAAGAGAAAATACAGAAATCATTGGATTTGAAGTTTCCGGTTTCAACCGGAAATAGACCAAAACCGGAAGTCAAGAAATCAAAGTCGGAATTTAGAAACAAAAATAATGTAATTCGATTCCGCTTATACAATTTTCATATATCATCATTCTCCACTGTCTGCATTAGCAGAAATTGCAAAACAGTCAGACGTAAAACCAAAAAAGAAAGATTCCTGTTATAGGTATAGAATCTACTTACTATTGTAACTAAACTTTTCATGCGATTTTCAATTAATTCCTTTTGTGAACTCAGCTCAGTAAGTTGATTATCATAATCCTCCGTATAGTGTTCATATTTAACTTTCCAGATACCAATCAGACGTTTTAACCTCTGCAAACAATAATGTTATTACTAGAAACAGAGTTTGAAAAACAACAGATTTTTTCAAGCAAATTGCTTATCGTATTTAAAAACAACTTCCTCTTATTTTAACTATTTATTATGCGTACAAGTATAAAAATAATAGTTTTTTTTTATTTTTTGAGGCCACATTAGACCACTGAGCTAATCAATTTCTAGTGTTCTTCGGTTAAAGTATTGGTCTAGCCTTTTGGTTTTGCCAGTACTTTTTGAGACGGTCCGATCTTTGTTTCCGTATCTCATCTGTAACCTCCACCGTGCGTCTTTCTGTTTTTCCCAATAAAATCTGTATGATTTGAGAGTACTATTTATTTTTTCCTTGTCAAAACGCGTCTTCAATTGCCAGTCCAATTTCATTGAGATCCCTCTTAATCTATTCGATGGATCTTCCTGTAATCTTTCTGTTCAAGTTCCTGAGGATCAGTTGTTTCAATATTCTATCATTCGGCATTCTTAAAGTGTGTAAAAAGTAGGAAATCCTCCTTTTCTTCATCACGCCAATAATCGGATCAATTTCCTTATAAACAATTTCATTAGAAGGAATTCGCCTATAATATAGAATGGAATATAAATAAAAGAAAGTTCGATCCAACTGTACTCATTGATTATAAATTGTGTCTTGCAAGAACTGAGAAGAAATTCACAACACTAAAAACTTAGAACTCACACTAAAGTTAAAATCAATCGCAGAAGAACTTGCTTTTTTAAGACCCAGAAGAAACACCTCATGGTAGAATTTGGATTGTGACATAGTTATTGAAAAACGACACAAAGCCTGGGTGAACCACCGAACTCAAAAATCTGTAGATACCTATTCCGCCCTAATTGTGCAAAGAAAATACATGTATATAATATGTACAATATTTATTACACATATTTCCCATAAAGTCTACAGAGTATTGGACTGAATCTGAAAAAAATCTGGTGCATGTAGGCCCTAATACTCTGAGGTGAGTGTTATATTTAATTATAGTTCAGCCGCTCTAAGTTTGCTCCTACTGTCAACAAACCAAAACCAGCTACTATAGTGTGCACGCTAGAGTCCGTGACTTTATGGATGTTGTATTCCTATTAAGTTAACTATTTTTTAAATTATAAGTACTTACTTAAAGTACTAAAAACATCAGTCGTGATATGATGTAGGCCTAACAATTTCATTTATAAAAATACTTTTGGAAGTGTTTTGTATTTAAATACTTTTGAAAGTATTTTGTTGTTACTTTTTAATCAGCGTGTACACATTTTTACATAATGCGCATGCTCAGTGACGTCATTATTTGTTTACATTAGGAGCAAACTTAGAGAGGCTGGACTGTAGTTTTGTTTTGGCTATTCATTATTTATCATATATGTAGGTACAAACAAAGGAAAAATAATGTTTGATAAAATAATATATTGTTATGTAATAGCTGAAGTAATAATGTAACAAATTAAGTGTAGCTAGTATTATAAAAAGGGTGAATGGAAAACATTACACTTGGAATACCTACTGGAATATACGTCTCCTTTTTGTCTATTATATAAGTGCATTTACACAATAAATTTTTTATGAATTAAAAGAAATTTTTTTGAAATTGTAGTATACACCCAGTTTTGCGCCTTTCCGCCAACTCTCTTCGTTTTATATATAAATAAGCTATAACTTGTATTTATATTACTAACCATAATAAAATAGCAGTAAAACAATTGCTACGTACTTCTGTTTCCTGTTCGAGATAGAACGCGACTTCGTCACTTAATCTATTATGTCTTAGTTTCAGGTCTAGTAATACTTTTAGTCTATTTGCCAAATTTACATCTTGCTGTGCTAATTTCACATTGTTTTGGTATAATCTTGCGTCTTCCCATGCAGTTACATATCTGCTTTTTGCCGATAACATCATTATTTCATCTGTTTTTCTTTTATCCTGTAATAAAATTTTAAGATTACAAAAATTTATTTCCAGTTCTGTACCTAAAAGGTAAAGGAAGTTAACTCCATTTTTGTAATTTTTCAGAAGAACCAAAAACATGAAGTTTTTTATTTTGTAAAAAATTTCTGAAGGTGAGAATTTTTTAAAATTTGTACCAAATAAATAAATGAGCTTCTGATACAGAAATTTAAATGACTAAAAAACTTTCTTAACTTCTACCCCCTGACCACCCACAGGACTACATATTCTTTACGTCTTTCTGCGTTTAATTAGTTTTAACCCCCAGTATATCTTAAATTAATCAAACGAAAACAAAACAAATACAGGGTGATTATAATGAAATAGACACTTTCGACAGCTTCTTAAACATCAAACTGGTGTATTTGAATATAGTAAATGATATAGGTTTGTAGAAAATTTTTTAAAGTTTATGTTGGTACAACTGTTGCTAGCATTTTGTTTTTGGCTGCTGTTACAACGACCAGTCTACCAAAATGGCCGCTACTCAAGTGAAGAAAGCTTATTATGTTTTTGAATTAGCTAAAACAAACTCGGTTACGGTTGCGCAACGTCATTTCAGAACAAGATACGGTAAACCACCACCAACAATCAATGTATGACTGGTATAAACATTTTGAAAACTGTGGATGTCTGTGTAAAAGGAAGAGTACTGGAAGACCTTCTGTTACAGAAGAACAAATTGATAGTGTTCGTGATGTTTATGTATGAAGTCCAGGAAAATCAACTAGATCAGCAAGTTTTGCAAATTCCTCAACAGACTGTGTATAAAATTCTGCGGAAACGTTTGAAAATTACACCTTATAATTTGCAGTTAGTACAAAGTTTAAATGCCAGTGATAAAGTCGTACGTAAACATTTTTGTCGGGAGATGCAACATTGTGTTGAAAATGACGACGCATTCTTTAATCGCCTAATTTTCAGTGATGAATGTAATTTTCACATTAGTGGAAAAGTTAATAGACATAATGTTAGAATATGTGGCCCAGAAAACCCAAAAATAACTTTACAGCATACACGCGATTCCCCTAAAGTAAATGTCTTTTGCGCATTATCTCGTGAAAGGTTTACGGGCCGTTCTTCTTTCACGATGTGTCAGTAACCGGAGTATTTTATCTGGACATGTTAAACGAATGGTTAATGCCTCAATTCCAGAAAGATAGTGATAACTTCATTTTTGTACAAGATGGAGCTCCGCCTCACTGGCACTTACAGGTCAGAAATTATCTTGAAAAACGTCTTCCTAGACGATTGATCGGCCGTGCAAGTGAGGAAAACATTGTGTTTACGCCGTGGACACCTCGTGCTTCAGACAAAGTTTGTGTAAAAGACAAAGTTTTTGTACCACCGCTTCCTGTAGATATCGATGATCTAAAACAACGTAGGCCTATCCCAAATGCTCTTGCCACAGTTGACCGTCATATGATTAATCGTGTGTGGGAAGAATTCGACTACCGTGTTGATATCTGTCGTGTTACAAATGGTGCACTCATTGAACATCTGTCAATATTTTCAATAAATACTTAATGAATTCTTCTATATAATCATGTAAGTAATTACCTTAACTATTAAAAAATAAATTTTCTATAAGTTATCGAAACTGTCTATTTCATTTATAATCACGCTGTAATATTGCTAACTATTCTGATAAAGAAACAGGATTATTATTTTTATTTTTTTCAAACAACAATGTTTGAAAAAATTACAGAATTCAAGCAGGCCTATCAGTAAGATAACAAAAACATAATAATTCAAAATAAAATAACTTTTTGTCAATAACGGGTAGAAATTCAATTTGAGTTAAAAATAGTAGTCATCTTAAAAGTCTTCCGCATCATTATACTACAAAAAAAATCAGGTGTGAAACACACACAACTTTCTCTTGCCAATTAACAATAAACCTAACATTAGTAAGAAAACATTAGAAATAAACAAAAAACTAACCTCAAAAAATATAACCTAATTTTAATCATGAGTGAAAGACGCAAAATAAAAATCAACCTAAGTTTGGCTTAAAAATAGGCGGAAAATCACTTTTTCACGCTAAACTAGGCTCTGCAGAGAAAATTGTCTAAATAAAAGTTGTAGATCTTTTAACTTCCTATAAATTTTATTATATAACTTTTGTCATAAAATGCATACTAGGCTGAAATCTTAAAAAATCGATTGTTTTACACATTTTCGTGAAAAAAAAACAGAAAATCTCTAATTCCGCTAAACTAAGCGTTTTACAAAAAAATGTTTGAAGTAAAAGTTGTAGGTTTTAAAGTTCTCTGAAATTTTTATTATATCTATTTTTGCGCTAAAATGCATATTAAAGCCGCAATGTTAAAAAAAATCATTTGTTTCTACGAGAGAACAGCCTCCCCAATAATTTCAGCAGACATGGCGCCTACCCTATTTTGTAGAGCATAACAAATGCAGTAAATTAGGCGATTTTTAAAAAAATCGTTGGAGCCGTTTTTGAGAAAATCGCAAAAAAGTAAAAAATGATACGAATAAACTACCTACTACTTCCGGTTGACTGATTTTGATGAAAATGTTCGTGTCGGGTGGTATCTAGTGGTATCTAACTTAAGTTTTAAGTTTCAGCTTCGTATGATGTTCTTGAGATATTTTGTCACACACAGACAGACACACGCGCACACACAGACCAGTCACTAAAAACATGTTTTTTGAGTTCAGGAGGTTTGTAAACTTATAACCAGTGAAAACTCGATTTCGAAAAATCGACATGAAAACAATACTTTCCTTCCTATATATTCATATAGGCAAGAGAAAGTAAAAATATAGTTTATTATTATATGTTAGAATAATGAAATAAAAATTCCTTACTCCCTCCAATGTGACATCATCAGAGCTTTTTCCAAGTAATTCTTGATATTTATCTTCGAAGAAAGCAATTCTTTTCTTATTTTGATCCTTTTCTTGTAAAAGCAGCATTTTTAAATGGTCTAGATTAGTGACGTCTAAATAATTAAGAAGCGTATCATAACGACCTTTTGCGCGAATTTCATGAGCGACATGTTCCAACACTTTCAGAAGAGAATGACTAAAACAATAAGTATCTAAGGTATTATTTTATTTATTTACAAATATTACTTTCCTTAAAGAGTAGCATGTGTAAGACTACAAAAAATTTGAGGTCCTATTAATTTTTAGGTTTTTTAGGTGTAGCCTATAAGACTACTAGGCATTTTAGGTCCCGAATTTTTCCCTATTAAGTTATATCAGTGGTGTAGATAAAAGTTTTGTTCGGGAGTGTCGGTTTTGACGTAGTGTAACTACTGTTGTCGATTTGTGTATCATAGATACCCGAGTTTGGAGTCTGGTTTCTTGAAAACCGCTTGTTCAATACGTACTATACACGAAAAAATTCACACAATTTAATAAGAACAAATTATTATAAAGATTAGTAAATTTTACCAATAGCAAGAAACCTACGAAGTTAAATTAAATAACTAACTAAAATAATTGAAATCGTCGCTTAACGAACTTCTTTAATATTAGTTTGAAAAGATGAAAACTTAAAAGAACTAACCAAATTTAGACAACTAATTACGAACTTTAAGGGCTTCCATGAATAGTAAAAATGGAACACCAGGTGAACAGAACATTCGTGTTCTGCTTCAGAGCAGGTTTCCACGCTCAGTCCTCCATGTCACCTTATCTCGCGCCAACCGCTTCACCTCCTCGTACCTTCTTCCCTGTTTTACATCATCAAGCACCTTGTTTTTTTTGCGCTCTCTTGCCTTCCATCTATTAACTGATCCCTCCAGCACGTCTGCAATCAGACACTCTCTTTTCAACCAGTGACCCACCTACCTGTGTTTCTTTCGTCTCACTGTCTCCAGCAGACCCTCTTCTTCCCCACTCTCTGAACCACCTCCCCATTAGAAAAAAGGAGAAAAGCCTACAGTGAGCAAATGCTGAGAATGTGAGCTGCAAAAATAGCTTCCAAACTATCTAAAGTCACGTGACCCGATGTGGCCCGATGAAACTATCTAAAGTCACGTGTTGGTCCGATATGTCGGAAAAAATACTGGGTAAAAAATATAAGTTGAAGTTTCCTATGAAAAACGGGTTTAATTTGTTTAAAACTTTGAGGAAATAGAGGTATTACTGTTGTTTGGGACGATATAAATTTTATGTTCAGTTCCAATCATGTTCCATATTCAGTACCAATGAGGATTTATTTCTACCTGCACATACAAAACATTGTAAAACTGAACTAGACAGTCACCCGCTTAACTTTTTTATACTGAATACAAAGGTTTTTCGAAATTGCCGAAATAATGAGCGGTTACGGAGTTAACAGGGGTTCAGAATTTTACTATTAACTCATAATTTAAACACGATACAAATCTGAAATTTCGTGTGGACAATAACAGCATATAAGTTTATATTCCAGCGAAACCTCAAATAAATCGGACGAGCGTTGTTTTAGTTATAAGCCTCTAAATGCATCCAATGCGCTGCAGCTACAAAAAGCCGCCTCGTTTTTTCTTCTCATCTTGATATCGCAGTATTAAAAAACCACTAAAAATATGAAACTGACATGTAACATCGCAGATTGAAATCTGCCAAATTTTGGTGTGTAGGCTAGTACGTTAAAATTGAACGAGCGGTTTTCAAGAAACAAGGCTCCAAACTCGGGTATCTATGATAAAAAAATCGACAGTAATACGTCTATTTCCTCAAAGTGCTAAACAAATTAAAACCGTTTTTCAAAGGAAATTTCAACTTATAATTTGCACCCAGTATTTTTTCTGACGTATAGGACAACAAAAAAAAGTCCACGTTTTAAGTCCACGTGACTTTAGATAGTTTTGGAAGGTCTTTTTGCAGCTCACATTCTCAGCATTTGCTCACTGTAGGCTTTTCTCCTTTCTTCTAATGGGGAGGTGGTTCAGAGAGTGGGGGTGAAGAGCGGCTGCTGGGGACGGTGAGACGGAGGAAAAACAGGTGGCTGAGTCACTGGTTGAAAATGGAGTGCCTGATTGCAGACGTGCTGGAGGGATCAGTTAATAGATGGAAGGCAAGAGAGCACAAAAGATACAATGTGCTTGATGATGTAAAACAGGAAAAAAGGTACAAGGAGGTGAAGCGGTTGGAGGGAAGGTGACATGGATGACTGAGCGTAGAAACTTGCTCTGAAGGAGAACACAAATGATCTGTCCACATGGTGTTCCATTTTTACTATTCATGGAAGCCCTTATCGGGCTTATTCGTGTGTACAATAACAGCATATAAGTTTATATTCCAGTTCCATTAAAAATTTAATTTAATTTAAATAAATTAAATTTGTAAATATAGCGACATTATTAATTGGTTGTGAGCATTTATACGATAATGACGGGTAATATAACGGCAAAATTGAAAATTACAAAAAAGTGAGGTTATATCGGCAGATGATAAAAAAAGGCTTGTAAATAATTTCATGATGATTTGCGGGGGAAAATAATTTCATATTCGGATTCAGCGCCCAAAAAAGTATCGATTTAAAAAAAAAGTTACAATTGGTGACGGGCCCTGATTCTACAATTACCGAAAAGTTTATTATTAAAATTTTATTGAGTGTATTAAAGTGGCCACTTTATAAAAGAAACAATAAGAAAAATAGAAAGAAGGATTCTTAGAACCTGCATAAACAAGAAACACATAGTTGACAACCAGCACAGACTTTTACCGAGAGAACAAATTTACAAAGAAATAGAACCAATCACTGATGCAATGCGCAAAAAGAGACTTTCTTTCTTTTCGCATATCCTCAGAACTCCAGAAAACCGATTATTAAGAAAAATTGTAGAAAAATTCATGTGTGCAAAAACAGAAGGAGCTACAATTCCTTGGCTTGAAGAAATCAAAAAAGACAGAACAGAATTAAATCTAACAATTGCTGATGTCAAAGATCGCACACCGGTTTACAAAGAAACAATTAATGACAAAAACAAAATTTTATCAGTAAGAACAATTAAACGAAAAGAACAGGTTTGTTCAGACGAATTGAGAAAAGCAAGATCCGACAGAATGAAAAAGTATTGGCAAGGAAAAAATGAAAAGGAAATAAACTACCGAAGAAAAAGAGCTAACCAAAGAGACTAAAGTGATCCTTTGTGGTCATAAAAAAAAAGTGGCCACTTATTGCTTTAGAACGTAACAAAGGATGTATCCAATATTTCCTTTATCTTCGCCGTTATACTTCTGTTTTATCAAAAAAGCCAAAGTAAAAACTGCTTCATCTGAATACCGCGCTGCTGAGCAGCGTTGTATAAGAGCTTCTTAATGTCCTAGCAAAAGATGTTTACGAGAAAAAACTGTACACCTACCTCTCTATCAGACTTCTCCAGTACCATTTCATGTATTTATAATATGGTGGGAAAAGATACTCTGTCATCTCACATATTATTTTCTTTAAAAAATCCGTTTTATTCTGTTGAAATTGGCTCCAGTCAAATTCAAAATACGGTAATAATCTCTTACAAATTTGTAATTTTTCAGTGGCTGTGAATAATACAGATTGTAAAATTTCTCTTTCATATTTTGTAAACGATGGGTCTATTTTATAAAATGTATTTGTTACTGTAATATAAAAAAAAGACATTAAATCACAATTTTTATATAATTATTTTTTTAAACGCTACTATAAAAAGTTTATGACGTCAAATTGATTTTGAAAGTAGTGAGAGCTGCGGAAAAAAGTTATGAAAAAATTAAGGCTATTACTGACGAAAGTGGCATTGAAAAGCCAAAACAAATATTTAAAATCTAGTGTGAAACACTCACCCGACTTTCTCTTGCCAATGCATATAATGAACAACATAACGTAACATTAGTAATGAAACGTTAAAGCCGGCCGCATTGGCGTAGTTGGTAACGTGCTCGCCTCTCATCATGCGGTCGTGGGTTCGAATCCCCTCAGACACGGCATATTTTTATACGTTACAAAAATTAATTTCATCCTCCATTGTACACAGATACGTGGCAACGTCGCTAATGACCGTTGTAGTTGATGCGACGTTAAATAAATAAATAAAAAATTAAAAAAAATTTTTTAAGAAACGCTATTATTTAACAATGATTCAAATAAAAAATGAACTAAAAAGAAAAAATAAAAAAAATTACAGACATTACAGTTACAAATAAAAGCGTGGCGCATTTTTATACAACGAATATTTTACAATTAAAAAATGCGCCACGCTTTTATTTGTAACTGTAATGTCAGTAATTTTTTTTGTAATTTTTTTTATTTTTTCTTTTTAGTTCATTTTTTATTTGAATCATTGTTAAATAATAGCGTTTCTTAAAAATTTTTTTTTTATTTTTTTTATATTTTTTTTATAATTTTTTTTGTTTTTTTTTGTAATTTTTTTTTTGTAAATTTTTTTTATTTTTTTCTTTTTAGTTACTTTTTTTAAGTAATTGTTAAATTAAAGCGTTTTTTAAATTTTTTAAATTTTTTTTGAAAAAAATTTTTTTGTAATTTTTTTTTACAAACACCTATTGTCATCGAAGATAAACAAGTGTACAAAGTTTGATTCATATTGATACGGTAGAAGTATTAAAATTTTAAGTTGCAAGATTTGATGGATCCAAGAGTAAGTTATTTTGTAATAATAAAAGCGTTTAAAAAAATTTTTTTTGTAAATTTTTTTTTATGACAGCGTATTGTCATCGAAGATAAACAATTGTGCAAAGTTTCATTCATATTGATACAGTAGAAGTATTAAAATTTTAAGTTGCAAGATTTGATGGATCCAAGAGTAAGTTAAAAAAAAAAAATTTTTTTTTGTAAATTTTTTTTTATGACAGCGTATTGTCATCGAAGATAAACAAGTGTGCAAAGTTTGATTCATATTGATACGGTAGAAGTATTAAAATTTTAAGTTGCAAGATTTGATGCTTCCAAGAGTAATTTAAATAAAAGCGTTTAAAAAAAACATTAGAAATAAACAAAAAACTAACCTCAAAAAACATAACCTATTTTTACTTTCTCTTGCCTATATGAATATATAGGAAGGAAAGTATTGTTTTTATGTCGATTTTAAGAAATCGAGTTTTCACCGGATCTGTGTGTGTGTGTGTGTATACAAAATATCTCAAGAACGGAACATCGTACGAACTTGAAACTTGAAACTTAAGTTACATACCACTACCGGACCCGACACGAACATTTTCATCAAAATCGGTCAACCGGAAGTAGTAGTTTATTCGTATAATTTTTCAGTTTTTTGCGATTTTCTCAATAACTGGTTCTACGATTTTTTTTAAATCGCCTGGTTTACTCAATTTTTTATGTTCTACAAGATAGGGTAGGCGCAATGTTTGCTGAAATTCTTGGTGAGGGTGTTTTCTCGTAAAAACGTTGTTTTTCTAAGATTGCGGCTTTAATATGCATTTTAGCGCAACAATTTATATAATAAACATTGTAGATAATTTAAAATCCTACAACTTTTATTTCAAACAATTTTTTGTATAATGCTTAGTTTAGTGGTAATTTGCGATTTTCTGTTTTTTTCTCACGAAAATGTGTGAAAAATTTATTTTTTTAAGATTTCGGCCTTAGTATGCATTTTACGACAAAAGTGTATATAATTAAATTTATATAGAAAATTAAAAGATCTACAACTTTTATTGAGAGCATTTTTCTCCAAGGAGCCTAGTTTAGTGAGAAAGAGTGATTTTCCGTATTTTTAAGTCAAACCAAGGTTGATTTTCATTTTGGGTCTTTCACTCATGATTAAAATTAGGTTATGTTTATTGACGTTAGTTTTTTGTTAATTTCTAATGTTTTATTACTAATGTTAGGATTATTGTTCTTTGTTTTGTTAGGATTATTGTTATTGGATCCACTGTAAAGCAACAGGGAAAGGAAAAAACGCAAACCAAAGCCATGAAGTGCAACCTGGATGGTTTGCGAAATGACAGCACAAAACTGCTTTATTCATGGAGATTAGATGAAAAATTAACAATAAAAAATAGATCAACTACAGAGGAGTACGAACACATAAAGCAGTGCATCAAAGAATCAGCGCATGAAGCCCTGGGTGAAGAGATTAAAAAATTCAACAGGCCTTTTTGGTGGGACAATGAAATTGAGAAAAAAATTCAATTGAAGAAAGAAATTTATAAAAAGTTACTTCAACAGAAAGATGAACAGACTAGGGCGGAGTATAAAAGAATGAATAGAGATGTAAAACAACAAGTAATAAAGAAGAAAAACAAATCTTGGGAGGAGCGGTGTGACTTCATTGACAGCCAACTAGGGGGAACAAGAAGTTCAGAAGCTTGGAAAACAGTGAGAAGCATTCGAACTACAAATAAACCACAAGTAGAATTGAACATCATACCAGAGAAAGAATGGATTCAACATTTTGAAGAGTTGTGGGTGGAAAAGAGAAGAAAATATTGTGGCCTTGGGAATGAGTATAAGGCAGGAGAGAGGATTTCATTGCAAATGGGCAAAGTTTAGGAAGCAATAAAAGCTACTAAGACCAAAAAAGCTCCGGGCCCTGGAGGAATAAACCCAGAACTTGCGACATGCGGATCATCAAAGCTCTTTGGAATGCTCAGAAAATTATTCGAGAGGTGCCTGAACGGAGAGGAGGTTCCAGAGGAATGGAGAACATCATATATATCCGCAATATATAAGAAGGGTGCGAAATCGGATCCTAGAAATTACAGAGGTATAGCTACAATACCTACCATCGGAAGAATATATTCAAGAGTATTGAAGGGTTTAATTGAGGAGGAAATAAAAAACAAACAGCCCGAAGAACAGGCAGGTTTTAGAGCCGGAAGATCTACAGTAGATAACCTATTCACCATCAAAATGGTAACAGAAAAAAGAGCCCAACACAATAGAGAGACACACGTAGCCCTAATAGATTTAGAAAAAGCATATGATAGTGTACCGATTTCTCAGCTGTGGATGGAAATAGAAAGTATGGAGATAAGTACCAATCTCATTAATGCCACTAAAAATATTATGCACAAAATACTGCGATGGTCAAGCTTGGAAACAAATTTACTACTCCTTTCAGAACCACAAAAGGCTTGAGACAGGGCCTCAAGCCTGTCTTTCTCCAACCCTCTTTAAAATTTATCTGGACAGGTCCTTAACGGGATGGACGAAAAAATGCAGGAATATGGGAGTGAGGGTAGGCGATGGCAGTTTGTTCACTCTATACTTTGCCGACGATCAAATAGTTTTAGCTAGCAGAGGATGAAGATGATCTTGAATACATGGTAAGGAAGCTGCAACAAGAATATGAAATTGCTGGTCTTTCTATGAATATGGCGAAGTGTGAGTATCTCATTGTAGGCAATGAAGAAGTTAGGGATCTTTCACTTGGAGCAGATATAATAAAAGGTGTCAGGAGAAGTAAATATTTAGGAGTAACTTTCGATAAGTATGGCAATAGTAAGGCTGAGATACAAGAGAGAATAAATAAAGGACGAACAGTTATAAGGACAATCAACTCTCTTCTATGGCAAAACACAATAAACAAACATACAAAGAAACGAATATATAAAAGTTTAGTTGATAGTGTCACACTATATGGCTCGGAAGTATGGGATGTTAGTAAGGCCAACAGAAGGAAACTTGCAGCGGCTGAAATGGACTTCCTCAGAAGAAGCTGTGGTATCTCTAAATTGGATAGAGTAAGGAATGAAACGATAAGAAACAACATGGATTTATCAAGAACAATTAATGAAGAGACGGAAAGAAGACAGTTGATATGGTTCGGCCATGTGAAGAGGATGGGAGCAGATATATGGCCCCGAAAAATATTAGAATGGATCCCACCAGAAAGGAGGAAGAGAGGGCGACCACGAAGGGGTTGGAAGGACGATATAGGGGAGGCAATGGATGCTAGAAACCTGGAGGAGGACGTTTGCTTCGATAGAGGAAAGTGGAAGTTGGGAACGGAGAAACGGCGTTTGCTGTAAAATTAATCCGTAAAAAAAAGGATTATTGTTTATTATTTGCATTGGCAAGAGAAAGTTGTGTGAGTGTTTCACACCAGATTTTTAATCATGAATAATGGGTAGGCCTACTGTATGCAGTAATCACATGCGACTGACGCAAAGGTCGGGTAGTTTCGTTTGTGCAGTGGAACGTGTGATCCAACTGCACGTTCCGGTTAACCGAAACCCGGGTTATCCGTAACGTCAAAAAATACTCAGTATTTTAAATGTAATTTTTCTACAAATAACTGTAATAAAAACAACAAATAATAAATACTGTAAACTATATTTCTGTACTGAAATACTGTTTAAGCAAACTGAACTGTAAATTATAGCATGTAAAGTATGCATACATGACATTCAGCACTGCAGACAGGATTTTTACCGATAACATAAATATTTTCCTTGTAGCACTAGCATACTACTAGGCCTACTGTTTATTTTGGCTACATCACTTTTGCTGCAAACAGTCAATTAGTACTGTATAGTACATTTGTTTTAGGAAGAAGCTTGTAAGGGGAGGGCGAGTAGGTAGAGTAGGGATAGTTTCAACGTGGCAAGTGTTGTCTCCTTCTCACTTAATGATCATTCCCTCTCTTTCTAACAGCGGCACAGAGCGTTGGAAAGAGAGCTTCTAGCTAGAACAAATGACCAATATTGTGGTTGAATGGGTACGGTAGTGTCTTGGCCTTAATGTAGTTATCATTCGTTTTGTGGGGTGGGTGGGTGTGAACAGAATATCTCAAGAACGGTACACCGTACGAACTTGAAACTTGAAGCTTAAGTTACATACCACTACCGGACCCGACACGAACATTTTCATCAAAATCGGTCAACGGAAAGTAGTAGTTTATTCGTGTAATTTTTTACTCTTTGCGATTTTCTCAAAAACTGGTCCTACGATTTTTTTTAAAAATCGCCTGGTTTACTAAATTTTTATGTTCTACAAGATAGGGTAGGCGCCATGTTTGCTGAAGTTCTTGGTGAGGCTGTTTTCACGTAAAAACATGGTTTTTTTAAGATCGCGGCTTTATTATGCATTTTACCGTAAAAATGTATATAATAAAAGTTGTAGAGAATTTAAAAGTCTACAAATTTTATTTCAAACATTTTTTTTGTATAACTCTTAGCGGTAATTAGCGATTTCCTATTTTTTTCTCACGAAAACGTGTGAAAAATCAATTTTTTTTAAGATTTCGGCCTTAGAATGTATTACGACAAAAGTGTATATAATAAAATTTATAGTAAATTAAGAGATCTACAACTTTTATTTATAGCATTTTTTGTACAGTGCCTAGTTTAGCGTGAAAGAGTGATTTTCCGCATTCTTAAGCAAAACTGAGGTCGATTTTCATTTTGCGTCTTTCACTCATGATTAAAAAAAGGTTATGTTTATTGAGGTTAGTTTTTTGTTTATTTCTAATGTTTTATTACTATTGTTAGGTTTATTGTTAATTATTTGCATTGGCAAGAGAAAGTTGTGTGAGTGTTTCACACCAGATTTTTTACAATAAAAAACCATTTTCTTGTTATTTAAAAAACCCGGCGTATCCGAAATCGGCTCACCCCAATTATTTCGGATTAGCGGGAGTTTACTGTATCTATTAGACGATGAAAGCAAGTTTGAAGGATCAAATAGTTGTAGTTTTTCTGCAGCTAACTCAATTATTTTTGCGTCATCGTCTTTGAAAAAACTCATTTTCATCTTCCATACGCATGCGACTGCTGCAGGTGACTGGTTCCCAAAGCAGTCGATGCAGCCGACGCATGCGATCTCTTGCGTCAGACGCTTTAACGGAACCACTTCTTAAGAAATCCATTTGATGAGTAATAGCAGTGACGCATGCAGCTATCGCATGCGACGATCGCACAAACGAAACCGCACCTTTAAGGTCTATTTACACACATCAGTGACGTGTCAGTGCCGTATCAGTGTCAGTGAAAAATAAAATATCGTTGCGTTTGTTTCAAACGAACATGTTTACACATGTCCGACACAGTGACGTATCAGTACCATCAGTGCTTCAGTGCTGTCCGTTCTGTGATAAGGTAATACGATCGCAACGATATTTTTTAATTTTCACTGACGTGATTCTGTAATTAGAAATTGTATTTATTGTAAAATGGATGAAAAATTAATCGAGTTGGTGCGAACTTTTCCTGTTCTGTATGATTATTCACATAAAAAAATACATGGACATCGGTTTTAAAAATAATATTTGGACATTCTGAAATATTCAAACAAATTTGTTTCATCCTCAATTAATTCCTTATATAAAGTGATAAATTTGCCTTCACTTTCTCGTTTTAACCATGCCTTGTGTACTCATTTTCGCTTTTTTATGGTTTTCTTCCTCATCTAGGGCAATGGCAATAATTGCCAATTCATTATCAGAAAAATCTATCATCTTGCTGCTATTTGACTGAATTACGAACTGAATTATTATTAATAACACTGAAGGACTACGGATAGAAAATATCGGATGTGTGTGAACTGACATCACTGATCAACCACGGACACTGAACGGTGAAGATAATACGGCACTGACACGGCACTGATGTGTGTAAATAGACCTTTACATGGAGAACTCACGTACAACTAAAACGAAACCAACTGAAGTATGTGTAACAACTGAACCACTTGTGAAGTATGACATTCGTCCTGAAATAGGTACTCGGTATTTAGACAGGGATGGTGCTCGTCTTTTTGCCGCTTTGCGCAAAATTCTAAATGTAGTCTCTTGCCGCACCTTTTTCCCGTAGGGTACGGTTGTGTGGGTTTCACTGACAGTGTCAGTCCTGTGATTTACAACTACGGTACATAGATAGTTACTATGCTATTAAGCGGCCCCTAGACGATCAATATTATGGCGCAATATTTTGGTTTGCACAATATAATTGATCGTACGTGGGCAATATTGAAAGGTTGTGCAATATATTGTGTGATTTTCAAAATCTTGAAAATATATTGTGCAAACGGGATAATATTGTGCCGTCTGTAGGCAATATTGCGCAATATCCTGTCAGTTGGTCTCTAGCGCTCGTTTTAACTAGTCGTCTCAATTTTCGTCTCGTTATAAGCAACAGTGGGTGACAAACCGAAAAAGAGTTTATTGGTGAATTTATAGAGGTGTACCGTGGTCTTCCGGCTCTGTGGGATGTGAAGAGCAAAGACTACAGTAATCGTGTGAAAAAAGGGGAGCAGTACCCCTTTCCCCTTTACCAATTTCAGGAGTAACCAAAGTGAGGAGTTCATCAAATAATTCTCCGTCCGTTCGTACAAAGTTGGGGAAATCATTTGGTTCAATTAGACCTACTCTCAGTTCATTGAGTAATTTGTCGTGGGTGAACTTCTCTCTATCAATAAACCACTGTTTGGCCAATTTTCTACCTTTCTGCGAGCCTTTTTTCTTTCTTTTTTACGACCTGCGGCTACAGTAATTATCACGCAACACAATTCACTTTCACTTAACATGTTGACTTCATGAAATTCTGGCAGGGACTGTTTGCACAATGTGGTTGTACGTCTGTGCTCGCGATTGCGCAATATATTGCACAACCTTCAATATTGCCTCCATACAGTACAATCTTGTGCTCAAACCAAAATATTGTACAATAATATTGACCGTCTAGGGGCCACCGTCAAAATATTGTGCAATCCACATTACACAATAATATTGAACGTCTATGAGCCGCTTTAACCACGAAATTGCGAGCTTCCTAGTAAACCAAGCAGTCTTGTACCTTCACCGTCCTGCCATACAGTGTTGCCACTCCACCTGCCCTGCCCGTGGAATTGGAATTGTTTCACTCAGTTCAATGCAAGCGTGACATACATAACGTTTCGTTACGTTTGTGGGCTGTTTTATTAGTCATTTTCGTTTTAAAAATTTGTTTATTTCATAGGCCTACCGTTTAATTTGTTTAATACAGTCTTTCGTTAAAAGGTTTTAAAATTTTATTTGTTTTTTTTTCAGTGTATTAAATGTACTATTTTATTTGTAAATAAATTCAGTGATTTTGACGAACAACCCGGTAAAACGACCGTCGTTATCGAAAGAAATACCTTAGAAAACAAAGTAAAGAAATAATCAGTAATGTTTATAAGTTTTTTAAAATTTGGCTAACAATCCTGAAGAAAGAATAAAATAAAATTTATAAGTTTAATGAATATAAGACAAAACGTTCGTTCGCAGTCTACCCAACACGGCAACACTGCATTACTGTCTAAATAGATCCAAGCTCGCAATTTCATGGTTACTAGTTTTTTTTTTATTGATAATTATCTAATTTATTGAAATACAACAATGATACATACTTTTCCAAAGCGTTGTACCACTCACTTCAAAATTTATAACAGAAAACTCTTCTGAACTCGTCGTATATACACTTTCAAATTGATTGCATTCCATTACTGAACCAATTTATGTTTAAAAAAAATGTTATAAATTTTACCTTATGAGCATTTATATCTACTAAGAGTCTAATGTATTGTTTTACTTAGTCATTAAAAAACAAAATTAATGTTTATACACATTCACTAATTTACTGCAAAAAAAAAAGATTTTAACTTGAGTAAACAGAGTTTAATATACTATCATACTAAATAGTATGTATAAATAATCTGTTACTATGCAACAATAAAGGATTTTTTTTTGTTTTGTGGATTGTCTCATTTTCTTCTTACTATCAAGGATTAGGCATAAGCCTGTTCTGAACTCTCAAACTATCCTATACTTCTACACAAACATGAGATATTCGAACGCGTACATCTCGACTACTGCCATCTTCTTCGATGTCTTCCCACCTTCCTTCTTCCAACTGGAACATATTCCGTCACTTTTAAGTGTATTCTCTCTCTTCTGGCATCCGTTCCAAATGTTGCCTCCATTGATTACGGTACTCCTCCACTTTTTTATTCAAGCTAAATAAATGTATTTGTGGATTTGCTAAGTAAATTCTGATGAAAAATAGATAATGTAAATTTTAATACTTGATGAAACACGTTTTAGAAATATTTGTGATAGTATTTTATCAATAAATAAAGTTATTTTTCCACTACATGCATATCCCATTATCGTTAGCTGTTGGAGAAATGTGAATTTGACTGAGTGACCTGGTACGTACGCCATCGCTAATTACAATAATAATTATTACTTTCTTGTCATAAGTCAGTGTTCCCTGATTGATCAGCTTGAGTGGACTACTCTCTTGCCCCAGCTCTCTCATTGGTCGAAGGCTTACTACAACCTCAACGAAATAGAGAGATGTCCCGTTCGTAGGTTTGGGTAATGGTGTTTACAGGGTGTGGATCGACTCTGCCTCAGATTATACAAAACTACTAGACTAACTTTGGCGATAATCGCTAATGTTAATGTTACTTAACACAAGACAGTGATCTCTGACTGAACAGCCTGACGCGGCAAGAAAGCTCTCTCACTCACTCTCTCTCTTTCTTTCCACCCTGTCCCGCTATCTCTCCCCTTATCCGTCTCTATCTTCCTCGACCTCCTTCTCTACCCCTTTCCCTTCCCTCTATCCATCCCTCCCTCTCTCTATCTTAATATTATACTCATCTATCCCTCTCCCGCTCCGTATCTATCTCTCCTTATTCCCCTTCTTTTTCCTGCTTCCTATCTCTCCCGCTCTTCCCTCTCATTCTCTCCCTGTCCCTCTCTCTCTGATTCACCGGCCCTTTGGCGCAGTGGTTAGCGCAACTGGCTTCTACGCCAGGGTCCCGGGTTCGATTCCCGGTCAGATCTGGCATTTTTTCATCACTCATTTTCTTATATCATCATTCTCAACCGTCTGCATTAGCAGAAATTGCAAAACAGTCAGACGTAAAACAAAAAAAAATCTATATTTCCTTTCCCTTCTTTTAGTCTACCTCCTTCCCTAACCCATTTCATCCTCCTCTCTCTGTCCTTCCCCTCCTTCTCTCTCAATATTAGGTCTATATTCACCAGGATTCTTATACTTCAATTTATTTTAAAAGAAACAAATCAATTTTTACTGCAGATAAATTCATTTATTTCAGAATAATTTTTTTTAAAGTCGCATCAACTGCTTGGTCATTAGCGACTACAGTGGATTATGTAACATTAACTGTGGGATTTAACACGTGAAAATTTCTACATCCTGGCCGGGAATCGAGCCCGGGACCTCCGCGTGGCAGGCCAATGCGCTAACCACTACAATACGGAGGTAGCCAAAGAAATTTCACTCTATATTCCCCTCCCATTCTCTTTCTTCTCATTCCCAGAAATCTCTCCCTCCCTCCCTATCCCCCTTCCCTTCTCCTCTCTCTCTCCCTCCCTTACCTCTCTCTCAATATTATATTCATCAGGATTCTTATAATTATTTAAATTTATTTAAAAAGAGACAAATCAATTTTTACTGCAAATAAATTCATTTATTTCAGTAAATTATTTTAAATAATATTAAGAAATAACAAAATGTATACAATATTATATTGTCAGCATTTTTTTTATTAAAAAGTACATTTTTGTTGCAACAGCTTTGATGTTTTAATAATATATCCCTTTAAACTTATCCAACAATCCTTATTAACCTAGAAGATCAGAACTAAACGTTCTGAAATTAATTTTTGTTCTAAAAACCTTTTAAGAAATAATTTTTACATTTTCTTTGGCTTTTTCGATTGCTGTAGCACTGATTTTTTAATTCTTAAATATTTTCGCCACCATTTCTGAATAAGCCGTGCACTCTTTTTCTCTTTAAATTTCCTTTTTTGTTCTTGGTCAAGATCGAAAAAGAATTTAGTTACTTCTTTGATTACAGAAGCACGCTCATGAAACTGATAAAACATAGTTTAAAATTAGATACGTTAATTTTAATAAATATAGTACACCAATTAATATTCATCAGTAGTTTAGAAACAAGCATTCGAGCACAAACATCCAGAATATCCCGGAAAATTTCCGGGAATATCCCGGTTTATCTCGAATTTTCTGGGAATATCTCTAATTTTCAAAAAAAACATGTCCTGAAATATCTAGATTTTTCTTGAAAAATTCCAAAATATAAAGAAAAATCCCTTATTTTATTATGAATTTTCTGGACGTTACCGAAGTAGAGTTGTTATCCCGAAATTTCCGAAAAAATTGTCCGGGATTACACCAAACGTTTCTAGAGAGACTTCCAGGATTTAAATCAAGTTTGGAGTAATGTGGGACAATTTTTTCGGTAATTTTGGGGGTAACATCTGTACTTCAGTAACGTCCAGAAATACATAATAAAATAAGGGATTTTTTTATAACTTGGAATTTTTTCCAGAAAATTTTGGATATTCCCGGACAAGTTTTCAGAAATTTAAGATATTCCTAGTAAATTCGAGATAAACCGAGATATTCCCGGAAATTTTTCGAAAATTCGGGATATTTGTTGCTCGAATGCTTGTTTCTATACTACTTCATCATTTTTTTACTTTCATCATACTTTGCGATTTTTTCAAAAACTGGTCCTACGATTTTTTTTAAAATCGCCTGGTTTACTCAATTTTTTATGTTCTACAAGATAGGGTAGGCGCCATGTTTGCTGAAACTCTTGGTAAGGCTGTTCTCACGTAAAAAAATTATTTTTTTATATTACGGCTTTAATATGCATTCAAGCGCCAAAATTTATGTAACAAAATATTTAGAAAATTTAAAATCTTACAACTTTTATTCCAAACTTTTTTTTTTGTATAACGCTTAGTTTAGCGGTTATTAGCAATTTTTTGTTTTTTTTTCTCACGAAAACGTGTGAAAAATCGATTCTTTTAAGATTTCGGCCTTAGTAGCTATGCATTTTACGACATACGTGTATAAATCAAATTTATAGGAAATTAAAAGATCTACAACTTTTATTTAAAGTATTTTTCTCTACAGAGCCTAGTTTAGCGTGAAAGAGTGATTTTTCGTATTTTTAAGCCAAACTGAGGTCGATTTTAATTTTGCGTCTTTCACTCATAATTAAAATAAGGTTATGTTGTTTGAGGTTACTTTTTTTGTTTATTTCTAATGTTTTGATTCTAATATTAGGTTATATTGGCCATTATTTGCATTGGCAAGAGAAAGTTGTGTGAATGTTTCACACCAGATTTTTTTTTTCTCATCGAAATTAGTAAAAAATGGGGGATATTTGAAGATTGCAGCTTTAGTACACAATTAACGACAAAAGGGTAGTATTTAAAGTTGTAGAACATATTTTTCTTTAGAGTATTTTTCAATTAGTGATTTTCCGTATTTTTATGTGAAACAGGTTGATTTTCATTTTTCGCCATTTACTCATGATTAAAATTAGGTTGTGTTTTTTACATTGTTTACTTATGATAATTAAACAGAGATTATCATCATCATCATCATTATTTACATTGGCATAAGAAAGTCGCGTGTGTTTCACACCAAATTTTTAAAGTTAATTTCTTTGTTGTTATATGGGATCGGTGTTTTGACCTCGTTAAACTAGTTAAAATTTATCTATTTAAAAAATTAAATGTAAGCTTACAGTTTTCAATAAAGTTTGCATTTTATCTTCAACACGTTCTTTTTCAGCTGCAAGTAGAGTAAGTTCATTATCTCTAGCCTCAACTTCATCATTGTACGTATCAGTCAAATTAGTTAGTTTTAATTCTAATTGCTAAAAAAATTCAAAATATTAAATTTTATTAAAATTTTAACTTTGATAGCCTATATTATCGTAAGAAAATATTTCCTGATTACATGCTTAGCTTAAGGGGAGTCGGAAAGCCTACAAGAAAGGTATAAGTAGGCCCAAATTACAACCTGAATGTGCAAGTCATAGCTGTAGTATACTACCATGAACAAAAACATTTATCGCAACTCGATGTACCCCATTTTTCACGATTTTTTCACTATTTTTCCAGGCTGATGAGCTCTAAACGTATGCATTGCCCCCTACCCACTTTATAGCTAGCCAATCACTTGCCAGCCACGTTGCCAATACTTGCTCTTGTTGCTCTGTTAAATATTTTGTCAGCCATGTTTTTTGGTCTTTTAATATCAAAATTATATAACCTATAAACATACAATCAGCTGATTATATTATAAAGTATTGCATGTTAACGCGCTCTATAATCGATGTGTTCAGTGCGAGATGCAAGACGAGAGTGAACTATTGCGGCTCTTATACGCATGCGCGCGTAATGTTGGTCAGGTACAATCTGGCAACGCTTGCAAACGTTCTGATTGGTCTAAACGTGTAGAACAGCAGAGCTCATCAACCGTGATAAGCATATTACGAAAGCACTGACAAGTCAATAACAACAGCAATGGTAGGCGGAATGTGTTAATAGCGGGGCAGAGATAATGTTTTCAGGAACGCACGCGCGCGCGCGAACAGAATATCTCAAGAACGGAATATTGTACGAAGTTGAAACTTAAAACTTAAGTTAGATACCACAAGAGGACCCGACACGAACATTTCCATCAATATCGGTCAACCGGAAGTAGTAGTTTATTCGTGTAATTTTTCACTTTGCTGCAATTTTTTCAAAAACGGCTATTTTTCTTAAAAATCGCCTTGTTTACATTTTGTTATGCTCTACAAGATTAGGTAGGCGCCATGTCTGCTGAAATTCTTGGGGAAGCTGTTCTCTCTTCTCTCATAGAAATAAATGTTTCTTTTTATGATTGCGGCCTTAAAATGCATTTTAGGGCCAAAGTGTATATAATCAATGTTGTCGAGAAAATTTTAAAAAAATCTACACAACTTTATTTGAAACCTTTCTTTGTATAACGCTTAGTTTAGCGGTAATTTTAGTGATTTTCTGGTTTCTTTCCAAGAAAATCTGCAAAAATATGGATTTTTAAGCTTTCGGCTTTAGAATACATTTTACGATAAAATTGTACTATATAAATAATAATAAATTTATTTATTCCCATAATATTAGGCTTACAAATTACATACAATATAAATTACGATAATACAAAATTTCTTACAGTAAACTACTATCCTATTACGCTAGAGGTGTTGGAAATTATTCCATCCAACTATGGACAAAACCATGTACTAGGATGGGTTGGAAACTTTTAAATAAATATCAAAAAACTTAAGTATTAACTATTAGCAATAGCATTCAGTACCTACTATTTACTTACTAAACTAACTTAACCAATACTTTGCTAATCATTAAGATTACGATTGTATCAATTATGATACATTACATTTTAATAATTATTAAACTTACACTATTTCTTATAAAAATAAAGAATACAGCCTAAAATTTATTATTACATTTAAAAATTAAAAATCAATAAAAAAGCAAATAAATATACTACTTTATTTTCCTCCTGTCTCGTTAGTTACATCTACATTTCAATATTACTGACAATTTTTGCTATTTTCTCTCTACCTGTTTGGCTATTCATTTTTTTTTAGTTCGTTATGCAATTTTAAACCTGTTAGATTTTTTTAAATCTTACAGGAGCAGGTTATTATTAGCAGGTATATATTTTGAGTACCAAGTGCTCAAAAAGACGCTGGTAAAGAGCAATTCTCGCTCTATCCGATAAGAGCAGATCTCTGTTTCGCGTGTAGTAGTGATGCCCACTATTTTGCATGGTACTTAACGTCACTTGAAGTATTTTAATTATTTCTTTCACGTACAGCTGTCTTATATCCATGACATTGAAATCTGTAAATATCTGCTCCATTGAATATCTACGCGGTTTATTAGATACTACCTTCAAAAATGCTTCTTTGTGTTCTTATCAGTGGTTCCTTATAGCAATGAGCAGTTCCACCTTAACCCACTATACCTTAAGCTAAAAGTGACTGCACAATTGCAAAGTATACTACTTTTAGTATTCAAATATTAAGCACTGGTCTATTTTTTTATGTAACGTCGCATCAAATGTAAGGTCATTAGCGACGACGTTGGGGTGTAACTGTGCGTAATGAGGATGAAATGATTTTTTTGTAACTGGTCTTAGTTTCTTGAAAAATATAATAATAGGCCTATTTATAGGAAATTAAAAGATCTACAACTTTTATATTGAGAAAATTCAGTGTTTCAGAGTTTAGCGTGAAAGAGTGATTTTCTATATTATTACTAAGCCAAACTAAGGTTGGTTTTCATTTTACATCATTCACTCATGATTAAAATTAGGTTCTGTTTTTTGAGGTTAGTTTTTTGTTTATTCTAATGTTTTATTACTAATGTTAGGTTATCATTTTCATTATTTGCCTTGACAAGAGAAAGTCGTGTGATTTTTCACACCAATTTTTCCAAAAGTTAGTTTTT